>CM037093.1:89128605-89728605 GCA_020916435.1 Oxytropis ochrocephala | reverse complement strand
GGGGGAAATTTTGAAATGTCTCCCTTATTTTGGCGCCTCTCCTCCGTAGTGTTAGAAGTCTCACATTGCCCGCCATATATCATGTAGGACAATTTATGTACATTTATGTCCCTATTGAGCAAGTTTAGATAACACCAAGTGGATTTAGGATGGAATCTAAAACTAATTAAGAAGTTGGAAATGTGGGTAAAAAAACATGGGAAGTTCATGAACTATGACAATTTTGGCATAAATGTACGATGTACCAAAACTGGTCTAATCAAGTCTTCCAAATATTTTCCATTTTTAATAGTTAATTAATACTTAATGCTATTTTTAAACGAGTGCTTTATGAATAGTAAAAGAAAGTCTAGTTTTTATTGGGATCTGTACCAATTGGACAAGAGATCAGTTAAAACAAATCCATATTTTGATTTCCTCCATTGAACCATTGACTAATAACAAACCTTGACTTTCATGTCAGTTTATCCCTTAGTTTTGAAGTAAGTGTATTTTGAACCAGAGCTTTTTAATTTTTTCCATTGTTGAGTTGAAAAGATCCATGCAAGGTGTCTAGAGCTTTGTGACCTTTTTCTCTTCATGAAAATTGAAAATTGAGACTTGAGACTTTTATCTTATTTTCACTTCACTGGTCCCTTTTTCTTATAAGCTTTGATCCAAATTATTTGACATAAGAAAATGACATATGCTTCTTTTTCCCTTTTTGCTTTTATTATAGATGAAACCTTGTAATTAGTAGAGCTGCAAATACGAGATATCTTGGTTGGTGATAAGATCATATATATCCAAGAGAGAATTGTAGCTAGTGATATACCTTTAAGGGACCACTTTTTGGTCATGAACAAGTTTTGAAGCCAAATGAAGAAGTAAATAAGCAATCTCATCGTTTTAAATTGCGGTTTGCGGTTAAAGATACATGTTGATTCTTGATATTGTGAAAACTTTTAGAAATTTTTTACGAATGCAGACACAATTTGCAGTCGTGAGGTAATGGAGAGAGTTTTGTCGTCCATTATAATCCTACTTGGCTCGAGAGATTAGTTTCTTCAATTGCGCGCGTATGGGATATCCGACTTACACAAAAAAAAAAATTATGAAACTATTGTTTGCGGGTAAAATACATAAGGTAAAAGCTATACATATATAAAAGAAAAAAAATAGAGAGAAAATATCTCATTTGTAAAGTATGATACCCCACAAAAAAGTTTCACAGATGACCTCAATTTCTCTTATTTTACAAGTTACACCACCGTTTCAATCTCATCTATATGGACCTTACTTTGTTCTGAGTGCAAACTTTGTAATAGTGCTTATAAAGAATCCCATGTGCTTTTTCTACCCCCCATATATAGGTAGAAAGAAAAAGAGTTTGAGATTGATTCCATACAGATAAAAGGAATGGTCCCAATGATTGCCCTTTTTCTTCCATTTTTACCTTTCTTATCCATCACTCCAAAGCTAAAAATATAATTCTTGAGAAGGCACATATTTTTTAAATATAGGAAATAGGGAAGTTACTACATGTTAAGAAAAACATGGTTTATGGTATAATATCTCACCCAACGAATCCTCTTTCAAGTTTCCTTGATTCTCTCCATAATAAAACATGATAACTTTAATTAAGAGTTTAATAAAGGGTTTCATATATGGTAGGTTAGAAGTGTCGGAGAAAAACAACATAGAGAAATAAAATTAGCACAATCAGAACACAAGCAATGTGAGACTTTTTCAATATGCCTATTTCAATCAACTCCAACAATCTCCACCTTGATATATTGTAATTGATCAACGTGACATCTTCCGCTTTCTTTATCTGCACCGACAATCATAGTTCAAAAGAACTATCATACTTTTACCGTAGAGAGTATACTTCGCTTGAAGTTAAATTACTCGAAGAATTTTATCCATGCCAAAAGCCATTGGCATAACTTCTTCAAGATGCTCAATTCCAATCAACTCCAACAACAAGTTCCAATTCTAACTAGTCTCTTAAAGTGGGTGAGTTAAATGTAAATTATTCTTAAGTGTTATTAGAACTCAAAAGTATTTATTGCCTCGTACTAGAGCATAATCTCCTCATCAAAACTGTTGTCCTAGTTTCATAAGCTACTCTAGGACACACAGTCGAATTGGTGCTCCCAAGTTCAATTCTTACGGTGACAAACTCAGAGTTGATCAGTGCAAAATTTGCTCTTAAGCAAAAGTGATATTAGTATTTCGTTAAAAGCATTAGAACACTTCGTAGGTACCCAACAATGGTCTGAACCAGTGTTTTAAAAACTAAACCAACTGAACGGTTTAACCAATTAAACCATAAATAGAAGTCGTCTACGGTTCGATTATTTTAGCGGCGGTTTCATCCTAGTTTTAGTGGTTTATAGCAATTGAACCATGACTGTCGATTGTTATTAGCTTCGGTAGCTATTTAGGGGGCATCCCTAGATTGTATATGGTTATTTAATTTCTAGACTTCACTCGCCCATTCGTTAGCGCAATAGTAGTCTCAAGTCTTTCCATTATCACTAGTTGATACCCCGTTAGGGTAAACTATAGACAGGCTAGCGCACGCCTCAGCTAAAGGAAAAGAGCCATACAATGAATAAGGCAAGGTAAGCACTCGGTCCTCGAAGTCAGGTTAATCTATTGGATGGCTTTCAATTGACCTAACGTATTCCCTGAGATATAAAACAATCATAGCATAACTAAACCATCGAATGTGCATCATCAGGAGTTCTATCTTCGTCTCCACAAAGGTTCTCTTGAAAGAAATCCTATGGAATTAGTAGATTCAAAGCAGAACAACTCATTGGTAGCCTATCTCCCCTGTCATGGGTGCAACTGCCCTTCCGTGTTATTATAAAGGTACAAGTGCGCAATCTTATACAATATTAATTATTAGTACCACCCCTTGTACGACTTCCTTTCTCTCTCTGCCCACCGCTCTCCCTATGGGCCGAGCCTCCTTTTTAGTCGCCCTCTACAACTAAGTAAGTTTAACTCGTTCGGCTCCTAGACTAGTTGTGATCTTTCCTCCTGTTGGTTTGCTTACTTAAAGATATGCAACGTTAGCGTAAGTCCCTTGTTTTGGAGTTCAATTAGAAAGCCTGCAGTAAAGACAAGCAAGTCTTACTACCAGTTCGATTTGCGTTCCAATTTTAAAAACATTGATCCAAACGTAAAGAGCATCATCTCTCCTCACCCAATAAAAGGTGCACTGAAAATTGACATGGCAAAATACTAACCTCTCTAGTTGGATGTGTGTATAAAATTGATTTAAGCCAAAAAGTACATGTTCTTTAATCTCTCTAACTAATTTTAATTCTAATTAATGAATAACAAAGTTAATTATAAATTAATAACACATACGTATAAGCTTAAAGAGATTGCCAAGTGTCAAAAATGAGAGTCTCTTGTCAATTCATCCCTCGTGGTTTAGTTTGGAAAAAGTAATAATTAATACCCTCTCACAAGAGGTTTGGTTGTATGGCAGATCAACACCTCCCCATGTTACAACCTGTCCCTACCTTCCCCACCTTTTATAAAACCTCACATCCCTCTCCTTCACTCCCTCATCACAATTTCCTCTCAACATTTCCTTAGAAAACAAAATGTGTAGCTCTAAGACCAAAGTATCCTCCATCAATGGAAGACCAGTACTTCAACCAACTTGTAACAGAGTTCCAAATCTTGAAAGAAGAAATTCTATTAAGAAACTTACACCTAAATCACTTTCACCACCACCACTTACTACCAAAACTACACCACCAATTTCTCCAAAGTCAAAGTCACCAAGGCCACAAGCAATAAAGAGAGGAAGTGATAACAATGGACTAAACTTAAGTTCTGAAAAGGTTTCAATACCAAAAATTCCCTTAAAAACTCCAACTCTTGAGAGAAAAAAGTCAAAGAGTTTTAAAGAAGGGTCTTCTATTGATCAATCATCATTGACTTATTCTTCTTCATTGATTACTGAGTCTCCAGGGAGTATAGCTGCTGTGAGAAGGGAACAAGTTGCACAGCAACAAGCTCAGAGAAAAATGAAGATTGCTCATTATGGTAGATCAAAGTCTGCTAAATTTGAAAGACTTGTTCCTATTGATACTTCAAATACTCTTGTACCAAAGACTTCTTCTGATGAGGAGAAAAGATGCAGCTTTATTACTCCCAATTCAGGTAAATATTTTAATGCTAATTCTGATATACTCTCAGTTATTCAACGAACCTAAAACGGCATATTTTTTGCTTGTAAATAAATTCAGAGGGTACCCTTTTTTATAATTAGTGAAGCTGTGTTTTATCTAATAACAAAATGTGTTGTTTCATTTTTATGAATAGATCCTATCTATATTGCTTATCATGATGAAGAATGGGGAGTTCCAGTTCATGATGACAAGTAAGCCATCCCTCCACTTCTCTCCTTTTCTGTCACACATAAGGTTAACTAATGCAATTTGAACCCTTAAATTATGATTTTTAATGTCTCAGCAAACCACAATTGAGACTATATATATTAGTCGTATTTGACTGCAATTCTTAATATTATCAAGAATTGTGATTGACCATGACAAGTTATTCCAAATTTTTGATTAGATTCATTGAATAGTTGATATATACATCTTTATTTAATAAGCATGAGAGCAGAGTTAGAATAAGTTTGCTGAGATAAATGATTAAAACTGACAAAAACAAACTCTATGTTGTTTATCCAGGATGCTATTTGAACTTCTAATATTAAGTGGTGCTCAAGTTGGATCTGATTGGACCTCAACTTTGAAGAAACGCCTAGATTTCAGGTTAGATTCTGCTAAAAGTCATTCATATACATAATTGCATATGCATTTTCTTTTGTTTTGATCTAGGGAAGTAATAATAATTTATAATGATGTGCACTGCAGGGCTGCATTTTCAGAATTTGATGCAGAAACTGTAGCCAACTTGACAGATAAGCAAATGATGTCTATTAGTTCTGAATATGGTATTGATATGAGCAAAGTTCGAGGAATTGTGGACAATGCTAACCAAATTTTGCAGGCAAGCAATCTTTTCATCATTCTTTTTCTTTTCATATGATCATGTCCCTTGTTTGAACTGGTTTAGGTGGATATTCTAATTATAGTAGGAAAAAAACAGAATGGTTATTGGTAACATGTTTTCATCTACTTCTCATTATTTTCTTCTTTAATTTCACCCCCTTGACAAGATAGTTCCAGACAAGTAGTAAGCTCCAATAAGTTACAAGTTTTTAATTCTTGACCCCACATGACTTGATTGGTCTCTGCTAAATTTCAAACCATATCAATCTTCTCATTTATTATACAATTTGAGTAGTTACTCTTCTTTGACACCAACTACATTGCAATTAAGTTTAACTGACTGTTAACTGATAATTCAGTAATTATCTTTAGGCTTAAATATAATTATAGTCCCCAAAATACATTGGATGGACTCAGATCCTTTGCTGCTGCAGGAAGGTGTTGCGCCAGCAAGGACCATCATCTAATCTATAAAGAGAACATTTTTCTCTCTAAATCGGATAGTCATCGCTGGTGGACCACCATACTGCGATAGCAGCAGATCCAAATTCAAGAATTAACATATTTTAGAGAATGAAAAATATATTCAAGTCATATGTATACTTGAGTGTATGCTAATATTTAATTTTCAAATTGTGACATTATTACAGGTTAAGAAAGCATTTGGTTCATTTGACAAGTACATATGGGGGTTTGTGAATCATAAACCAATCTCAACTCAATACAAATTTGGGCACAAAATACCAGTGAAGACATCAAAATCAGAGAGCATAAGTAAAGACATGGTTAGAAGAGGGTTTAGATACGTTGGCCCAACAGTGGTTCATTCATTTATGCAAGCAGCTGGACTCACCAATGACCACTTAATCACTTGCCACAGGCACTTACAATGCACCTTATTGACAGACTCAAATTTCAACTGAGAAATAATTATAATAAGGAGCAAGCAAGAGAGAGATAAGAGATTGATTTGACCCTACAAGAGCTGAAAAATAATAATATGTGCTAACTATATAGTTTACTTTCTGTTAATCTTTGTGTATATTATATTAGATTTTTTAGGTCTAAAAGTTTTTCTGATTTGTTGTGAGATGTTGTGAGATTTTTAATGATAATTTGTGTGTGCTTTTTTCATTGCAATGATTAAGAAGAAAAAAAGTGGTTATTAGACAAAAAAGAAAAAGGTTAAGGATGCTGTTATGTTATTAAGTGTTGGTGGGAAGAACCTAATATAGCGTATGAATGAAATGGTTTGGGTCACTTCCTTAAACAAGGTTCTTTGTTCGAATCCAGCATTGCAATTGCAGCAACGCTAAAGCTTTTGGATGAGAGCTTTGCTGTCCAATTCGACTTGAAGAATTAGTTTATGTAGTTGCGTGCAGAAGAGGCCGAGTTTAAAAGAAGTGTTGGTGGGAGTGTTAGGGAACAGTGACCATGTGCATGTGGAAATGGGAGGCAAAGGCATGTGTAGTGTCAGTTTGCTTTATAGTCCGTTTGTCCATGTGACCCATCAGAAATTTGCATTATTTGTTTCCCTTTAACAGCCTGTGTGTGTGGGATACACTTGTAGAGGAGTGTGTAGGGACCACTTTACCCTCTCTCATTTTCCTTCTCTTACTTTGTTTATCAGTTTGTTATTTTCTTTACTGTATATATTATGCCCTGTCCTTAATTTGGAGTTGGTGTGGATGTTTTGAGTGGACTTCAATACATGTGTCATGTGCTACTATTTCATTACTAATATAAATATATAGATAGATAGATATACTTTTTCAAAAATGTTAACTAGATAAGATAAGTATCTTCTCCCATGTGAGAAAGAAAGAGTATTTTTCACTAATTTGTTGCTTCAAAACATTCAATACTTTTTGTGAAAATTCATGGCTGTCACTATAGTTGTGGTAGCATTTAACATGGTTACACATGCAGAGAAGGGATTGATATTTGGATATGAGTGTTTGTTAAGAGAATTGGACTAACAATAACTTTCTGGACGGACTAAAGAGAAAATGGAATAAATAATGGTCCATTAATGTGTAAGGTAGTTGACATACCAAAACATGTAATACAATATTGAAGAATTCTCCCCTTGTTATTATAAGGTATAAAGCAACTTCATTATACATTCCAACTAATTAGTTTTGTAAAGTAAATACACATAAATAAATAGTTGACTTCTTCTCTCCCTAAACAAACATACATATACATCCATTTATCTATGAATTATGCCTATAATATACTATTTTATTTTTTGGCCGACCATCCTAATTAAGGTCTTTCATCATGGTTCTAAATTACAGTCCGCAACCGTAGTTTAACGGTTTTAGAGGTCTCCACAACGACATCACAACTGCAATTACGACTAGATTTGTCTGCATTATACCACAATATCAAGAATCACAGCATAACCGCAACTGCAATTAGTTTTGTACTATTTACACTAAGAGTGTGTATGGTTGAAGAGAAAGAACGAAGAGAGTGTGTCAATTAATAGAAAGATAGAAAAGAGAAAATATTCTCTCTTCCCTCTTTCTCTTTAACCAAACACACCCGAAATTCATGTGCCCTCTCAAAAAGAGTTAGGTAGAGATAGAAACTTGGTCATCCAACTCATAAGTTCCAACTAAGTCACACATAGGGTAATATGAGACTATTGAAATTCAAATGATTAATTCAAAATGGTTTCTCTAACAAACATATGCAAAGAAAAGAAAAGGGGAAATTTTCATGTTATTTTTTTAGTCAATCGAAATGCATATGATTTTATCTCCATAGTGTAACAGACATTTCAACTCTTTCTAGCCTATATATATATATATATATATATATATGCTGTGGTCTGCAGAAAATGATAAGCCCATGCCTCTCACATTCCCTGCGCCTCACGGAACCATCATTCTACTACATTGAGGTTCTTTACGGTTCTTTCTGACATTTCTAACTCCCAGATGAAGTTATTATTATAACAAAAAGTAAACACTTTTTTTTTTGCTTACTTATCTGATCAAATAATTGGATTGCATGGACCATTTAGGTTGCAATAGCACAAGAGAAAAATAATTACTTATATATTAATAACTGATTAATTTTTAATTTAATTATTTCAGTGCTGGATTTACGAGCATTTTTCCACCGTCATTGGTCGGAAAGTGTTAGCTAGGACGCATCAGCCACGTGCCACTAGCTGGGGGAATAAGAAGCTGGATAAAATAAAGTTGGTAGACTTTAGAGAGCGGATAGATGCTCTGCAGCTGGAGGATGTCATCCTCACCCCTTATGCAGACCACAGGCAGTATGTTCCTTTGTCGAACATATCTGTTTACAGAGGTTGGTTGCTTTGGGGCGATGACGCTGTTCCCTACATGCCAGACAGGGTGCGTTGGCAGTTCGGGCACGTACAAAGGATCCCTTCTCCACCCATTTCGGGTAATCCTCCCTCTGCGGACAGGATCATACGGGGGTTGCTGATGTATCAGATTCGGGCGCGGACTTTTTGGCAGGCTAGTAGACAGGCGGCCTACCACGGCGAGTGCGATCCTGATTACCTTCCTTGGTACAGTCAGGTAACTAGGGTGCGTCTTACTCCGGTGCCAGAGCCACAGCCAGAGTCACAGCCAGAGCCAGCTCAGGATCCACCATATCATCAGGAGCTTGTTGTTCTAGAGACATTAGAGGAGAGGGTGCAGAGAGCAGCTGCATTGGTCGGGGATGCCCTAGATGTCGCCCGGTCACCTACTTCACGTGCTTATTTTCAGTCATTTTTAGACATTTTGAACCCATAGTTGTATTTGTACTCCTATTTTATGTTGGTCATTTTATATATTTTGACGTATTGTTATTTCAGTCGTAAATCGTTCGCATCATATTTCCAAAATAAAACGCGTTTAAATATTAATTTAATATACAAACTTTTAAAAAAAAATTAAAAAATTAAAAATTTCGGAATTACATTTTTTAGAGGTAATTCCGAAATTTTTAATTTTTTATGAACTGGAATTACCTTTTTTAGAGGTAATTCCGAAATTTTAATTTTTTTTGAACTGGAATTACCTTATTTAGAGGTAATTCCGAAAAATTAAATTTTTTTTTTTAAAAGACGGGGTAGTATTGAGTTTTTTTGGAATATGGGGGTGAGATAGAAAATGAGGGGGATGCAAAAAAAAAAAAAAAGCCAAATTCATGTGCCCCCTCAAAAAGGGTTAGGTAGAGATAGAAACTTGGTCATCCAACTCATTAGTTCCAACTAAGTCACACATAGGGTAATATGAGACTATTGAAATTCAAATGATTAATTCAAAATGGTTTCTCTAACAAACATATGCAAAGAAAAGAAAAGGGGAAATTTTCATGTTATTTTTTTAGTCAATCGAAATGCATATGATTTTATCTCCATAGTGTAACAGACATTTCAACTCTTTCTAGCTATATATATATATATATATATATATATATATATATATATATATATATATATATATATATATATATATCATCAATCTGTACAAAGACGGAAAACGATTCGTTTAACATTCGTGTGAAAACATTATTTGGGGATTAAAACCCATGCATTGGTTTTTCATCAAGCGCATAGAATGAGGAAAGGGACGAAAATTATTCGTGGACAAATTGATACAATCCAAATTTAAAGCATCTCCAATGTAATAGTAGAGTTTTATAAAAATAGTTCATACGGGATTGTTTGGAAGTAAATTCCGTTGGACGGGCCGACAGACGATCAATTGTAATGAAATTTTTTTCGATTTTTCTAACGAACTAAAAATAATAATTTTGCATCTTGAAGTGTCGATTAGTCATAAAAGTTGTTTAAAATTATATTATTAACATAAAATTAGATAATTTATTATCCAATTAGAAATAAAAGTAGCAAATTTTAGAATTAATTATTTTTTGAATTTTTTAAATTTTTTGTTTAGTTAATTTAATAATTTTTTTATTCTTTGACGCAATTTAATATAATTTGTTAAATGTATAAAATTTATCTTTTACCCATTAATATTTCTTTCTATGTCACAATTTCCTTTAGTAGATTCCAAAGATTTAAGTTAAATAAAAGGTGAAGACTAAAACCGAAGAGGGACGGTTTGGGGTCTTTTGTAAAAGATTAGGGATATATTTTTAATTTGATCTGTGACTTAAGTCTAGCTTTCCTTTCTCCAACCAATCTCTACAATCTTCCACTTTCCCAAACCGAGATTTAGCTTGGCGCCCAAACTCTTCGTTTTTGCGCCCAACCTCTGTGTCTTTCCCAAATTGAGATTTACACAGCAAACCACCTTCGAATTTCATACTAATGTTTCTTTTGGACTCGATTTTCATTTTCATCTCTTCGTCGCTGCCGTCGTAAATTGCTAAATAAGCAGTCCACGAATACAGCAATTGCTGTTGTTAGCATTCATCTATGGCGAAACATCAATTGATCCTCTTCTTTGCGTTCGGACCTGCAAGATCAGTGGGTCATCATTGGGTTGCGAAAAAGCCTCTTGAGGTATGATGAATGTTATCAATTGTTTGTGGGGTTAATGGTACATAATCTTAAATTGTCACTCAATTGATTTAATCTATGGCTCTGGTTTTTCTAGGAAGAGTCGGAATGCTAAGGTTTCCGCTATGGCTAAGGAATTGCATTTTAATAAGGATGGTTCCGCTATTAAGAAACTTCAGGTATAGCGAGTGAAGAGTGATGGTAAAGCGATATTGAATTTGTTGTTTTTGTTTGGTTGTGCATCTATGTTTAAGCATGTTTATCTCACTTTGAGATTTAAAACTTTTCATTGCATTTGCATACTTTAGTGTGTTCATTTCATTGATTAGTAATTATTTATTTAATTTAGTTTTGTTTAGACTTGAAAGAATTCTTATTGTGTGGATTGCGCAGTTGAAGATAGTGAATTGGCGGATGTGGCGTGATCAAGGCTGAGGAACAACTATGAGTGGGAAGTATGATATTTGAGGCATTGAGTAAGGTTGGTAGAAAGGGTGTCGTGACTCTTGAGGAGGAAATAGTGCTTGAGAACTTTTATATGTTATTGAGGGCATGCGGTTTTGACCGTGGTTATGTTTCACCCTACTGCGTTATCGAAACAGTGAGAAAATGACCGTTGAATTTGAGAAGCGCAAGGTGCAATATTTTTTTTTCTCGTAACTTATTATCTTATAATTTGTTATAGCATTGTCTTGTATATTTATTTAAATTTTATCCGTTGGTGTGTTATGCGGTTGAAGTGGATTCCTATTTTGATTCTTCGCTTGTTTTGGTTTTTCTATGGCTATGGTTTTTCTAATGAATCCACCAAGGTAGTAACAATTTTTCAATCAATTTTATTTGTTGAATTGGAACTCAATTTCACCTTTTTTTGTTTAATTATCTAAATTCCTCTATTTGTTTTGGTTTGTAATGCACTCACTTTGTGGATAATAGTTTCAAAGATAATGATTCTGATAATAAAGGTGATAAATTTAAACCTTCATGTTCTTATAAAATTCATTTGTTGTAAAAGGGTATTTTTGTGATGCCTAGTATTTAAATTCTATTTTTCAGGTCCTTAATTCAAAATCATGTTGCTATCTTTCATAGGCATCTCATCTTTTCCTAATTAAGCTTATTGATATTCTGTTTCGTTGGTTTATTGATTCCAGAGTTGTATTGTTTATGATAATAGTGATTGATTTGGTTTTGAAGGGGTATTGGTAAATGACTGATTTAGGCACAAACATATGATAATATTTCTTGTAATGATGTGCAAACCTATATAAATTTATTAGACAAATGTTGATTGCTGTATGCATTCCTTCACGAACATATATGCATTATTGGTTTCACACTTATCTAACCATGTATAGTAATTTTTGGCATAAAAAGAATATCTCCAAATAGAAGATCACAAATTTTATTATTGTTATTTCATAGTACATGGATATTAGATTTAATATGTACTTCATGCAGTCAATTGATCAATATCAAATAAAAATTGCGTAGTTTTGTCAATAGGAAACTATATTATTCGTTATTATAATAGACTGTGCGGGACTTTCGTAACATATATTACATGGCATAGCAAATATTGATCAATTGACTTTGATTTGATAAATTTTTTCGTGATTCGTGCATTCCAATATTCAGGTTACTATGAAATTGTACATACCTCAAGGTCAACAAAAACATCTCTACAGAGAGAGGTTTGGTGCCTCCACTTTTTGGGAAGACGTGCCACTTTCGCACTAATTCGTCAGTGACAGGAGCGGAAATGGGACTCCATTCGAGTGTGGCGAGGGTCAGAGGTGTGTTGGTCGCAACGACAACGACTTTGGATGAGCAGGCCATTCCTTCCAATTCGTGGCTGACTCCTACTTAGGTATGACTGCTCCTATGTCTTTGTGGTTTCAATTTGAGTAATGAAAATATGGCTCGCATGAGTTTATATAGGGTTAGGTGTGTGGAATGCTTAGTTTAGGAAATCAGAATTGACAAATGCTTAAACGCAGTGACTTTTTTTGCCTAATTACGTGGTACCAAAGATTAAGGATCCTAATTAATAACATTTGCTGTCACTGGGTTTAATTAGGTGATTGCCGCTATTTTTTTTTTTAAACTGATTAATAGCAAGGAATGTCAGTAATGAGATAACATAGCAGAATTGGTTGTTATGTTAAGAAAGTAATTGCATATCTCTCATACACCAATCAAATTTTTTTCGTTATGAACTCAGAATTTCTATATTATTATATTATGAATGATAAAGGTTCTAGTGTAAATATCTTAATCTAAAGGAACTTGGCATAGCAATCGATATAAAATGTACTAATAATTAACAAACTTATAACATAAGGTAATATAGAACTGTTTGAGACTTTTCAATGGATGAAATGGCATTTCAATGAATCATTTCCGAAATCTGATCCTATTATGCAGATTTATAATTGGATAATACCTACAGAGAAGGAAAAATCTGATCCTATTATGCAGAGTGAATGACTTTTCAATGGATGAAATGGCATTTCAATGAATCATTTCCTCAAAGATTCACTCTTCTCTCACTCTCACTTCTCTGTACATCAGTAACGTAAGACTCCACTGGTTTCGGGGAATGAGTAAAATAATGAGTCGATCTTCTGACTTTGAAGGGTAATCAGTGTTGTATTTGTGTAGTAAAAATATTTTTCAAACTTCAAATTACTTGACTATTTGTATCGTGTGTCAAACTTCAAATTACTTGACTATTTGTAGCATTCATGAAACTATTTAATATTTGGATGAGATAGATGGTAATCTGTATTCTAGGTCAGAAATTGTATATAATTTTATGACAGAGTCCCAAAAACTATTCTTTTTCCATGTAGGCTAATGAAATAGCTGGTTTTCACGCTAATACTCATATCCCAGCTTGTCGTCGGATCGGATCTCAAATTGGTATGAGGTGACGGGCGATCCACTTTATAAGGTGAGTTGTTCACGCACATTGAAGATTACCTATGCATATTTTATCATGTTTTAATGAATTTCTGTTCTTTTGATATTTATTGGGGTAATATCATTTAGTTTTTCAATTTGTAACTTAGTGTGATCCTATTTTTAGTTCTGGTCCCTTTTTTTGATTGAAAATGCCTCCTTTATTGCATGTGTTGTATTTGTGTAGTAAATCTGTTTTCCAAACTTCAAATTACTTGACTATTTGTAGCATTTTTTATTCCTTTATGTTTGGTTTAATATTGGAAGTAAACATTAACCTGATTATAACTTTCCATTTGCCATGCCTTTCAACTTTCTAAAATTTGTTCTTGATTATTGGTGTTTAGGAAATTGGGACATTCTTTATGGACATTGTAAACCCTTCTCATAGCTATGCCACTGGAGGGACATCAGTCAGTGAGTTCTGGTATTAAGATGTCAGCATTTTAATCTTGAGTTTTTTCATATGCAATTAAAGATATCAAAGGAATTTGTATTCTATAAGGTCATCAAGTAGAAACTTACTTTAGTTTTTTGACAATCAACTCAAGATTTCTTACTTCACATTTTCCTATAGGAATGATCCAAAAAGAATACCAGACAATCTAAGAACAACAGAGAATGAAGAATCATGCACGACTTATAATATGTTGAAGGTACTGCTATTCATTCATCATTTTATTACGTCATCATGTTAGTATATAGGTGTATATAGCAATTCCGCTTATACTGATGACTGCGATTAGTATATAGGTGTATATAGAAACATGTATATTGTTATATATGCAGTTATAGGTAATGATAAATTGCTATTGGAACCCACAACACCTTATTGAAAACAATATGCCTTGAACATCAAATACATAATTAATATAATAAGACCAAAAACACCAAGCCAAAACTAAATGGTTTCAAAAACTGAGCGGTAAACAACGTTTTTAGTAGACCTCATCAGGTTGTTGTCCTCATCTAGAATTAATAGTTTTAGTCCCTTCACGGTCTTCACACGGGAAAGTGCAACGCATAACCGACCGTGAGTGAAAACTGGTTTCGGTAGATAGATGCCAACCTTGTGATAGTGATTGCCCTTGGCTTTTGTTTATAGTCATGGCAAAACACACGCAAACTGGAAACTGTCTGCGTCTGAATTTAAATGGCAATCCAGCATCACTTGGAATAAGATTCATGCGAGGTATGAAGATTTTGTCGCCTATGTTTTTCCCGGTCAACACAGTAGCAGTAATTATGTTTTTGCCAAGATGGTTGACCATCAACCTAGTACCGTTACATAGACCTCGCCGATTGATCTATGTTCCTCATAAGCATGATAGGCACACCTACTTTCAATAACAACTTGTGGTTGGGGATACCTGAACATTTAACGTCATTCAAGAACTCTGGTGTGAACCACTCGCTTTGAACCTCACTATCCTCATCCGACCGCAAGCGGTATTCGAGCTTAAGTACTCGACCACATCCACGGAATTTGAGACAACACGTATTCATTAACGTGCTCTCAGCGCGGTCTCGAGTGTTGGGGCTAAAATGGCTCTCTCTTCGAAAAATCCATTAGTGTTAATGCTATCTAAGAGATGTGGATACGCAAAGTCAATCAACGACTGGAGTGGATTGCTTGACTCTAATATTAACAAATCTTTTGGGATTTCAACGTCCATCTCTCCGTACTCATCTGACTGAGAATCTCCATCACCAATTTTTAGCAACCATTTAGCAAATTCCCTAATTTTACATATCTCAGACTCTATATTGGATGTACCCAGTCGCATGTTGACAGTTAGATTGAGCACTTTACAACTTGACCATATCTTGGATGAGTTGATAGAAGCAGCAATTACATCCTCCATGGTACCTTTCCGTATGACTGGGAGTATTTGCCTGAAGTCACCCCCAAGGACAACTGTCTTGCCACCGAATGGTTTGTCCATGTTTGATCGGTCCACAGTGGACATGATATCCCTTAACGTACGGTCAAGTGCCTCAAAGCAGTTCCTATGCAACATCGGTGCCTCATCCCAAATAATCAGTTTTGCTTGTCTGAGCAACTGCGCTCTAGGACTACCTTGGCTTATACTACAGGTAGATTCATCCTTTGGAACCAATGGGATACCAAATGTCGAATGGGCTGTCTTCCCACCAGGGAGCAATAGAGCTGCAATTCCGCTAGATGCAGTGTTCAGTACTATATAACCCATCGAACGCAACAACGCACTCAACGTGTTCCAACAATAGGTCTTACCAGTACCACCATATCCACACAGAAAAAAGAACCCACCACTACCAGACATTACGGAATTAGCGATCTCATCACATGCCTTCTTTTGATCATGGTTGAGATTTCTCCTTAAAGAATCGTGTTTCCTAGACATCTCCTCCTTGTCGTAACTCATCTCATCAACGATCAACTTATTTTGGTAGTCATGACCATCAACTATATTTGGGTATGGCATTGAATAGTCATGCAATGACCGACCGTTCTGCTGAAGTAGCTTTTCAATTTCAAGTAGACACATGTTCTTCAATTCACTGTCAATGATTTGCAAATCTGCGTGATACACAAACCAAAGAAATGACAAAATTATCATAATGTGTTTTAAGAAAAATATAAGTCTGGAACAAATATATATTAGTGTTGTATGATCATTATAGGTAAAGGAAAATAGAAGATTAATAAGCTAAGACATATAAAATTACCCGGTCTCTGGAGGTGTCTCCGTATATTGTACACAATACCGTCGGCAAGTAGCTTCCATGTCTCCTCCCAAACATATGATGCCTTGTTCAGTGTACCCATAGCTAGCATGGTAACAAACAAACGAGCGTAATTGTGGACCGGATGCCGATTTGCTTGCTTGGTAATTGCATCGATGAATTCCTATCACCACCCAATAGGCCCGGGGCTTTGTAACACGATCTTCAAAAGTTGGCTCTACCTTGCCATTGACCTTCCTCAAAGACTTATAACTCGTACAACCTCGTTGAACATTTAGCAATATGCGAGGTAGTACTTATCACCGATACGGTGGTACATAACTTATCCGACCAATGTCAGAGCCTTGTTTCCTTGGTACCCAGATCTTGTCCACTGGATTGTACACGAATCTCGAAGGAAACTCTGCATACGTCAAATCGTTGCCTTCAGTGTATGTCCTATTTGCTGCAAACCATGCAAGGAACATTGTGTCATAATGTTGGGCCCTCCAAATGACATCATCGATGTTTGCATCATCATCGAAGAACACACTGCGTTCGTTCGGAGATGGAAGCTCAACCTTTGAACAGGGGCCATTTCGGTGTATGTCAAAGGCATAAAGTCGCCAGGCAGCCTCAGACGGGGACACATATCTACAGCTATAAAAATTGCGGATCTCATCAAGATGCCCATCCGGATTATCTGAAGTGCGCAACACCTGAAGAGTTGCACGGTCTGGACCTTTGTTGACATACTTGAAAAGGTACTTAATTGAATTGGACTTGTTGCAGTACTCAACATTAACATGGCCCCTATATCTCATCAGTAATTGAGGATTGTATGGCACAACGAACCTGTTATCGAATATAGTACCCCCCTTTTCAACTGTTATGCCTGTGTTGTGCCGCTTGTAGTGTGGATATCCATCTTCATCAATCTTGGTTGACAATAGAAACGGTTTGGGGTAGAACTTCGTACAATGTGTACCCTTGGTGCAAGTAGCCTTGGGGTTAGCGCGATCACATGGACCATGAAGCATACATGAGGAGACTACCTGGTGAAGATTTGGATACAAATGAGGATCTGGTAACTCAGCTGATATCAGTCTATCAATGTCCCTTGTCGTGGTAAGTTTGTTATCTTGAGATAACCACAACAACAAATGCGCATGCGGTAGACCTCTTTTTTGCCATTCAACCGTATACATAACTGCACATTATGACAATATTCGACATAATATTAGTTAAACATGAAGCAATTTGTAACATATATTTTAGCATATATACTCAAATTCACAAAAACAACACTAACAATACTTCGCAAGTTATACCAAGTGGTGAGCATAATACCTGCATCAACCTTCCCAAACATCTGGTCTTTTTTTAAATCGGTGATGAGTTGGTCCAGCTTCATCTTAAACACACGTGATACAATATCTGGTCTATCGGAAGCAGCCAACCCACGTGGCCTGACAAAATCAACGATTTCCGGCCAATTGGAGTTACAGGTGATTGTTATGAAAAGGTGTTGCGTTCGTGTGGTAGTATGAATTTTCGCAATTATAGTGCAAGTATACACATCGTACAAGTAATAAAGTGGATGTAAGTAAGAGATCGTTCCCACGAGGATTGGTTGTACTTTTAAAGTTCAAGTCTTAAAACACAAGAGAATCAAGTAACAAATCGGCAATAAAAGTTGATTGTAAAGCTAAGGATGTAAATAAAACCAGGAAATTAAAGTTGGTTGTGAAGATGGATGAGAAATGAGTTGAGTTGTTGCATGCAAATAATTCCTCCCTAGCCAGACGTCATAACGTCTAGACGTTATGACGTTTAAATGTTAACTGCGGTAAACGTGGCCACGCCTCAACGCATTTGTTGTAAAAGAGCTATGCTTTTCAAAGATAAAGCGTCGAGTTTCAAGTACAAGAAATCCTATGTCTAGGTTCTAAATAGGCCCACTCCTGTATTTTAAGTACCCACCTCTAAAGCAATGCTCCATGAACTATTATCCATTCTATGTCTAGACTTAGATAAAGATGCCTAAATGTCTTTAGTGCATTGTTCATTCATGTAAATCTTTGATTTCTTTTCATAGACCATGTGTCGTACTCTATGAATCTACCTATTTTAAGAGGCCAACCTCAAAACAAGTTTGGAAATATTATTGCACAAAGATTTAAAACAGGCAACGTAAACACTTCATAACCTTAACTAGAAATTCATTAAAAAGCAAAACAACAACTCAACTACAAAGTGTTTAGCTCATCTTTGAGCATCTTACTGAGAATGAAGTGGATTTAGAATCCAAATACCATACATTACTGTAAAAGAAACCAAGTGCACAAGATGCAACTAAGTAGCCCTTCAAGATGTATGTACATTTGTATAGACGTTACAACGTCGAGCCTTACACTCATCGCGAGAAAATAAACTAAGTTCGTAAGTCCGTCTCCGGATCTTCTTTACAAAACAAAGTCCGAGTTTAATGGTGGAGATGGTGAGGTGATGAATTGATCTTTGAAGATAGGTGAAAGAGATGATGATCGTGAGTGTGGTTGGTTATTTTTGAGAGAAAGTCTTTGAGCCTTCATTAAATAGCCACCTTGCTTACATGTGCTGATGTCACTTGCTCACCTACCAGCCTGCCTTCCTATCTTTTCCCTGACATTGTTCATCGCTCTGATTTCACGCGTGTCACCTCATGGGAAACCAGAAGATCTTCGACTTTTATATCTTTGACTATCATTGCTCAGCGCGCCAAAATTAAGATCCTTCACTCTTGCTCTGCTGCACTTTTGTAGACGTGGTGAGTAGGGGTGGGAATAGGCCAGGCCGCCTAACAGGGGCCTACGACCCAGCCTACAACAGGCCAGGCCAGGTCAGGCTTTTTTTGAAAATAGATAAGGCCAAGGCTTTTTCAAAAGCCTATTTAGCTAAATAGGCCGTGCCATAGGCCATCGAAAAAGCCTTTTGGGCCTATCAGCCGACTATTTAAATAAATCAAACTAATTTTTATTACTAATATTATTTTGTATTGCATTTGGTACTTTGTGTTATGTCATAACTTCACTAACATTTTTTGTTAGTTTAAACATATTAACCTACATCAATTTTTGACATTGTTGAAGTTATTATTATAAAATAGAATTTAAATAGGATGTCATAGAAGATATTTTCCTAAAAGGTTTTGTTAGATCTCAATTAGAACTTAATCTCAATGACCTATTAGTTTGTTAGTCTATTTAAATGACTTATGCCATTGAAATGTTGTTGACCTTCTTAAGAAAATAGTCAAATAGGCTTTTAAACAAAGTCAGCCTTGTCGGACTTTCGAAAGGCCGTGCCAAAGCCAAGAAACTCGGCCACGACAAAGCCACAAAGCGAGCTTAGGCCTAACATTTTCAATGTAGGCCAGGCCCAGGCCAAGCAAAGCCTAGCTCGGCCCAGCCTATTCCCACCCCTAGTGGTGAGGGACGTGGTAACGTTCAGCACTGAATTTCCTGCACATGCACAAAAAGCATCAAAACGCTCTCAAGGGCACCAATTGGTGCCTAAATGCACAGATTTATCTTTTTAACTCTTATTCACCTAAAACTCAGAAATCATTATAAAACTAATTAATTAAACTTTGTATTGCTCAAGAACTTGCATGATTTATTCGTGAGTGAGTATAAATAACTCATATAAATATGAGTTATCACACCCCAAACTTAAATCATTGCTTGTCCTCAAGCAATCAAGACAACAAAACAATTAATAATATGAAATCAACTACACTAGCGAGTTACGTGTTACTCAACCAAAGAGTCAAAATTTATTCTCAATGGGCTATTTCTTCACACACTCACATACCAATGCATAATTAAATTCCAGATTCATTAAAGCTCAAAGTGAGTGTGTGACCTCTCAGATTAATTCTTCCTCTAGCTAGTTCAGAAACTACCTTAGCTAATGAGAGAGTGGTTCCCAAATGGTGACAAACAAAATATTTTTCAAAACAAAGAATAGGCTAACATTTTCACATAAGAAATGGGGATTCATTTAAAGCATGACAAAGGGTCTTAATTGGGTGCTAGGACTAGGTTAGTGCACTAATTTATTGACTCACACACGCAAAAAGGATCTGTAACCCCTCATTCTTGAGCAACTCTTCTTTATTTTGCTCCACTTTGGAGTTCTTTTCTCTTTTTTTTTTTTTTTTTTTTTTTTTTTTTTTTTTTTTAAAGTGCTCAAGCATTTGTTTTTGTGGTATTACAGGAACACATGTGGATTTTCCACCACTTATTTGTATCAACACACTCTTTTTGGTATTTTTGGGAATAGGCGTTACAACGTTTATGGGTGAGACGTTGCAACGTCTCACACACACAACACACACACGGCAGACGTTATAACGTTACGTGTAGACGCGTTATAACGTTGCACTCACACTACACCGCACTTAACCATCCTATAGTCTTTGCACCCACCTTAAAGTACGACTTGATTCACCCCCAAACTTAGCTTCTCATCGCTATCCTAGGTTTTTAATCAAGTTTTACTCTCACCATAGTTCACCAAAACTAACTTTAGCACACAATATTCCCTAGCTAACTAGATTCTTTCTTAAAACAGAGTTTGTGTAGGAGCAACAATCAATTCTTTTTATCTAATCATGCATAGGCTACTCACACACACTTTTTTCATTATTCTTAGCCCAAAGAGAATTATTTTCATGCTTGACAGAGTAAGAACAGAAATTGCTTTTGCATTTGATTTCATACACAAAACAGAACTTAAAACACTGAGATCCCCCCCCCACACTTAAAGTTGAGCAGTGTCCCCACTGCTCAAAGATAAACAGCATTTTTTTTTTTTTTTTTTTTTTTTTTTAGAAAAGGGGGGGTCTCATTCAGAACATAACAAATAAAAGCTACTAAACTTGACTAGAACTAAAAAATAAAAATAAAAACTACAACTACTATTGAGATTAATTGTGGAACTTACTTGTTTCTTTGCACTGCACCTAAGCCTTCCGCTTTGTCTGGTGGGTACTCCTGCCTGACCTTCACCTTTCTTCTTTTCCTTCTTCTCTTTCTTGACCTTCACTCCTCCTTGCTCAGTTGTGGTTGTTGTTGTTGTCTCATCAGATTCTTTCTCACCCACACTTGCAGCAGCAACACTTGAGGCTTCTGCAATCCTCTTTTTGGCCTCCTCCCACATCCTCATTGCTAGATCAGCAGGGTGGACTTGCATTGGTTCACTGGGGATCACCTGGGCTTTTTCCACCTCTGGTTCTTTAGACGTCGCCACGTCTGATGATGATCCTCCGGCCCAAAGAATCGCTCTCGAGCTTGCTTCAACAGTGCTCTGCCCTTCCGAGTGGCCTCCTCCATTGCTTCATTGCCTAACTTTCTCCATGGCAGCCTCTCTTTCATTAGTGACTTGCATTTACGCAAGTTTGGTCGCAGACCTTTTTTCACAGACGTTACGACGTCTGCGAGCAATTCTTCAGCAATAGCAGGAAGGGGCTTCTCAGAAACACTAGTGGCTACGAATGCAGCACTAGTAGCAGTAGCAGGTTTCCCTGCAGCACCTTGAGTTTTTCTTTTCACAGGAAGCTTTGGCCTTAAGGTTGTGGGGGCTACAACTTCTTCTTTCTCTCCACTCCCTTGAGCTTGTTTTTGACTCAAAGCAGCCTATCTCTTGTCTTGTCTTCCTTCCAAAAGGATTGTATGTGAGGCACTTTTGATTCTCGGTCTTCTTGGGTGGTGACATGGGTTGGGACTCTGGATTTGTTGGCTCGCACGCCGCCACGCCCGGTTTTTGGGGTGAGGTTGTTTTTGAGGTTCTGTGTTGGGGTGGGGGTGGTTGTGGGATTGGTTGGTCTTGAGCTTTGGATTGTGGGGTCTTTGGTGTGTTTTGGTCATGGGTGGAGGTTTTTTTGGTGAAGGTGGTGGTTGTGTGGCTTGTGGGGATGATGGTTTGGGGCTAGCTTCTTTGGATTTTGTTGGGGTTGGCTCTTTGTTTGTTTGATTGGTTGGGGACTCACTTACAGTCTTTCTCACTAGAGCTCCCTTTCTCCTCGTGGCTCTCCTCCTCTTCCTCCTCACCTTTGATTACTTCCATGCTCACTTTCTTGGATTCCTCTACATCAAAATCAGAAATATCATCTAAATCATCGAATTAAAATCTTCTTCACTACTTACCTTCTTTTGTTTCTTTCTTTGGGCTCTGCCTCGTTGGTGGGCTTCTTGCTCGCTTGGCCCTTTCCTTCTTCTGACTTCTTCTTTGAATTGTGGGCGGGGGCACTTCATCATCATCTTCTTCCCTGCATCCACCGCAGCATACTGAGGCTCTTCAATCACTTTCTTACCCTTGGACACTTGGGCAAACACTTTCTTTTGCCACTCAAATTGTTCTTTGATAAATTTGGCAGGAATTCTCGCTTTCCTCCGGACGTTGTAACGTCTGCGGCATCGCCAGAACTTGAAGTTCCCGCAGATTTCACCCTAGGCTTGAACTTTGTTGAGAATGGGCCTTGTGGTTGCTCCCAAGCTCCGAGGCTTCAATTTCTACCCCGCCTCCATGCACAAGTCGGTTATCATACATGGGAAGTACAAATAGCCATCCTTCCTATTTTTCCACTTGTTGAGCTCACGGTTGATCAACTTTCCAACCTCCACTTTATCTCTTGACATGATTGCATCAATCACAATCAGCCTCTCTTTGTCTACCCGGGATGTGTGAGAGGTAGGAATTAAGCAAATGCCTTATGAAATGAAACCGGTGTTGGCTTCATCACAAAGGTACCTCTTCATGATTTGAACTCACTACCATGCTCTCCACTCCTTTCCCTGCATAAAGACCTTCAATGCATATCCTATCCTTGATAGCATCCATCTCACCTGCACCATAGTTCTTCTGTTTGGTCTCCACAGCTTTGCCATAGTACCCTAGCCCAAAATAGTCATTGATGACTCTAACTCCAAACTTCACTTCCTCACCTCGCACCTTTGACACAATGGAGGGCTCTCCTTCAGGCCTCTCAACGATCCCCTTGTAGAAATCATGGACCGAGTAGCAATGTATTCCTTCGTGCACAACAAATTTTTGCCAACCCAACGCTGCGACGGTTGCAAGGAAATCAGGATTGGGGCTTTCTTGACTAAAGCCCCTTTCAGGAAGTAGGGCTTTTTTCTTGGATGGGTTAGGTGTTTCAGGAATGGGGGCTGAGGATGAACTCAGGTCAGCATGCTTTCCTTTTCCAGAGGATTTGGTGGCGGATTGCTTCACTTTTGTCATGGTGATTGCGCAGAAAAATTGTTTGGAAGGTAATGGGGGATTTCTCGGAAATTTAGGTTTTACGAGGAAGAGAGGGAAGATTTTGGTTTTGAGAGAGAGGATTAGAAATAAGTTGCAGGAGGTGGGATGAGGGTGAATGGTGAGATTTTATGGGGAAATGGTTATGGGGAGTTGAGAAATAGAAGAGTGGAGTAATGGGTAAAGTAACCGTTGATTAGACAAGCTAGGGAAGGGAAGTGACGTCGTGGTCAGTTACCACGTTCAGGGTCAGAGGGAAATCATTTCTGACACGTCATCACTTACGCTCTTGACTTAATTTAAATTTTTGCCCTGACTGCCCAGACGTGCCCACGTCTAGTGAATACTGAGACGTTACAACGTCTACTACCTTACTCCACATTTCTTCAACACTTATTCCTGCAAAACAAAAAAAAGACACAAAAAATTTGTTAATTAAAAATCATTGGGTTGCCTCCCAAGAGCGCTTGCTTTAAGAGTCTTGACGGACTATTGTTTCTTTCATTCAAGAATTGTTGAAGGACATTTGGATCTTGTCCCTTTCCACATGCTCTCCATGGTATTGTTTCACACGTTGGCCATTAACTTTGAACATGGTGTTGGTCTTTTCATCAAATAAATCCACGGCACCATGAGGATAGATCTTTATTAATCTGAATGGACCTGACCACCTTGACTTCAATTTCCCTGGAAACAACTTAAGCCTTGAATTGAATAGCAACACCTGATGTCCTTCTGTTAGCTCTCTCCTTTGGATTCTTTGATCATGCCACTTCTTGGTCTTTTCTTTATACATTGCTGAGCTTTCATAGGCATGGTGTCTAAACTCTTCTAGCTCATTCAATTGCAACAATCTTGCTTCACCAGCCTTTGCATGATCTAGATTCAATTGTTTTATTGCCCAATAAGCCTTGTGTTGGAGCTCAATTGGCAGGTGACAAGCCTTACCATAAACTAGCTTGTAAGGGGACATGCCCAATGGTGTTTTGTATCTTTGTTCTATAGGCCCATAGTGCATCATCTAGGTGTAATGACCACTCTTTTTCTCGTTGGGACCAACCATCTTCTCAAGTATTCTTTTGATCTCCTGTTGGATATTTACTCACCGCCACCGGTTTGAGGTGATAAGTCAGAGCAATTCGTGTTTCACTCCATACTTAGCGGGAGGTTCTCAATTAACTTATTGCGTAAATGAGAGCCTTCATCATCGATTATGGCTCTTGGGTACCAAATCTTGTGAATATATTCTTCTTCAGGAACTTGCTATATGATTTGGCTTCATTGTTTGGTAATGCCATCGCTTCAACCCACTTTGACACGTAGTCTACACCACGAATATATAGATTCCCATGGGACATAGGAAATGGCCCCATGAAATCCATTCCCCAAACATCAAACAATTCAACTTCCAGAATGTTTGTGAGAGGCATCTCCTGCTTGCTTGATATATTCCCTGCTCTTTGGCACTTGTCACATCTCCTAACCAGCTCATGTGCATCTCTGAATAATGTTGGCCAGTAGTAGCCTGATTGTAGGACCTTTGCAGCTGTCCTAGTACCTCCAAAATGTCCACCATAAGGTGCTGAATGACATTGTTGTAGCACATGGAGTTGTTCTTCCTCAGCTAAACATCTTCTTAGTAATTGATCTGGGCACATTTTGTACAAGTATGGTTCATCCCAGAAATATTGCTTTGTAGTGTGGAAGAATCTCTTCTTTTGTTGGTGGTTGAATCCTACAGGCACAATCTTGCTAACAAGGAAGTTAACTATGTCAGCATACCATGGTGCAGTAGTATCAGACGTTATGACGTTTGACGAAAATGTCATAGACGTGGCCACGTCTTCAACTACTGAGGTTACTAACAATAGTCTTTCATCAGGAAATTTTTCTTGTATATCTTTTTCACCTGTACCTGCATCAACATTCTCAAGCCTAGAAAGATGATCAGCAACTTGGTTCTCCACCCCCTTTTTGTCACGGATTTCCAAGTCAAATTCTTGGAGGAGGAGAACCCATCTAATAAGCCTTGGCTTTGCATCTTTTTTTGAAATTAAGTACTTAATGGCTGAATGATCAGTAAAAACAATAACTTTTGCACCCACTAAGTAAGATCTAAACTTATCAAATGCAAACACAACAGCCAAGAGCTCTTTTTCAGCCACAGTATAATTCAATTGGGCATCATCTAAGGTTTTACTGGCATAATAAATAGAATGAAAAATTTTTCCATACCTTTGTCCCAATACAGCTCCTACAGCGTAATCACTTGCATCACACATCAACTCAAATGGTTTTGACCAATCTGGAGTGACTATTACAGGAGCAGTCACCAAGGCAGTCTTCAGTTTGTTGAAAGCTTCATGACATTGCTCATCAAAGTTGAAGACGTGGTCACGTTGCAACAATAGACACAAGGGTTTTGAAATTTTTGAGAAATCCTTGATGAATCTTCTCAGAAACCCCTGCATGTCCTAAGAAATTTTCGACTCCTTTGATAGTTGTTGGTGGAGGTAGCTTGTCAATAACATCAATCTTTGCCTTGTCTACCTCTAATCCCTTCTTTGATATTACGTGTCCCAATACTATTCCTTCTTGTACCATGAAATGGCATTTTTCCCAATTGAGCACTAGGTTGGTCTCTTCACACCTTATCGAACTCCTTCCAAGTTATCCAGCATGCCTTGTATGAATCTCCATAGATCGAGAAATCGTCCATGAAGACTTCCATGGAATTTTCAATGAAATCGAGAAAATAAGGCCATCATGCACCTCGAAATGTTGCAGAGCATTACACACCCCAAATGGCATCCTTCTTCAAAGCAAAGGTGCCATAGGGACAAGTGAATGTTGTCTTCTCTTGATCTTCAAAGTGCTATGGCTATCCGGTTGTAGCTTTGAATAACCATCAAGGAAGCAAGAGAAATCTTTGCTCATGAGCACATCTAGCATTTGATCAATGAATGGAAGAGGAAATGATCCTTCTTAGTTGCTTTGTTTAGCTTTCTCGTAGTCCATGCATATCCTCCAACTCATTCATCGTCCTTGTTGGAATTAGCTCATTTTTGTCATTTGTTACTATCTGTAACTCCTCCTTTCTTGGGCACACACCGAACTGGACTCACCCGGGAGCTATCACTAATAGGGTAGATGATTCTGCATCCAACCACTTGATGATTTCTTTCTTCACCACCTCCTTCATTATGGGGTTCAATCTCCTTTGCCCCTTCAATGCTATTCTTGGCATTCTCCTCCAAGACTATTCTATGCATGCAGATTGTGGGGTGATACCTTTGATGTCCGCCATTTGCCAACCAATTGCCTTTTATGTCTCTTCAGGGTAGTAATGAGATCATTTTCTGCTCTTGGGTAAGCTTAGAAGAAATGATCACCGGTAGGGAATCATGTTCCCTAAAAAGACATACTTCAAATGATCGTGTAACACTTTTAGTTCCAAGGTGGGTGGTTCTTTAATGGAGGGCACATTCTTCTTCAGATTTGACTCCTCTTGCCCTAAAGATTCATACCTCTTTGTCCATGACTTTGGTGCAGAGGGTTCAGACGTGACCACGTGTATAACAGACATTACGACGTCTAGAGGGATAACTTCTTCTGCTATCAATTCTTGAATTTCATTGTTGCCTAGAATCTTCTCCAGGTGATCATTGTCCTTGTTGAACCGCTTTTGGACCATTTGATCAATGGCAACCAACAAACGAACATTCCTCGGTGTTTGGATCCGGATATTTGAGTGCATTGAGGACGTTGAACTTGACTTCTTGGTCATTGACTCTCATGATTAATTCTCCTTCGCACATCAATGATTGTCCTTCCAGTTGCTAAGAATGGTCTCCCCAGAATGATGGGAACTTCTTTATCTGCATCAAAGTCTAAAATAACAAAATCCACTGGAAACACAAACTTGTCAACTTTAATCAAAACATCTTCTAATATTCCTTCAGGATAAACCCTACTTTTATCAGCTAAGGTTAAGCTTAAAGAAGTAGGTCTAGCAGTTCCTATACCAAGTTTATCATAAATGGACTTGGGCATCAAGTTGATACTTGCTCCCAAGTCACACAAAGCTTTTCCAATGTAAAAATCTCCAATGGAGCATGGTATAGTGAAACTGCCAGGATCCTTGAGTTTTCTAGGAAGCTTATTCTGCATAATTAAACTACATTCTTCAGTTAAGGCAACAGATTTCAAACTCCCTAGCCTTCTTCTTTTGGTGATGATGTCTTTTAAGAACTTGGCATAGTTAGGCATCTGTTGTAAGGCTTCAACCAAGGGAAGGTTGATGTGTAGCTGCTTCAACATTTCCATGAACTTACTGAACTGCTTGTCTTCATGAGCTTTTTTCAATCTTTGAGGGAATGGTGGAGGAGGATACTCAGGTACAATTCTGGGTACAGTTTTGATTCCTGGTTCAAAGTTAGACGTCGTAACGTCTGGGTTGGACATCACAATGTCTGGAGTATCCTTCTCACCACTTGAGCTTGTCTCTTTCCCTTTCTTTTTCTCGATATTTCTTTTGCTTATCTCGCATTTCTTCATTCCACGGTATAGGTGGTTCAGGATATTCAGTACCACTTCTTAAAGAAATTGCATTTACCTGTCCATTTACCCCATTATTACCATTAGGGTTGGATGATGGTGGTGGTGTTTCTGTTGTAGAAGGAAGAGTTCCATTCTGCCTCGAGTGAGAGTGAAATTTATCTGTCCAATCGATTTTCCGAGTTTTGATTGAAGACTCATGAGTTTGCAAAGTAGTCTTACATCACTTATGAAGCTTTTCATCATGGCCTCCAAGTTGCTATTGTTGTTATTCGCACATCGCTCTGTTGTTGTTGAGGAGGAAATCTCGGAGGTATTGCGCAGAGCGATATTGTTGGCATTCAATGCATTGTTGTTTCTCCAACCGAAATTTGGACGATTTCTCCAGTTGAATTGTAGGAATTGGAATAGGGACCATTTCCTTTGTTCCGAGAGACAAAGTTTACTGATTGAGGATTGTAGGGACATTCCTCATACACATGCCCTTCTTTCACAAGAAACACAAACTATTCCACCAGATCGAGTAGGTTCAAGCCGCGCAGCGTGTGCGCTACCGGACGTGGCCACGTTTGAGGTATTCAAAGTTTTGATCATGTTGGTCGGTGTAGCCACTTGAGCGAGAAAGAGCGATCCACTTCACTTATCTCATGCACACCGCCTTCTTCCGAGGAGTAAATCTATCGATGGCCAATGAGAGTTATGGGTGGCTATGTCATCAATGAGCTTGCATGCCTCAGAAAAGGACATGTTTAGAATGACACCACCTGATGAAGCATCAAGTATCAACCTTGTGGGCTGATCTAAACCATTATAGAAAGTCTCCATTTGGATAACCACGGGAATGCCATGGTGTGGGCACATTCTCAGTAATTCCTTCCACCTTTCCCAAGCTTCAAATAATGATTCCCCTTCCCTTTGTTTGAAGGAAGTGATATCATTTCTTAACTTAGCATTTTTGTTGGGAGGGAAGTATTTTGCAAGGAATTTCTCAGCTAGCTCATCCCAAGTGTGAATGGAATTTGGTTCTAAGGAGTTCAGCCAATTTTTAGCCTTATCCTTGAGTGAGTATGGGAAGAGCTTCAATCTAAAAGCATCCTCTGAAACTCCAGGGATGATAAAGTTGCTGCACACATCCAGAAATTGTCTCAGGTGAGAGTATGGATCTTCTTGAGGGAAACCTCCAAATTGGCCTGCAGTTTGCAGCATTTGGAACATCATTGGCTTGAACTCAAAGTGACCAGTATGAAGGGTTGGTCTTGCAATGCCTGTTTGTAGATGAGCAGGGTTGAGCACGGCATAATCACGCATAGGCTCTGCCCCCGCTCATTGACCATGTCTTGTGGTCCTGCATTGATGAGTTGCTGCCTTTGGTAGTGCTCATCATCAACAATGATTGTTTCTGTATGAGTTTGTGGTCCTCTACCATGTCCTCTACCTCCTCTAGGTGTATGTCCACCTCTAGAACCGGTGTTATGCTCAGACATGGTTGGGTGTTGATGTTGTTGTAGCCTCCTTCTTAGCCTTTGTTGTCTCCTTAGTTGCACGAAAGTTCTTTCGAGTTTCGGATCAAACTCGAGTTTGATTCACTCCTTGGTTGAGTTGAACTAGAGCTAGAGTTAGAACTAAGCATACTGTTTGTAACGTCTACTGTTCAAACACGTAAAGCAAAGAAACAACACAAGTAAAATCCTTTCAACTTATGCTTCAATACTTTTGAACAATAAAAAGTTTTACAATCCCGTATGGCGCGCCAAAACTTATTTGCGTTAGGTGTGGTAGTATGAATTTTCGCAATTATAGTGCAAGTATACACATCGTACAAGTAATAAAGTGGATGTAAGTAAGAGATCGTTCCACGAGGATTGGTTGTACTTTTAAAGTTCAAGTCTTAAAACACAAGAGAATCAAGTAACAAATCGGCAATAAAAGTTGATTGTAAAGCTAAGGATGTAAATAAACCGGGGAAATTAAAGTTGGTTGTGAAGATGGATGAGAAATGAGTTGAGTTGTTGCATGCAAATAATTCCTCCCTAGCGGACGTCATAACGCGTCTAGGCGTTATGACGTTTAAATGTTAATCTGTGTAAAGCGTGGCCACGTCACGAACGCTGTTGTAAAAGAGCTATGCTTTTCAAAGATAAAACGTCGAGTTTCAAGTACAAGAAATCCTATGTCTAGGTTCTAAATAGGCCCACTCCTGTATTTTAAGTACCCACAAAGAATGCTCCATGAACTATTATCCATTCTATGTCTAGACTTAGATAAAGATGCCTAAATGTCTTTAGTGCATTGTTCATTCATGTAAATCTTTGATTTCTTTTCATAGACCATGTCTGTACACTATGAATCTACCTATTTTAAGAGGCCAACCTCAAAACAAGTTTGGAAATATTATTGCACAAAGATTTAAAGCAGGCAACGTAAACACTTCATAACCTTAACTAGAAATTCATTAAAAAGCAAAACAACAACTCAACTACAAAGTGTTTAGCTCATGCCTTGAGCATCTTTACGAGAATGAAGTGGATTTAGAATCCAAATACCATACATTACGAAAAGAAACCAAGTGCACAAGATGCAACTAAGTAGCCCTTCGGTATGATATGTTTGTATAGGCGTTACAACGCCCCGAGCCTTACACTACCGCAGAAAATAAACTAAGTTCAGAAGTCTGTCTCCAGATCTTCTTTACAAAACAAAGTCTGAGTTTAATGGTGGAGATGGTGAGGTGATGAATTGATGCTGAAGATAGGTGAAAGAGATGATGATCGTGAGTGTGGTTGGTTATTTTTTGAGAGAGTGCTGAGCCTTCATTAAATAGCCACCTTGCTTACATGTGCTGATGTCACTTGCTCACCTACCACCGCCTTCCTATCTTTTCCCCGAGCCATGTTCATCGCTATAGTGCTTCTTGCGCGTGTCACTCATGGGGAAACGGAAGATCTTCGACTTTTATATCTTTGACTATCATTGCTCAGCGCGCCAAAATTAAGATCCTTCACTCTTGCTCTGCTTTGCACTTTTGTAGGCGTGGTGAGGGCGTGGTAACGTTCAAACACTAAATTTCTCGCACATGCACAAAAAGCATCAAAACGCTCTCAAGGGCACCAATTGGTGCCTAAATGCACTGATTTATCTTTTTAACTCTTATTCACCTAAAACTCAGAAATCATTATAAAACTAATTAATTAAACTTTGTATTGCTCAAGAACTTGCATGATTTATTCGTGAGTGAGTATAAATAACTCATATAAATATGAGTTATCAAAAGGTCTGGATATCCGAACCTCTTACAGATAGCCATAGCATCCTGACAATTATTAAACATGTACCTAGCGCCACCGGTGAAAGATGGTGGCAAAATGACACGTCGTCCAATTCTTTGATGCATCAAATTCCCCTCGTAATAAAGATCTTGTAGACCAGACAAAATTTCCGACCGTATGAGTTGTTGGTTGTTCCGAATGAATTTCAGCCTCGTGGACTCAACCATAGTATAACAATCAACCAAAAACTGCTGGAACAACCGCCCGTGCATAAACTATTTGACCAAACTCAACTTGCCTTTCTTGGACTCGAAAGCAATAAATTCTCTTAATGTGACGAAGATTCCTCTTGTCGGACCTAGTGTACCAAGACACTTGCAGAAGTGGGGTATTTTCTCTCGAATCCATCTTCACCGCGGGCAAATATTAATGGGTAATGCAAACGGAGCAATGCGTTATGTGTTTCATAAACCCTTTCTAGATCACCGGACATGTGTTTGACTATTATATCCCTTCCTCTCTCAATGTCAAGATCATCCCCAATGATTAGAGCCGCAACTTCATCACACGTGGGGGTGTTGTGGGTCCGAGGATCGCTAGACTGTCCCTAATCAATCTTAAGTCGATTCTCTCTGTGGGATTTTGTTCTTGTACATCACGCACTTCTCTGTACTTCTTTGCAATTACATTATCTTTGGTCAACCATTTGTTTAAGGTCACATACTAATGTTTCGTCGAGGACATTGCTTTTCTTTATTAGACTGTGAAAAATTGGGACAAAGTTAGTACATAGTAACACCAAAAATAAGATCATCAAATGAATTGAGTTGGATTGATTTGATTTACAAGTGACATCGATTTTAGACAAATGTCATTGATAAATTATTAAATTATGGTGATGATGAATTCGATTAAGTGTTGATGAAGTATCTCGTACTAATCGCAACATCGGTATACTTATATTGTTCTCACCGAAATGGCTCATTCTATTTTCGACCTCGTTTCTAGTGTCCCAAATGTATAGTTGTGCATATTTTGGGTTAGTGCCTTTCGGTAGGCAGACTACCTATGCGATGGTAGTTTTGACCATTTAATATGAATTGTGGTGGACTACCTCCATCATTGGTTGTCGTAACAACTTTGCCACCCATTGAGGTGAACGCAAACATCTTCGTTATATGCTCGAATGTTGTCACGCCGCTTTTGCTTCTTGGATCTACACCTTGAATAAGGTTCAACAACAACGATGGTGGCTCTTGAAGCAAGCGGTAGTTGTACTTGCCCTTTCAAGCAACACATCATTGAAATCCGGATTTGGTGAGCGGTTTGACTTTCTGACCCTTTCTTGAACCAAAATAACGCATAACAATGCCGACATTGATGAGTTGGAAGCCCAAAGTCGAGTGAAGTTGTGATTTTCAAATAAATGTGCCTCCATTGTTAGTTACTTGAGACACTTGAAATAAAAGCTTTTTATCTCTAATGTGTGTGTGTGTGTATTACCATATATATATATATATATATATATATATATATATATATATATATATATATATATATATATATATATATAATCATGTATTATATATATACATATACATATATATATTACTGATTGATATATACACTTAAAGTACATATATGAAAATACCTTGAGTCTCATATTTGGCATAAAGAGGTGAATGGTGAGTAGGTTCATGCGATCCTTTGCCAAAGAATTTGTAATAAATGAAAGGATAAAGTGTCACGTTTAGCGGCCACTTATCCATCATGCGTAAAAACATCACTGCTCCACACACAACCGAAAGATCAAAGGAAGACATAATACGATTGATAATTCGTCGTGTTAATCGAAGTAGTTTGTGGGTCGCATTTGTCAAAATCTAGTCTCATTATTGGTAAAATTGAACATTGGGCACCACGGGGCATTGTTCGATCACTTGTAGTTATCGGGACCTCTTGGTGTGTTATATCCGAATGCGACATGCTCGCGGTCCCCTAATGTAGATATAAAATAACGTGGCTTAATATTATCGATTTACATACCAATAGCGAGGCACATGTCGGGTAACTAAAAGTGCATATCCCAAATTGGGTACTATCTAAGATGTATCATACTTGATGGTACAGATGATTGATGTCTTTGATGCACGGGAGTCTCCAACCCATTATTGCTATGTGAGTGTCCTTCTTTGCTATTGACCATCCTTTGGTCTCTTGAGGACCTACGAAAAATATTGTTAGTCATTTGTCATGCTCTGCTATCCTCATTTACAAATCTAATATATATGTGTAACCCATTTTGGATGTAATATATAGTCCTTATAACAAATGATACGTATTCCCAAATTGTCTTCTATATGCATTGTGGAATTTGAGATATCATTTGCTTGCAAATGGTCTGCCATTCTACTACTCACTGGCTATTTCTTTGTTGCATGGTATATTTGATGTAGATCTAGGGGCTGAGACAGTATCCACCAAAGGGGTCTTCCTCGGCCGACCTGGCCGTCTTCGCAACGGTGCTGTAACATTAGAGGGACCAGAAATGTGTTAGTTCAGTTTATAAGTCCTTACAATGTAATGGGAAAATGAATTTAGGCAAACATAAAAACATACTGTTGTGTATCTCAGCAAGAGGTATGCGGGGTGTTGGGTCCATAGCATTGTCATGTCTATGCAGTGAGGCAGAGGTTTGGGATGGGCGGTGGGATCTGTTAAAACACACACGAAAAAACATTAGTACGGATGATGTCGTGAGGCACACAACAATGATGATCATCTAAAAAGTATTCTTTTGTCTCTATTCTTTGTGATGACCTACACTTCATAAGCGTCCTCATCAACATTCATAATTAAAGTTTATTCTTTCAACCCATCTAAAAGTTGCTAAGAATAAATAAACTCCTTATCCTTGCTAATTTTTGTTTTTACTTTTTACATGCCAAAATTTATTAAAAACAAAAGCATATTTATAAACAAACACATGGGAATTTTATGCGGTTGGGAATTTCGTTTTTAAAATGGAGCTCCCTTAATGAGTTGGTGATCTTGATGCCCGATTCATAGGACTTTTTAAATACATAAGCTCGAATTTACATTGAGAAATAGTTATAGATATTTAGTTGATTTGTAGCAAATCTTTTTACTAAATTTGAGGATATAGTTTGTAATCATAAAGTTGCTACTACTACTGCAGTAGAAATGGTGCTACACAAAGTAGCTTTGTGTTGCAAAGGTTGTATTTCTGTTCCAACTACTGAGATGGTCCATGGGGAGGCTATTACTACCGGTTGTAAGACTGTAAGATAGGGGCATTAGTCATCAATGAATCAAGGTATGTTAGTGTCCCCGACTAAATTTAAAGCATTCCATTTAGTATCGTTAACATATATTGGTAGAGCAATTTAGATTAGTATATTACCGTCATTTGTGAATGACATAGGAATCTTGGCTCCTACATGGGTGGGACTGCGCTTTCTTGCAGCGATCTTGGATCTTTGACCGGGTTGCTGAACATCTCGGATCCGTAAAGTAAATTGGGGTCGAACCTGATTCAAACGAAATTAGATGGCATCCGAAATCAATACTTCGTTCCTCTTTAAATTTAGAATTTTGTGCGTAATGAAAAGGATGGAAGCTTCCACGTTATTGAAAATATAGTAAATTCTATACCGACGTATTATCATCTGTCTTTTCTTGGGGTCGTCGCGCGTGGGCGCGCTATTAGTTGCACTCCGATGATAAAAATGGCACAAATGTTATACTCAAGTTGTAAAAAAATCCTAGTATCTGAAATATTCTTTTTTTCTCTTTGAATCAATATATGGTAATCAAATTCATCATGCACAACTGTATACAGTAGTACACCTATTTTTATAGAACCTGTGCTGTACACAGGCCATACTTGTGTAGGATTTCTAAATATTACCGGAGACTGTAGGCGTTGCACTACTATGATGATCGGATGTTGCAGCAAGTGGTGAAAGTGTTGGCTGCGATCCAACATTTTCTGTTTGTATTTTGACACAAATTAGGGAAAGTAATTATATATTATTGGCGATTGATGAATGCATTAGTCTATGGGTAGATGAATCGCACGTGTCTTACCTGTAATCTGTCTTTTGTTATTTGCTGAGTCCGGCGAATTTTGTATTTTTCTTGGTGCAGTGGCTTGGAATTTGTCAGATTTAGAACTCATGGAGTGTGACTGACAAAGGGACTGTATTGACTGAATGCGATAACAGGAGGAGACAAAGGTTAGTCAACTAAACAATAAGGTATTCTATATCATGAATAGCAACCTCAAAAAAACACACTAATAGCAATTCATTGATGAAAATAAAATAATCACATAATATAGAACCATAAACAAAATCAAAAATTACCCTTCAAATACTTGATCCAGTGTTGTAAGGGTAATAACGTTGATGAGGAACCTCAAACAACAAAAAAACACAATCAAAAAAATGCAGCCAGTGTTGATGAGGAACCTCAAAAATCAGTGTTGTTCCAGTGTTGTTCTAATAACGTTGATGAGGAAGACGATGAATAACGTTATTACCCTTCAAATACTTGATCCAGTGTTGTTCTAATAACGTTGATGAGGTCATGAATAGCAACCTCTATAAAACACACACTAATAGCAATACTGTGATGAAAATAAAATAATCACATAATATAGAACCATAAAAAAAATCAAAAATTACCCTTCAAATACTTGATCCAGTGTTGTTCTAATAACGTTGATGAGGAAGACGATGAGCAGTGTTTGCCGTAGTCGAATGGTAACTGAAAAATAGGTTTGATGAGGTTCAAACTTACGTTTTTTTGGAGGGAATTTGGAATTTGAATGCTTATGCGTAATAATGACCCTATTATTACTCAATATTTGTGGGCCTGGTACTATTAAAATTGTTATTCAGTAAACCATAGCAATAATTATAGTGATTGGAAAACAAATAGTGGAGTTAGCAATGTTTCCTTAGTGGGTCTAGCTAATTTACGATTAATAAGAATAATACTAATATTAACTATATCAATCCAAGATTATTTAAACTGAATTGAGTGCAGTGTATAGGATACGCTATATACTAAAATCTGTTTTTTCCAAACATTATGTAACTTGACAAACATAAATTTAATGAAATTTTGTTCATCGGTAGTGTGACAGTGAGGGACTTATTGAGTATTCTAAATTCATCAAACCCATTTACTATTCTATGGCATTATAGTATTCTATGGCATTATAGTATCGAGTAAATGAAATTGTGTTTTTTCCCATATTGTTCTGGATCATTAGAGAAGCGGAGATAAACCTACCTTGCCTTCTCTTCCGTTTTCTTTGTTGACACATTCATGCTTATTAGTTGAAATCATACATTTTGTATCCTTATAATAAAATTTTATTTGCTGCCACGATTGCTTTCTTTTCATTGTATGTGGGGTGTTCACGACATAAGAGTGACTCCATCATAATCAATTATGCACCTTGACAACAGTTGTATGTATTTTTATTAACCGCCGTGACCTCTATATCTCTGGTTGAACACTATAATTGAGTGTTTATTTCAGGAACGAAAACTCGCAGGAATAATAAATAGACGCAAATATTTGAACGAACGGCGTAGTTCATAAGTAAACGCGAGAAAGCGGAGCGATTACTTAATGAATATGGCCTCTAAAATTGTAAAAACATTAACATTCGGGTCATTTAGAATGTCACCTCATCAACACAATTATTTAAAAACTTCTAACAGTCGTAATCAGCAATTTCCCGCTCCGTGTCAAACTCATACCCCTACTTCTCCACCTTAACGGCCTTCATTGGGGTCGTGGATGACGATGTCTCATCGCTGGGGGACTTCCTTTTAGGTGGGGGAGTGTCATCGGTGTCCCTCGTGATGTCTACCACCTTGGAAGCGGTAACCACTGAGACGGAATCGGAATCCGACGCATCAAACCTGGGATTTAAATTCTGCAAATTACACGAAAAAGTAGGTGAGAACCATTCTTTGTGATTGATCAACAAAGAATAGTGAAAGTTGTCTAACACCCTTACAAATTTTACCACTGAACAAAGACACTATTTTGAGAGTATTCCCCTGAGCTCTTACTTATTCCACTAATTTAACCAATGTTACGAATTCAAACATAAATCAACATTCTGATGAAAAAATAAATACCGCGACACAATTTCCAGACTCTTAGTCCCATACTTGGGAATACTCTCGAGGTGTCTTCAATCAAAAGGACCTGTTGATTGTTCTCTATTGGGTTCACCTAAATTTTATGAGTGTGTAGTATTAGTTTTACTTGAGTGTCAAATGTCATCAAGCTAGATGTCGGACCATGAGATCCAAAATGTTTTAGACACTGACCCAACATACCTCCGAATCCCACTTCGCTATGTAGTCGTTAATTAGTTTGGATGTCCTCTCGAGACATTCTTCACACGATATCTGACGTGGAAACCTCCCGCCTTCCTTACATTCGCTCGGATCAGGAATAGCGCTTCTTTCCCAATCGGACAAGAATAACAAGCGAAGGTAGGAAGTCCCTAGCGAGGTCTGATGAGACACAATGGTGAGAGGTAAGTCGGTCTTTGGGGTGATTAGCAAAAACAACACCCAATCCATATTTATATTGAACAAAAGCAGACCAAAACAATCTAATACATCTTTGTAATGAACTACGGAACCATGATTGATAAACCTCCTACCGAGCGCCAATCGAACAGCGTCTTTGTGGTATCAAAAAGGACAGCAGTGATTGATTCCGTCTCGATCAAGGAGGTATCTACTCTCTAACTAATCAAATAATATAGTTGGATTACTGGACTATCATTTTTATTTCATTATTGTTAGATTATTGCAGAATGCCTAGCTATTAGAAGTTATTAATCAAATTGGATTTCAACAATACTGCCAATCGATTTAAGACCATCTCACTCTCAATTTAGCTGACTGAACTTTTTAAATTTTAAGAGAATCGATTTAAGTACCAATATATTAAATAATCTGACCGCCCTTCATTCAAAATATTTAGGCTTAAATGCACTTTTGGTCCCCCTATTTTATTAAATGTGCAGTTTTGATCCCCCTATTTTATTTTGGACAGATTAGGACCCCCTAATTTACTAATTGGGCACTTTTGACCCCCCTATTTTATTTTGAGCAATTTTGGTCCCTTTATTTAATAAATGTACAATTTTGAACCCCATATTTGTTGTTGTGCAATTTTGATCCCCCTATTGTTCAATTTTTTTTGTATAAATAAACTATTTTTGCATTTTATATTTTCAGTAGTTAAATATTTATTAAAAATAGAAAACTATTAATTACATAAAATAAATAAGCTATTTTTATATTTTATTTTTTAAAATAGTAAACTATTTGTTTAAAAATATGCTGATTTTTAAATTATTTAAAATAATTAAAATACTATTATATTTTCAATAGTTAAATATTTATTTTTAAAATAGAAAAAAATTAATTAAATAAAAAATAATAAACTACTTTTATATTTTCAAATAGTTAAATATTTATTTAAAAATAGAAAACTATTAACTTATTTGAAAGAAATAAACTATTTTTATAGTTTATATTTTAAAATATAAATTAAAATATTAAATAGGAGTACCACTTCATGTATTTTATTAAATATATTTTAAATAATTATATTATTTTTATATTTTAAAATTAAAAATATAAAATAAATTATTTGCTTAAAATAATTAAATTTTTTTTCCAATTTTTTAAGATATAAAATATAAAAATAGTGAATTTATTTTAAATTATATTTCAAAATATAAAATACAAAACTAATTTATTTATTTGAAATAATTAATTTTTTTATAAATATAAAAATAAGTTAATTTTTTAAATTTTAATAAAACAAAAGTAAAAATTTTTATTTTATAAAAATAAATTAAGGCATACCAAGTAGGCTTAATCAAGTGTCATGTCAGTTAAAGTGTTAGCACATCAGCATTTGAGAGTTGAAAATCTAATTTGGTTAATATTGCAGAAATTTGGAAGATAGGGGAACCAAAATTGCACAAAAAAAATTGGGGGCTCAAAATTGTGCATTTAGTAATATAGGGGGACCAAAATAGTCCAAAATAAAATAAGGAGATCCAAATTGCACATTTAGTAAAATAGAGGGACCAAAAGTGCATTTAAACCTAATATTTATATAAATATACTTTAGTCAATTTATTACTAAGATCTAATTTTTATTTCTTTTGCAAAAATGTTACAAAATAAGTTCAAATGATATGTATACCCGTGCTGGCACGGGTGATACATACCTATTAAAGAAGAGAACAAAATATTGAGTTCAACCCATACATGATATAATTTCCCAAATTAGTAATGGTGCGCTTATAAAAAGTTTAGCATTTATCATCAAAAATATTATGTGCAAGGCAATGTACTTAGATATATATTTATTACCCTCGATTATCCAGGTCCAGTAGGAGCTTTGTGGTTTTTCCACTGGTGGTATTGAGCTCCCTTTCCTGACCAACCCCTAGTATCACACCGGCAACATCTGGAAACAACATACATATCAAACAGAAATTCTTATATATAGTATAAAATAAGTAATTGCTACTTAACTCATCAACATTTGTTACTAACCAACTAAGTAATTCTGTTGAAATCCTTTTGGAAACACTCTTCCGGTGCGCAGTTGGCTGTATGGCGGGACAAGGACTTCGGGGATCAGCAGGCCTTACCTCGGTATGATATTTTAGGTTCAAAGCTTATACTCATGCCGGGTGGCACGATATTCCCCATGATTCACAAAAGCGACAAAGTTCAAACATCAGATACGAGATCCTTCGTCCTTTGGATCACCGTGCTTGTATATGTAAGGCACCGCGCGATATGGGCTTCAATCTTTGTGCCACTGTCAAACAACGACCACATGACAGAAGTAAATCATTACCAAGCTTATAAGTACCAGAAAGCGGACGTGTCGATCCCCTAGTTACTATGATTTTATTCAAAACATAGAAAATGAAGCGAGAAAAAATATGTAAAAATTGTGACAAAGTGCCTACTTAAAAATAAGCGTTTTGGCGTGTTTATGTTTGTTTTCGAATACCAAAGATAAGTGAAGACTAATAATCAACTTGTTTAGATCCATGAATAACATGGTCCTAAATAAACAATACACGATTTTAATTTTCTATATCATATAGAATCATGAGTATTAATAACGAGAATACTTCCAATAGACTACTTTGTGGCATGTACTATTTTTTAAAATTTAGAAATCATTAGCAACTTACGGAAAATGCCTCAATGATATATGTCCTTAGTTGAGAGTCAAGTTAAAAATTAATCTAACCCTAAAAACGGTTTCCATATGGATTGAATACATAAGTTTTTTGATAATATACCTCTTTGTCGACTAATACCACTCCATGGAGACAAGGTTTATTACCACCTTTGGAAGTGTATACGGGCCACTTCCTCAGGACTCTTACAATGATAGCGCAACTCTCCATGTCGGGAAAGAGATTTGCCACAGGCTGGGGGTTCTTGTGTGGGACGACCGCCGCATTGCGTGGGGATGTCATATTGGCACGGTGTGGAACGACGGACAACGCACGTGAGGAAGACATATTGTCTTTTAGCAAATTCTATTTCTTTGTACCTTTTGCTGATCAGGTATGAGTTTGGTGAATTTTATTGAAAAGGAGAATGCACTTATATATATAACTAATATTATGTCTTGTTTGCTACTTTCAATCGGATTTAAAGTTGACCCAAAAGTTAGGACTGACATTAGGATCCACTAATTTGGGGATTTTGTTTATTGTGTTATAATTAACATTAAAAGGGTGTTTTGAAATCCCCTAATCAGAATAAAATCCACATTATTGAGTTAATCCTATCTGATTTTGCGCATTTACATATTTAATGTTTTTATCAATATATCAGATATTATTAAAAACACCAGTAACTTATCTCATCATCAATTGTAGAGCTATATAGCATTTTTTGTTACATATGTATTATATCATGAAAGTCCCTTTAGTCATGAATATTATTGATAAATATATTTGCTGATTATTAATAACATCAGTAACGTAAGACTCATAAATTGTAAAAGTATATAGCAATGCTTGTTAAATAGGTGATATAGTTCTAGTAACTTTGTAAATTCAGGATTGTTGATCTTGAGAAACATCTGAGATAGGGTATCGATTTAAGTAATGAAAAATATATTTTTTCATTGTCATTTTGTTTGCCAAGGTTCTTGAATCGATTGGAACTTCATGATTGTTGATCAAAAGTAACATCTGAGATAGGGAATGAGAGAGTTAAAGTTTTGGAAATGTCACATGTATGTCTATAAATAATAGAACCTCTTTTAGATTAGAGAAATCATTTGATATAAATTCATGAATGTTGATCAAGAGTAATATCTGAGATAGCAATATTCAAGCGGAGAAGACTAATTTGGGCATGACCATATTCAATATTGTCAATGAACTTGAGGTAGAAGACATTGTATTTTCTAAGGTTCTTTGAATGTGGATTTTATTTAACTTGAGGCATCGAACAATAACCTTCATCTTGCACGAGTATTTGAATGTGGATTTTATTTATTTTCGGTAGTACTATCCTCTGCAAGCTGGGAGGAAAACATTGTATTTTTTGAGATCCAATATTTTGAGGGTTTTGGTTATTGTGTTATAATTAGTATTAAAAGACTTGTTTATACTGGAAGGAATTTATGTAGTAACCGTTGATTTCAATTTTGAAACCGTTGAATAAATAATTTAAATGCATAGGATTCATTATAATTAAAGGCCATAATGTATACATATCATTTTATTGAGGCCAGGAATTAAATAATTCAACGGTTTCAAAATTGAATTATTTTCAACTTCATAGGATTCATTATAATTAAAGGCCATAATGTAATTCCGTTAAAATCATTTGATTAAATGCATTTAAAAGCATATGAATCAATCCATTTAAAGGCTTAAATTTTGAAACCGAAGCCTGAATGAATTATCATTTAAAGCCATATTTATTCAGAAACCGAAATATTATAAAATGACGTGGTGTGCCACGTATTTTCTTTGAGATGTGTGTGTCATTTTTTCATTGGTCCTACGTGGTCGCTGACGTGTCAAACTCCTGAATTAATATAGTTATGATTATGATATATATATGCTGTGGTCTGCAGAAAATGATAAGCCCATGCCTCTCACATTCCCTGCGCCTCACGGAACCATCATTCTACTACATTGAGGTTCTTTACGGTTCTTTCTGACATTTCTAACTCCCAGATGAAGTTATTATTATAACAAAAAGTAAACACTTTTTTTTTTGCTTACTTATCTGATCAAATAATTGGATTGCATGGACCATTTAGGTTGCAATAGCACAAGAGAAAAATAATTAATCAAAAAAGAGTATAAAGAAAATAAAATAAATGATATTAAAGCATAACACGTAATTAACTTTGTTTCATGAATTCCCATCTTCATGCAGAAGCAACTGCAAATTTGTAAGCCAATATAACATGACTTTGTATATTTATATTCAATGCTATACACCACCTCGGAGAAGGTGGCTAAACCCATAAAATAAACCGGAGTTAACAGGGTACTATTGTCTATTGAGATACTCGAATCCGCGCAGGTATTAGCGTTGGCCTAAGGTAAGGCAACATATATAAGCTTTAGTTTTCAGCAATGTTTTTTTTAGATAAGCAATGATTTCATTGAAGGGAGCACAAGGGGTGTCCAACCCTTACAATAGAAAACACAAGGGAATGGGGGCCTCCACAAAATCTCACTGAGCCAAAACCCATTGGGAAAAAGACTCGGGGAGGAAAAAGAGTACCTCGTGCAGAATGCACAACAGTGACTAGCTCACTGTTTCTCCCCCATCTAAAATACGTATGAAAATAAAACGGTACATGAGAGTTATTACAACATAGCCAAACAGCCCATTGGGCAGCTATACCAGTCCGACCAAGTCACCCTGCAATTTCTTCCCCTCCTTGCCTTGAACCAGCTCCACGCCGAGTCCTTAGTTCCCGCTATTATACCAAGTATGGAGGCCACCTCCCCTTTGAAAATCACTTTGTTCCGCGCTAACCAAATATTCCAAATAACCGCAATCCATATGAGATGCTTGACCCCTCTTCGTTTCTTACCTTTCACTAACTTTCCAAACTCCATAAAATGAGGGACAATTTTCTCCAAATCTCCCACCGGAACCCCCATCCAAGCATAAACACCCTCCAAAATAGATTTGGCAACCCGGCATGACAAGAATAAATGTTCTGCGGTTGCCACATCCCGAAAACATAAGTGTGTGGACTGCAGGAACATTACAAGAATCTAATTTATCTAAATTAGGATTAAATTTATTTTTATTTTAAAAGGATTTTATTTTAGTATATGTGACATTAGAGAATTTTTGGTGTTTGTGTGTATGCACCTTTGGCATAGGCACAATGGTGTGCAAGTTGTGTAGCTTAGGCACAACCCTAAGTATTTAAGGAACTTTTGTAACCTTATTTCACAACTTTGATGAAATAGAATTGTGAGATTAGAGAGTGTTTCTCTAGGGTTCTTCTTAGAACCAAATTTGAGTCTTATCAAGAACCTCTTACTCTTGTGGTGATTCTACCTTGATCTTATCATTCTCTTGGATGTGGCGATTTCTCCATCTTCTTGCCTTATCCGTTTGTATGTTTCTTTTCCTTTTTATCTTTTAGTCTTCTTTCCTATTTTTGATTCAAGAAATCACTTGGTTAGATCCCTCATCTAACATGAAATTAGTTGGATGGTCATCATGTGGTATCAGAGCCTTTTCCAAGTGTGGTCTTGAATCAAGGAAAAAAAAATCAAAAAAAAATTGCTGTTGTTCTTGAGCGCTATTTTTTTTCACCGTTGTTTGTGTGTCCTTGCCGTTTTGAGCCTTTTCCAGATGTTGTATGTGTTCACGGCATAACCTTTATTTTTCTTGTTATTCACGATTTAATTCAGTTGGGTGTGATGAGATTTGCTGGAACTAGGTCTATCTAATTGATAGTTGGAGAAGCTTGTTATTTTTGTGTTGGCCAAATCAATTTGGGTCTAGATTTGTCTCTCACGAGTTGTAGTTTTTTTTTTCCTAGCACCCACGTTTTGTTTTTGTGCTTCAATATATTCATCTATTTTCAATTTGCTACTCACTTGCAACCTGTTCGTCGTTCTTGCTTTTCTTACTTGGAAGGTACTAATTTCAATAGTTGGAAATTCACACTCTTTGTCCCTTGTAGCTGTTTGATCTAAAAGTTAATTTGCAAATTTGATTTTGATGTTATTTCATTCATACATGTTTGATTCTGGAAATTCAAAAGATTAAATTGATTAGAAAAAAGAAAAGAATCCAAAAAAAAGAAAAAGAAAAAAAAACTAGTGCAAAAAAAAGAGTGATTCTACACAAAAGCACTTATAGAAAGAAAAAAGGCATTTAAAATAATAAAAAATCCATTCATTTTAATACATCAATCATTTTTGCATCTTTGTTGCTTCTATTAGACATTGCAAGTTGATTTTCACTTAGTCTTTGAGTCTCATCTTGAGTTGTCTCTTTGGTTTCTATTTGATTGTTTCTTTGTTTCCTTAGACTTTTATTGTTTGTCTTTTCAATTCCTTAGTTTTGTCTTACAAGTTTCTCTTGTCTTTATTGGCCTCTTGATGATAACTTTCATGTGTATTTTGTCACAATTGTGTAGAGGCTTACCACAAACTTGATTGAGACTTGTTTGGTTGTTTTAAGAACTTGAAGAGTTGCATTAGGGAGTGGAAAAATGCTAGAGTGAACATTATAGAAAAAGCCATAATTGAGTGATATACACGAGTGATCATTTCTTGAGCGTAAACACTTAGTGAGTGGTGAGGACTTTTGTTCTTATTACTTGTTTTATCATTTGGTACTTGTTAGCTTGTTGGATCATGAATAGAGGTTTGGACTATAAACGAGTATGCGTTGCAAAAATTCTTAAGAAGTATAAGGTTGGTGATTTGCTCCGGAAGATGCATGAGAGGTATGAAGAGAATGTGAGAGAAAAAGATAGAAAGTATGAAAAAGAAATGAGTTATGAGAGGAGAGATAGAGAAAAAGAGAGAAAATATGAAGATTATTTGAGAGAAAATGAGTTGAAAGAAGAAGTGAGCATTCCAAACTTTCATGGAAAGAGTGACCCCGAAGCGTATCTTGATTGGGAGCTTAAGGTAGAACAAATTTTCTCTTGTTGTGATGTTAGTGAAAAACAAATGTTGAAGTTGGTTGTGTTGGAGTTTAGAGGTTATGCACTTGTTTGGTGGGATCAAGAAAAAAAGCTTAGGAGGAATTGTGAACTTGCGCCTATTGAAAAATGGAAAGATTTGAAGGCTGTGATGAGGAGGAGACATGTCCCTTCTCATACCCATAAGGAGTTGTGTGACAAATTGCATAGGCTTACTCAAGAAAGTAAAAGTGTTAATGAGTACTTTGAGAAGTTAGAGGTGGATAGACTAGAGCTAATGTGGAGGAGAATTTGGAAGATACCATAGATAGGTTTCTTGATGGTCTAAATGAAGATATAATGGAGGAAGTTGAGCGTCACCATTTTGTAACGATTGAAGATCTTGTCCACCAAGCCATTAAGGTGGAAAGACAATTGCAAATAAAGAAGGCCACTAAGAAATCCTCTTCAAATTACCACTCTTCAAGTTGGAAGAACAATTCCAAGAAGGAGGGGTCTCCACCCAAACCACATGATGTTGCAACTTCCAAGGGTAAAGGTACAATTTCTATCTCTACTTCTTTGAACCCTAAGTTAAAGAACATGAAATGTTTTAAATGCTTAGAGTATGGGCATATTGCATTAAATTGCCCAACTAAGAGAATTATGGTTATAAGAAAAAATGGGTGCATTAATTCACAAGAGAGTGAATGTAAGAAAAATCCCCAAGAGGAAGATATGTTCATGGTTAGTAAATTTTTGGGAGCCTATGAGAAATGTGAGAATAATTCACAAAGAAATAATATTTGCCAAACTAGGTGTCTCATTCTAGGAAATGTATGTTCTTTGATAGTTGATGGAGGTAGTTGTACAAATGTGGCTAGCACTAGGTTAGTGTCAAAGCTCAATCTTGAAACTACTCCGCATCCTAGTCCATATAAAGTGCAATGGTTAAGTGATCATGGAGAATTAGAGATAAATAGACAAGTCAAAATATCATTTTCCATTGATAAATATTGTGATGAGGTTTTGTGTGATGTGACACCCATGGAGGCTAGCCACATATTACTAGGGAGACCTTGGCAATTTGATAGGAAAGTTATTCATGATGGTGAATCTAACAAATACACTTTTGTTCACAATAAAGTTAAATTCACTCTTCACCCTCTTAGTCCAAATAAGGTTAAAGAAGACATGTTGGCTTTGAAACTTAAAATAGAAAAAGAGAAGGAAGAGTTGAGAGAAAAAAAAAGGAGATTGAGGTGAAAAGAGCATTGTTGGTAAGACCTATGCTTAAACTTGCAATTCCTTTTAATTGTTTTTCTTCTTATGCTAACAATTTTTCTAGTGTTGTTGATCTCTTTTTGAGCATGCATAGGGATGAATATTCAAGAAAGGTACCCCATGGTTTGGTGCTTTATGGTGCTACTCCTAAGTTGCAAGTTTCTCCAACTTGGAAGGAGAAAGAAACAATGTCGTTATTTGTTCAAGCAAACAAAGGTAAATTTGGTTGTAGGTATCTAATCCCAAAGGTATAAATTGCTTCCTATCTCTTACTCAGGCCCGGCCTAGAGGCTGTGCAGCATGTGCTGGCGCACAGGGCCTCCGGCCAAAACACATTTTGGGGGCCCCAATTTTTTTTGTTGGGCCATATCCTATTACTAGTTTACAACAGTCCAATCCCTCTTTATTAAAAATAACCCAATCCTTAACTATGTGTATTTGGTTCTTTTAGCTATAGCACATGATTGGACATCCTCTCAAACCCTTCCTAGAAGGTGGGGGGAGCGGATGTCAATGATGTTGAACTAAATGATGATTAATATTATTATCTTCAATTATTGAAAAAAATATTATTTACAATTTAAATACTGAACTTTGAGTTTTATTTGGTAAAAATATAATCAGGGCCCCACTTTTATTATTCGCACAGGGCCTCCGTATTGTTTGGGCCGGCCCTGCTCTTACTTTTCATTGTTTACATTTGCATGGAGTTGGGTGTTGCTTATCTTTGTCATGTATGTTGATTGTTCCCAATTTCCATTTGAGTTCTTTCTTTATGTAGGATACAATGGAGGTACTGTCACAAAAAAGAGGAATACTATGGAGATCAAATTCGAGGTCGAATTTCTTCAAGAAGGAGGGAATGATGTGGACTGCAGGAGCATTACAAGAATCTAATTTATCTAAATTAGGATGCAGTTTATTGTTATTTTAAAAAGATTTTATTTTAGTATATGTGACATTAGAGAATTTTTGGTGTTTGTGTGTATGCACCTTTGGCATAGGCACAATGGTGTGCAAGTTGTGTAGCTTAGGCACAACCCTAAGTATTTAAGGAACTTTTGTAACCTTATTTCACAACTTTGATGAAATAGAATTGTGAGATTAGAGAGTGTTTCTCTAGGGTTTTCTTAGAACCAAATTTGAGTCTTATCAAGAGCCTCTTACTCTTGTGGTGATTCTACCTTGATCTTATCATCCTCTTGGATGTAGCGATTTCTCCATCTTCTTGCCTTATCCGTTTGTATGTTTCTTTTCCTTTTTATCTTTTAGTCTTCTTTCCTATTTTTGATTCAAGAAATCACTTGGTTAGATCCCTCATCTAACATGAAATTAGTTGGATCGTCATCAATAAGACACAACTTAAATCATTTTGTGATTGAATTATACCTCTCCTATGTAGCTCAACCCGTGTGGCAACTCGACGCAACAACACCCTCCACGCAAAGATTTGAATTTTGGACGGAACGTCATTTTTCCAAACCTTTTTGCATGCCTCTGCTGTCTCGGGCAGCAGCTGAACCAAGCCTCCTGCAGAAAAAATTGAAAGCATTTCGTAACATTTTTTAACCGTGAATCCAGCCAACGAATCCGTGACCCAAAGCCAACTGTCTGCGCAAGATCGCTGTGAAAGCAAAGACGAGCCATAACAATTGCTGCAAATTATCGCCAGAACGCGTGCGGTATGTGCGTGTTCCAAAGAATAATGTTTCGCCCATTCCATTTCCACACACGATCAAGATTCGTCCATTGACCGTGGTCCTTTACCGTTGCTTCCTTGGACCTGCAGTAATCAAATAAATCTGGGAATAAGTCAGCTAGTTTGTCTCTTCCAATCCAAACGTCTCTCCAAAACCTTGTGTTGTTCCCCTTGCCCATTTTAATTTTCACCAAGTCACTAAACCAGTCTTCTTGTAAATTAATGTCCTCACCAAGGAGACATAAATCCCTCCACCACAACAATTTTTCTCCCATCCTCTTCTACTCTCGGCAATATCGGGTCATCTTTCTTTTAAACCGTATCTCTCCACCAAGACCTCCTTCCAAATGGGATTACCTTCCTCAAAAGACTCTCCATCCCTTTATCTCTAGGTAAACAAATTGTTTCCCACTTCACCCAAGCCAGCTTCCTATTATCTTCGTCGCCACCCCACAGGAATCTTCTTTGTATCATAAGGTTTTTAGCCATAAGATTTACGGTTAAAAATAGCCAATAACCATTTTACAACATTAATTAAATAAGTTTTTTATTACATTAAGTAACTAATTAACCAAGTTTTTAATCAATTGCCTAAAAAACTGAAAAAGACAGGTTGGTTAATAGCCTAAAAAACTTGGTTAATTGATATTGTAAATTGGTTGTTGGCTACTTTTGACTGGAAACTTTTGGCTAAATAGCATTACTCTTTAGTTTTAGACATCGGGATTAGGGGTGTGATTGTGAATAGGCTCGACTCATAGGGGCAATAGAATGAGATCCTCTCTATTTATCGGAAAGTTTTAGTATTTTCTTTTGGTAAAAGATAAATTTAGGGTGGGGGGATGGTGCATCAATCTAAGGTAGGGAAGACTTTCAAACTCTTTTAGTACTTAAGAAGGTACTTACATTTACCTCACCCCCAAGGGACTAGTGGGGAGTTGAACCTAGAAATATCTAGTAACTGGAGAAAATCTGCACCCGGCACCTAAGGTCGAGCCTCCATAAGACTCAGATCAGACCAGTCTGTTTTTTTAAAATAGATCAGGCTACGTCTTTTTTAAAAGCCTATTTAGCTAAAAACGTCAGACTACATACCGTCGAAACATCTTTTGAGCCTACCAGACTGGCCTATTGAAGTAAATATCCTGCATAAGACTAGACTCAAACCTAACTTTTTTTAAATAGATCAGGCTACGCCTTTTTTAAAAGTCTATTTAGCTAAAAATGTCAGACTACAGACCGTCGAAAAAATCTTTTGAGCCTACCGGACCGGTCTATTTAAGTAAATATGAATAATATTTTTATTACTATTATTATATTAAATTTTGCATTTTGTGTTAAATCATAAATTTTGTAATTTTTTTTGTTAATTTAAGCATATTGACATATCTCAATTTTTGACTTATTTAAAGTTATTACTATAAAATAAAATATAATTTGGATGTCATATAAAAGACAATTTAATGCCACTGGCATATTAGCTTCTTAGTTTATTTACAGGAGCATAAATCATTTAAAGGGTGTAGGCTTTCGAAAAAATACTGAAATAGGCTTTAAAACAAGCTTTTAGACATTGTCCGACTTTCGAAAATGCTAGATCAGTCCTAAAAAATGGGCCTACGACATGTCACGGGCTAGACTCAGGGCTAAAACTTTCAACGCAGACCAAACCCAAGTCTTACAAGGCCCAGCTCGGCCCAGCCTATTCCCACCCCAGGTCAAGATACCTCATCCCAGGATACCTTCCCCATACTCCAACCTCATTTATTAATTGGAAATACCTAAAACTAGTAAGTAAACTCAATGTTTGCCATTAAATAAACTAACATGTAATCTAAGGAGAACAAATAGATGATAAACACAAGTGTTATCTATGAAAGCAAAACAAAGCTGATCAAATATGTGTATCAAATCTGTGCAATAAATTGTAGTCATTTGAGAACATGATGATATATAAGAAAGAAATCACAACTTTGTTACATTCAATAACAACTATGTTGATACTTGCAACAACATATGTCTAATGATACAAAAAACTAAGCATGTATACTGAAAATAGAAGTAACAAAAGGATTGAGAAAGGATAGAGCCCGCACTATAGAAGACATACCAAGATGAGAGGGACTGTTGAATGAATTCGAAAAGCATAGGTGTGGGGCAAAACTCGAGTTTGATGAACTATGAAAGTAAAATGGACTTGATGGGAGTTGATGGGTTGGGTAGGAGCTAAATAGGCACATAGGGTAGATGGAAAGCAAATTGTAAAAATCTCACTACAACATTTTTGGCCATCACATATGCCAAAAAATCGTATCCTTACGCCAAAAAATAGTAGCCTTTGTCTAGGAGAACAGTTTCTACCCATGGTAACCTAAGGTGTTGCCTATTATTTAGGCAACCGTTTTTTGAAGTAAAAACAACGCTTTCAGAAAACTGTAGCCTAATGCAAACTTAAGAGAACAATTTTAGAATCTTAACGCCGACGATTTTGCACTATTGTTAATCTAAAATATTGTTCTTGATAGAAAATGATTTTTGAGGTGATATACACCAATGGTTTTGCACTGTAGCCATTGGTGTGTTTTAGAGAACGGTTTTTAAACACTGTTAGTAAAAAATCGTAACCATTGATGTATTTTAGAGAATAGTGGACTTCGCCAACTATTTGACAATGTTTTTCACAATGTTTTTTACAATGAAATTGTAGTCATTGGTGTGCTTTAGAGATAGGTTTTTAAACATTGTTAGTAAATAAACAGTAACCTTTGGTGTATTTTAGAGAATTGTAACCATTGATGAAGTGGCGGATGAGAAGTTGAAGCGAATAATTTTTTTGTTTTCAAAAATTGTGCAGTTGTTATAACTTAAAAACTGGAAAATGTGAGAATTAAACAAATGTCACTATGCATACTAAAAATATCTAAAGTTAAACATTACTATAAGGAAATACACACAATAGTTTCCAATATCAATTTAGAAGGGAAACGACGATTATTGAAGCGACGAAAATAAATATTTAGAAAATAAATTAATAAGATTGAACATATCAAATGAAGTTGACACATGATGGAGGTAGGTATTATAATAATAAGTAGGCTCAAATACAAGAATCTAATTTATCTAAATTAGGATGAAGTTTATTTTTATTTTAAAAGGATTTTATTTTAGTATATGTGACATTAGAGAATTTTTGGTGTTTGTGTGTATGCACCTTTGGCATAGGAACAATGGTATGCAAGTTGTGTAGCTTAGGCACAACCCTAAGTATTTAAGGAACTTTTGTAACCTTATTTCACAACTTTGATGAAATAGAATTGTGAGATTAGAGTGTTTCTCTAGGGTTCTTCTTAGAACCAAATTTGAGTCTTATCAAGAGCCTCTTACTCTTGTGGTGATTCTACCTTGATCTTATCGTCCTCTTGGATGTGGCGATTTCTCCATCTTCTTGCCTTATCTGTTTGTATGTTTCTTTTCCTTTTTATCTTTTAGCCTTCTTTCCTATTTTTGATTCAAGAAATCACTTGGTTAGATCCCTCATCTAACATGAAATTAGTTGGATCGTCATCAGCCTATTTGTTGCTTTCCTCTTTGACGTTTTAAAATCCGGAACATGTCCTACTATTCTAACACACCAAAAACTTCTACTTTTCTAATTCATTTATCCCAACATACGTCTTTAGTTCACTAACATTCAGACACTACTGATGGAGTCTCACCTCTCAAACATCATACAAAATTTTGGTTATGACATAAAACTGAAGTTTGAATCGTTTTATCTGGAGTGCAATCCTGGTCAGGTAAAATTTTGTTTGTAATTTTATCTTCTCAGTTGCAATTTAAAGTTACAAGAACCTCGACGATATTTCTTATATTCCCATTATATTACTCCCAATTCATTTTACTGGAAGCTGTTAAGTTGACTAAATTATTCAATCAACAACTTAGTAGTGAAATAGAGGCTAAGGTTATGCTTTCTGATCCAGCTGGTAACATATTTCAAGTTGTTGTTGAAGTTCGTTATTTAGAAACTTACTTCATTGAGGGATGGACTAATGTTGGTAAATTCTATGGACTCCGTTTAGGAGGTTGGGCAAAGCTCATTTTTGTTGCTTCAGACATGTTTCTAATTCATTTTAGAGATCGTCTTTATCAAACTATCTCATACCCAATTCCTGCTAAGGTTTGTTTATTGAATCAACCACATCGAGTAGTAGATTACCCTCTTAATGATGTGGTGCCCAACCATTTTTCCAGAATATGTAAGAAACCTGCTTTCTTCTACACTTTGGAGTTCCAACTGACCCACACTAATGTCACATCTGGATTCCTGGTAACGAACTTCAATTTGGTATTGTCAAGGTATAATTTAACTTCACTCACCCATGCGCTATGTTACTAACTTTGATGTTTAATTTTGTGAACAGCATATTCCAATGGAATTTTGCGAGATTGTGTTTCGGAAGAGCGGTTTGAAGGTTGTTTTATTTGATGAGTATGGACTTCAAACATCAGGTGTTGTTAATTTTCACGCTAACCATCCAGAACTAAGCGGGATTACGAAAGGTTGGTTCCAGTTCTGTTCAACAAAGTGGTACTTTGAGGGTTTGAGAGTGCAGTTGGGTGTCCCAGTTTCGAACTCACACCTCATTAGTTTCATTGTTATGCACATTTGAATTGCACTACAATAATTGTACTACCTTTAGCAACAATTGTTTTTTAAATGGTTATTATTGTATCTACCTTTAGCAACAATTGTTTTTTGCTCGAATAAATAATAATCTTCCTCATTACACATTAATTGATTTCTCAAGTGCACCCATTTGATAATCCAAATCAGGATGAATCACACCGATGCAGAAAATACCGCTTTCATGACCGGGCGTTCCAATTACTGCTACCAAGTAATGCCCTTCGGTTTAAAGAACGCCAGCGCAACTTACCAACGGTTGATGGATAGAATATTTGAAGAAGAGATCGGTCGTACTATCGAGGTATATGTCGACGACATGGTCGTGAAGTCCACAGCAGATCCAGATCATGTGACCAACCTGGCAAAAATATTCAAACTACTAGAAAAATATGATCTTCGGCTCAACTCGGATAAATGCTCGTTTGGCGTTCAGGCAGGGGAATTCCTGGGATATATCCTCTCCCACCGAGGCATCGAGGCTAACCCCACTCAGTGCCAAGCAATCATTAACACTCGGAGCCCGTCCACGGCCAAAGAAGTGCAGGTCTTAGCAGGTCAGATAGGGGCACTCTCCCGATTCTTAGGACGATCGGCAGACAAAGTGAAGCCATTTTTTCAGTTGCTCAGAAAGAACACGAATTTCAGCTGGTCAGAAGAATGCGAGCATGCACTCCGCCGGCTCGCATAAAGACAGTATCTAGCAACACCCCCAATTCTCGCAGCGCCAAAACAAGGTATACCCTTATTACTATACCTGGCCGTCTCCAAAGATGCTTGTAGTGCAGTTTTGGTGCAGGAACAAGAGGAAAGCCAACTGCCAATATACTACACTAGCAGAATGTGGAGAGGAGCAGAGCTGAGATACCAAAAGATTGAGAAGGCCGCCACGCGATGCGTCCTCGCAATGAAGAAAGCTCGAGCAAGATTTCAAAGCCACTCGGTCGGTGGTGGTAAGAATCGATTATCGATCCGCCAAGTCCTCAAAGCCGGACTTTAGCCGGACGAATGGTGGCATGGTCCATAGAGTATCGGAATTTGACATAAAATACATGCTAGAGGTCCCATCAAAGCACAAGCCTTTGCTGATTTTGTTGCAGAACTAGTAGAAGCAGATCGTGAGATCGCTCCAGTGGCCGACCCTTCTTGGACGCTCTCTGTAGATGGATCCTCCAACACAAGGGGGAGCGGCTCAGGGATAACCCTAGAAGGACGCACGACATCCTCCTCGAACAATCTCTCAGGTTCAATTTTAAAGCTACAAACAACCTGGGCGGAATATGAGGCACTCATCGCGGAATGACACTCGTAGCGCACCTCGGCGTCGAACACACGAAGGTGCGAAGCGATTTCTCTCCTGAATGGCGGGCGGGCCACCAACACCTTCAAGACTAAAGATGAAGCGCTCGCCAAACATCGCAGTAAAGGTACAGGAACTTAAATCCAAATTCATTTCTTTTGAGCTAACCCATGTCCCTAGGGAACAAAATGGAAGGGCCGACATCTTGGCCAAACTGGCCAGTACTAAAAAGTCTGGCAACAACCACTCGGTGATACAGGAGTCACTTTCTGAACCCAGCATAATTAAAACTCAGGTCCTCTCAATTGAGGTGGAACCGAAGAGCTGGATGATCAATATAATTGCTTACCTACAGGGGGAACAGTTGCAGTTGCAGGGAAGGAATCGAAGAAGCTGGAAAAGGCGGCCGCCAAATACGTCCTCATTGAAGCCGAACTATACAGAAGAGGATTCTCCCGACCCCTCCTCAAATGCCTAGCAGGTAAAAGAGCTGAAAGAGTCTTGGAAGAAATTCATGAGGGAGTGTGCAGCAGCCACATAGGAGGGCAAGCCCTCGCAGCAAAAACCCTTAGGGCCGGCTATTATTGGCCGAGCCTAAAAAAGGACGCCGCAGAATATGTGAAGAAATGTGACAAATGTCAGCGCCATTCCGCCATCCTAAGAGCACCTCCCGCCAATCTTCAGACAATGGTCTCTCCGTGGCCGTTTGCTGTATGGGGAGTGGACATCCTGGGCCAATTCACCCCATCGGCAGGACAAGTCAGATACTTGCTCGTGGTCATCGACTACTTTTCAAAATGGATAGAGGCCGAGCCCATAACCACCATCTCAAAGATAGAGGTGAAGAAATTCTCTTCGCGAAGCTCATCCGCCGCTTCAAAGATCCCAGCCACCATCGTAACAGACAACGGCACACAGTTTGCCTCTGATTCAGTAGCCGAACTTTCCAAGAAGTGGAACATCTATCAAGCTTTCACCTCGGTCGAGCACCCCCAAACCAACGGGCAGGCCGAGGCTGCAAACAAAATCATACTAAGCGGCCTCAAGAAAAAACTTCGCGAATCCAAAGGAGAAATTTGGGCGAAGAGCTCCAACTTGTGTTATGGTCGTACAACACCACTCCGCAGTCTTCCCCTCAGGAGACTCCTTTCCGATTGGTATATGGCAGCGACGCCCTCATTTCCATAGAAGTACTGGAGCCCAGTCCGAGAAGAGCCCTCATAGAGACAGTCCCATATGAAGCCGCCCTCAGGGCCAACCTTGACCTGATTGATGAAGTAAGGGAGCTGGCGAAGGTGAAGGAGCAGGCGGCAAAACAGCGAGCTGCAAGGAAGTACAACTCGAAAGTGTTGCCGAGAACTTTCAAGGCAGGAGATCTAGTACTCAGGCGATCAAGCCGTGTTGGCGCCACAGACAAACTATCCGCAAACTGGGAAGGTTCGTTCAGAGTCAAAGAAGTCATCGGCCAAGGGGCCTCAAGTTAGAAAAGCTAGACGGAGGTAACATCCCGAGGTCCTGGAATGCTGCCAACCTCCGGTTCTACTACAGTTGAAGTCAAGCTACAAATCATCGGTTCTCATCATCACTCATTGTTCACTTCCTATAACATTTGTATGAGGCAGTATAAAAGCCCCAAATGTATCCCATCTCCATTATGAATAAAGAGGACCGATTATTTACAAAACAAATGAGCAATACAGGATATTTTCTCCATACAAAGCAACTCACTATTACGATCTAAAGATTAAACAAGAGAGCGGCCACAATAACAAAGTCCCGACAGGCAAGGACCGAGCATCATCTCGATGTTGCCCTTGGGCGATGAAGGCTAAAGTCCTGACAGGTGAGAGCGGGGCTGACGAGCCACGCACCACTCTTGGGCACACCAGTTCGGTTCGACGTGGACCTTCGTTTCACCGGAAACCGAAATGGAGCTTGCATCGCATAGGCTAAAGTAACTGCCGACGACGCCAAACTCGCTCGGTGTGGTGCAAGAGCTCTTCAAAGGTGTAGGTGATGCCAACGTGCCCAGCACCTCCGAAAAGCCCATTAAACCCAAGTCCCTACAGGTGTAAACTGGCCTAAGAGCCGACATACAACCCTTGGGCACTAACAAGGCCGCTTGCAAAACCGGTAATATAAACCGAAGCAATATAAGACGCTATGTTTAAAAAGCGCAAAAACAACCGGTAAAATAAACCGAAGTAATATAAGACGCTATGTTTAAAAAGTGCAAAAACAACCGGTAAAATAAACCAAAGTAATATAAGACGCTATGTTTAAAAAGCGCAAAAACAACCGGTAAAATTAGCCGAGGACGAAGCAACAATCAAAGAAAAACACAAAGAAATCAAGCATAAACAAAGGCCCGATGATCGAACAATCCGAAATTCATAAACGAAGCAAAGGTAACTTAGGTTCATTACAAAAGAAAACTTTGTCTTTGATTTACAAGAAAACTAAAACTAGGGGACTCAAGCATGGCCTCCACCATCGGCCAAGACTCACCCAACTTCAGTATCGCTCAACAATTCATCAACTTTATCAAAATTAAGGGGAGTGCCGTCAGCTGCAACCACACCCTTGGGCGCCTCTTCAGCAACCTCCTCGTCCACAAGCTCACCGTTCACCACAACCTTGTCAGGATCAAACCGCCTGATGTCAATGTAGCGACCGAAAAATCCGGGAAAGGATTCTTCGAAGTTCGAAAGGAAGCCGCCACCAAATTTTAGTTTAAGGGCAAATTCGGAAAATCCCTTTATGTTTAGGACAAGGCATTGTTAGGGTTCGGGAGTCGTTATGTGTGGGGAAGGTATTAGCACCCCACGACATCCATTGTCTAATTAATTTAAGATTTATCTAATTATTACCCTTTTATTTGTAGAGAAAATGACTTATTTAGGTTTTTATTTTTTAGTGCTTGACAAGAGTTGAGTCTTGCTCCTACGTACCTCCAGATGCAATGGAGGAATCAAAGCTACGTAGTTCTTCCTGAAAAAGGTTTATTGGTTGGTGTTTTTTTTTAGTGTAGGGGTCCTAGGATTCCTTGAACTGTACAGTTCACTGATTCCTAGGGCGCTGACTAACCCGATTGTACAACCGACTTAATCCCCTACTTTTTGAAAATGATTTTTGAATTTTTGAAAAGAGTTGTGAGATGGGTTGATTTTAGAATAGGTATTCTAGAACTCTGAACTGCATGACCCATTAGTTCTAGACGTTGACTAACCCGGTTGTACAACCGACTTAGTCCTCTACTTATGGAAAAATGATTTATTTATATTTTATTAAGTTTTTTGTAGGATTACTGAACTGTACAGCTCATTGGTCCTAAAAAAATGACTAACCCGGTAGTACAACCGACTTAGCCGTTTATTTTTTAGAAAAATAATTTATTCGTATTTGTTAGGTTTGTAGGGTTACTGAACTGTACAGCTCATTGGCCCTAAAGTAATGACTAACCCGGTTGTACAACCGACTTAGCCGTTTATTTAATTTTACTAGAAAAATTATTTATATTTTTATTGGAAAAGGATTTAAAATAGAAAAAGGGGGGTGAAAATTGTAAATCGGGATTTTATTAGTCGCAGGGGGTCGCATAATTAATAGGAGGTGTAAAAAGGGAAGCCCAATTCGCATAGGAGAGCCCAGTATGCGAAACTGGGCTTAAGTGGGGGGGGTGTGCGCGTGAATAAAGGGGGTGCGAATAGCGTTCTGAAAAAATAAAAAAACAGAAAAAATACTATATGGGCCTAAACCTAAAAACCCAAAAACCCTAAAACACATTCCCTTTCTTCCGGTTTTGTGTGCGCAAACTTATTCCAGCGAGAGAGGGAGCGGAAATTCCTTAGATCACGTCAACACCATTTTATTGTGCTGATCTTTAGCAATATATTCTATGTTATTTTTTCCTTATGTTTTCTTTGTAACCATCTTCTCTTTATCTTAATAAATTCCTTTACTTCATAAAAAAAAGCTGATATTGGTTTGTACGCAGGAAATTCTTACGAGATGCCAAGGCTGCTTTGGAGCTATGGTTGAGCATGGATCTCAATGAAGAGGAAATTGACAATACGATGGTTCTTCTATATAACGTTGTGGACTTCTATATAATTTTTTTACAACAGCGAGTTACAATTTATTATGTTTGTATTCACCAAGAAATCTACCCGTAATATTACATGCAGATCCTATTTGCATATTAAATCTGAAGCTACACTAATAACCAATAATGGTTTATGTACATATTTTTTTAGCATCTATACAAAGACCAACCTGGTTTCCAGCTTCTGAATAAGTCGCTTTGTGTTAGGCTCTTAACTGTTGTTGTCTGTGACTGACTGCAACTACCACTGTGTGACTGCTTGACTGCTACCTTTTTTCCTTTTAACAACCGTAACTTGTAATCAGAGTGTTTTTGTGGATTAGGGTTTCGACACGAAACTCTAATCCTATTTTTTGGTGATTTTAGCGGTAGTTTTTACGCCTTGATTTCTGTGTGTTTTGGATCAGATTGAAATTTGTTTATTTATAGTGGAAAATTAGGTTTTAAGGCATTTATTATTTTTAATCAAAGCTTTGACCCTATTTGAGTTTGGAACCAGGGCGAGATATTTGTAGTGACTTGGAATCTTTGCTTGAAACCCTAATTTGCTATTTATTTTTGTATTTTCGGATTTGTTATTTTTGCATTTTTAGTATTATTTATTTTTGTATTTTAGGACTTATTTGACTTTTAAGTGCTTCTAATTTGTAAATTAAACTAAGTAGAATTATTTTTGATATTTTTTGGACTCTTAAACGCTTTTAAACTGTAAATTAAACTAAATAGAATTTTTGGATTGCATATATGCTTAAATAAACAAAATAAGAATAAAAATAATAAGAAAGCAGAGTCAGGCCAAATACAAAGAGCGAAGCGGGCGGACTCGACAAATACGCTAAAACTAAACCAAAAATAAAAGAAATGGGCGCGTTAACTAAAACCCCAAAATTAACTCGGAATCGCATTATTAACTCTGAATTTAAACCAACTTTTTGTGAAGAAAGACTTTTAGGTAGACCTGCTTACGTACGACTAAACTCGAATACGGACGTTAAATTGAAGAACGCGCGAGAAGATCGATCATTCGCGTGCGTGCCTAATTTAAACAACGGCGTTTCGATTTAGTTGAATGGAGTGATTGAAATTAGTAACCGAGACTCTACACTAATAATTCTCGTAATCATGCGACTCTGAAACACGCCCTTACTAAAAATAAACGACTAAAGCGAGAAAAAGAAGACGGACAAAATTGGGGTATAACAGCTGCCCCTCTTTATTAATATTTTACTAGAAAGTGCTGAGCTCTAGAACTTTCGTAGTAGAAATAGGAATAAAGATAAGATAGACGCTAATTTTGTCCGTTTAAGGGGGGAGGGAAGGTTTGAGAGATAAGAGGGAGTGGTTAATACTTGGCGCATTAACCGAGATTTGAATGAAGGGTCGTGAGGACCGAAGGAGCACTAAGGCTCGAAGGACCACTCAGGGGTGCGAAGGAGCGACAAGGCTCTGAAGGACCATTTAAGGTCCGAAAGGTGCGCCTAGGCCTTAATTGAAGGACCATCGTGGTGCGAGGAGGCGCAATTAGCTACGGTACTAATTAAGCGGATGCGAGGGGCCTTTATACTCGGCGGCCATGATGGGTCAAGATCGGTCTAGAATCGATATGTTGACCATGAAGGGCGACACCGCGTGTCTTAGCCGACACAACTAGTCCGAAGGACCACGCGGTGCGGAAGGTCCGCCAGGGCTCGACTCCGACGTTTGCGACACGGGCCACTTAGGGCGCGAAGGGCGTAGTGCTCTGAAGAAGGACCACTCGGGTCTCGAAGGATCAACACGGTGATACGTGATATGATATGAGATCAACGCTTAAAGCGTTGATATTAGAGGAACAAACTATAGGGATCGACACTTGAAGTCAATTCATGTAATGCATATACAGTGCCAATGCAACAGTTGATCTTTGGCGATGTGATGGATGAAATAGGTGATTATTTTCTCTCTTTTTTTTTTTTTTTTTTTTTGCTTGCTTTATTTATTTATTTATTTGATAGATGCATGAAGTATGAATGTTAATATGATGCAAATGAAATGTTTGAATGCAAATGTTGTGGTGCATGGTGTGATGACATGAAATGACTGATTGAGTGTAGAAACACTTTTTGTGATGATGAGATGTGAGACTTTGGATGTGAGAGGTGGAGATTGATCATTCATTGGAAAGGCTAGATTTGATTCAAACTTCGACAATCTCAAAGTTATTATCTACAGACACTGATGTGAAAAAGTACTATATTTGCAAGCTCGCTTCTTTTTCTTTTCCACTGTGATGCCCCATGATGACCGAAATTTTGGTCCACAATGTTAACCAAGTGGATTTTCAGTATCATATTATCAACTTGTGTTCTCTCTTTGAAGCATTGCGTAGCAAAGATGTATAGCAGTGTATAGGTAGATGAATGAGTCAGTTAACTTGGGGTTCTAAAGACCTAAGGTGTGGACATTTGTGGCACATGAAGGGGTGAATGACTGGCTGGTCTTTGTCAATGTCATGAAAGGTAGGTTTTCCCAAGCCAAGGAATGCAGAACTGCCCCAATTTAGATTTGATGACAAGGTGAGTGCGCCTCACATGCTGGGGTGACAAGCTAGGGGTGTAGAAGATGATGAGTTGGGAATGCATTGGCTTTGGAATGAAAGGTGGCAAGTAGGAGATGTTGTCTCAACCCATAGAGTTTGATGTTTCCCTAATTATGGTAAGGACAAGATTGCCCCGACTAGAGTAGAAACATTTAGGATAGTGAGTTGAGAAATTGCCCCGGTATGGTTTTTTGGCCGTGAATATGGCAGGGGATGAGATGTGTGTAAGGTGAATTTTCCCATTTGAAGGTGGAGTGAAGAGCGACGGAATTGCCCCACTTGGAATGGTATTTCGAATGGTTGGCTTTAGTGAGATTGGGAAAGGTGACAGAGTTAGGGCTATGGGTTTCTCGAGTTGGTCTGGTATAGGCTGGGTGTGATATGGGATGGACACTGTACAAATTTCCCCAAGTTCAAATGGAATAGATGGTGAAAGGGATGCCCCACTCTAGGATATCGATGACGATTCTAGTATAAACTTTTGGTTCTCTATAAAATGATTCCCAGACTATGATAGTCTTGAGTTTTCGCTATGATGACAACACCATTTGGTGATCACTAAACCTTGTCTTGACAGAACTTGAATGAATCTTTGGGGTGCAAGCCTTTTTTTTTTTTTTTTTTTGAGCAAACATGTTATAAATAAATAAACTTATTTGTCCTAAGATTAACACTTTGAGAAAACAAAAGCAATCTGTCATTGATTGGAATGTGGCCGATGGTTTAGTGATTTATGATAATTGGGCTCAAGTAGCGTTTGGGGATTGATGGGACGGATGATTTTGAGCGGTATGAATTGGCTAATGATTAATGGTTTGTGAAAGAAGGGGTTATTAGGCTCAATGAAGTGTTTGATGATTGATGGGACAAATGATTTGGTGATGTAACTTGGCTAATGGGTGATGATTTATGAAGGAAATGGTTGTTAGGCTCAAGGGAGTGTTTGAGGGTCTATTGAGACAGTAATTGATGTGTCTCACGGTAGGATGGACTTGTTTAGGGATGTGACTTGACCAAGGGTTTATGAAGGATAGGATATTGAGGGCAAGGGAAGTGTTTGGGGTTTGTTTCAGACAAGGATCTCTTATGCATTTAATGGCAAGAAGTATCAGCTCATAATTGTACCACTTTTGCTTTTTCGTGGTTTTTCGATCCTCTTTTTTTATTTCACTTTCTTTTTTTGATTTTGATTTTGATTTTGATTTTCTTTTCCTTTGAGTTTTTTGTTTTTGTTTTATTTTGTTTTTTTTTTTATTGAAAAATGATGAATGCCAAATGTACAAATGAAATGCTCGGGTGCAAATGCTATGGTGCATGAAGTGATGATATGATATGATATGATATGATATGATATGATATGATATGATATGATATGATATGATGTGATATGATATGATATGATATGATATGAACGAATGAAAATATGTGAAATGCGAATGTGATGTATGGGTATGAATATATGATTTTATTCGTCATGTCGGGGAATTATGAACTTTTCATTGGAGAGTAAAGTACAAAATTTAATTTTGACTTCAGCGTGCACGACTTCTCTCCAAGGTAAAGATTTAAATTCACAGCGGTCATAAAAGTGCATGTGATAGATGTTTATTTCTTTGTATGCATGTGGTATATTTTCTAAAAAGTAGTAAAAAAATGATTTTTGGTTGTTTTTGATTTTTTTGATAAAAGACAGGATGCATAAATATTTGTTTGAATGCAAAGGTATAAAGCTCCTTTGTGACCCTAGAAAGGTATCCTATGGAGTGGGTCTAAGGTTTCTTTTATAGTGAACCTCACAAGGATGATTCTAAAGAATCTACACATGGTCCCTAGAGCCAAGGACCCGGTCAAGAATATCGACCCCAACAATAGGCAAGCTATTAGAAGGGATGGCATCCTTAAAAGGAATCAAACTCTAGGTGAGATTTTCATGACCACCCAACGAGACGCACGTCCCATGAGCCATCACTACGCAATCACGTTCTAACTTAGGGTACACTCAAGTCGGGTAGAGGACTTTTCTCACGTGTGTGAAGTGTAGAAGTGAAGTGTGTGTAGGAGCGATCTAAAAAACAACCCAAAAGCTGCAAGCAGACAAACAACCGTATATACAAATATCGTCTTCTATCCTAGAGTTTATATATAACATAAAAATATAATATGCAAAGAATAATAATAATAAATAAACAAATAAATAAAGGGAAGGGTAAAAATTAAGTTAATCCTAAATAATTAGACTAGGTTTCGACTCTCTAAAAAGTTAAGTCCCCAGTGAAGTCGCCAGCTGTAGCGACCGAAAAATCCGGGAAAGGATTCTTCGAAGTTCGAAAGGAAGCCGCCACCAAATTTTAGTTTAAGGGCAAATTCGGAAAATCCCTTTATGTTTAGGACAAGGCATTGTTAGGGTTCGGGAGTCGTTATGTGTGGGGAAGGTATTAGCACCCCACGACATCCATTGTCTAATTAATTTAAGATTTATCTAATTATTACCCTTTTATTTGTAGAGAAAATGACTTATTTAGGTTTTTATTTTTTTAGTGCTTGACAAGAGTTGAGTCTTGCTCTCTCACGCACTCCGGATGCAATGGAGGAATCAAAGCTACGTAGTTCTCCCGAAAAAGGTTTATTGGTTGGTGTTTTTTTAGTGTAGGGGTCCTAGGATTCCTTGAACATATGCAGTTCCATCGATTCCTAGGGCGCTGACTAACCCGGGATTGTACAACCGACTTAATCCCCTACTTTTTGAAAATGATTTTTGAATTTTTGAAAAGAGTTGTGAGATGGGTTGATTTTAGAATAGGTATTCTAGAACTCCCGAATCAGCATCTGACCCATTAGTTCTAGAACGCTGACTAACCCGGTTGTACAACCGACTTAGTCCTCTACTTATGGAAAAATGATTTATTTATATTTTATTAAGTTTTTGTAGGATTCTTGGAATCTGACTCATTGGTCCTAAAAATGACTAACCCGGTAGTACAACCGACTTAGCCGTTTATTTTTTAGAAAAATAATTTATTCGTATTTGTTAGGTTTGTAGGGTTACCGAACTGTACAGCTCATTGGCCCTAAAGTAATGACTAACCCGGTTGTACAACCGACTTAGCCGTTTATTTAATTTTACTAGAAAAATTATTTATATTTTTATTGGAAAAGGATTTAAAATAGAAAAAGGGGGGTGAAAATTGTAAATCGGGATTTTATTAGTCGCAGGGGGTCGCATAATTAATAGGAGGTGTAAAAAGGGAAGCCCAATTCGCATAGGAGAGCCCCAAGATAAACCGGGCTTAAGTGGGGTGTCTTGGCGTGAATAAAGGGGGTGCGAATAGCGTTCTGAAAAAATAAAAAAACAGAAAAAATACTATATGGGCCTAAACCTAAAAACCCAAAAACCCTAAAACACATTCCCTTCTTCACCAGCTGCGCCGCGCAGCTTATTCCAGCGAGAGAGGGAGCGGAAATTCCTTAGATCACGTCAACACCATTTTATTGTGCTGATCTTTAGCAATATATTCTATGTTATTTTTTCCTTATGTTTTCTTTGTAACCATCTTCTCTTTATCTTAATAAATTCCTTTACTTCATAAAAAAAAGCTGATATTGGTTTGTACGCAGGAAATTCTTACGAGATGCCAAGGCTGCTTTGGAGCTATGGTTGAGCATGGATCTCAATGAAGAGGAAATTGACAATACGATGGTTCTTCTATATAACGTTGTGGACTTCTATATAATTTTTTTTTTACAACAAACAGAGTTACAATTTATTATGTTTGTATTCACCAAGAAATCTACCTGTAATATTACATGCAGATCCTATTTGCATATTAAGTACAGAAGCTACACTAATAACCAATAACAGTTTATGTACATATTTTTTTAGCATCTATACAAAGACCAACCTGGTTTCCAGCTTCTGAATAAGTCGCTTTGTGTTAGGCTCTTAACTGTTGTTGTCTGTGACTGACTGCAACTACCACTGTGTGACTGCTTGACTGCTACCTTTTTTCCTTTTAACAACCAGAACTTCAGAACCGTGTTTTTGTGGATTAGGGTTTCGACCTGAAACTCTAATCCTATTTTTTGGTGATTTTAGCAGTAGTTTTCTGCCTTGATTTCTGTGTGTTTTGGACTGTATCTGGGCTGTTTATTTATAGTGGAAAATTAGGTTTTAAGGCATTTATTATTTTTAATCAGGCTTTGACCCTATTTCAGGTTTGGAACCCAGGCCCGATAGCAGCTGTAGCAGCTTGGAATGCTGCTTGAAACCCTAATTTGCTATTTATTTTTGTATTTTCGGATTTGTTATTTTTTGCATTTTTAGTATTATTTATTTTTGTATTTTAGGACTTATTTGACTTTTAAGTGCTTCTAATTTGTAAATTAAACTAAGTAGAATTATTTTTGATATTTTTTGGACTCTTAAACGCTTTTAAACTGTAAATTAAACTAAATAGAATTTTTGGATTGCATATATGCTTAAATAAACAAAATAAGAATAAAAAATAATAAGAAACAGGAGTCCGGCCAAATACAAAGACGAGAACGGGCCGGACTCGACAAATACGCTAAAACTAGACCAAAAATAAAAGAAATGGGCGCGTTAACTAAAACCCCAAAATTAACTCGGAATCGCATTATTAACTCTGAATTTAAACCAACTTTTTGTGAAGAAAGACTTTTAGGTAGAGACACGCATTTACGTACGACTAAACTCGAATACGGACGTTAAATTGAAGAACGCGCGAGAAGATCGATCATTCGCGTGCGTGCCTAATTTAAACAACGGCGTTTCGATTTAGTTGAATGGAGTGATTGAAATTAGTAACCGAGACTCTACACTAATAATTCTCGTAATCATGCGACTCTGAAACACGCCCTTACTAAAAATAAATGACTAAAGCGAGAAAAAGAAGACGGACAAAATTGGGGTATAACAGTCAACTTCAGGGAAAAGGGCCTTCAGTTGATCCAACGCCCTGTTAAAACCATTGTCAAAATTTTCGACGACCGAAGCCTTCACCTCGTCGATGGCCGCAACCAAATCTCCACCTACAGGCAAGTTGGGGAACAACTCCCAAATTCCCTTAAGCACCCCGTTGCTGCTAGCAGCTTCAGCCTGCGCCGCCTCCAACTCCATACTGGCCTTTTCCAATGACTCCCCCAACTTCTTCTTGTCGGCGGTCAGCTCAAACACCTTCCCCTCAAGACGCCGCTTCTCTGTATCCCACTTACCCAACTCTTGTTCCAAACGGTTCCTCTCAACCCTACAAGCCTCCAGCTCCTCTTTAGTCTTCTTCCAGGCTTCCTCCAGTCGGCCGTGCTCGGCGACAGTTTTGTTGAAGGCATCCTCAGCAAGGTGAGCAAGCACCGAAGCATAGTGACCATAAGTCTTCACCGCCACCAACGTATGCCGAATCTTTAAGGTGGCAACCTTTTCCACATCACCAGCACCGGCAGCGGCGTTGAGCACATTGTTCAAAGGGTACCTGGAATCAAAGGTCGACCGAATGGGCTCATCAGCAGGTCCATCGGCCCTCTTCCGGCATCTAAGCACATCCTTCCAAGCAGTATCGATGGCCCCCTCCCCACGTTGCGGCAGACCAATCTCAATGGCGGCACCAGTCCTCTGCCTCTTCGCAGCAGGAATCTCTGAGAAGGGAGGGGGACGAGGGTCACTCGTACCTTGAACAACAGTTGCATCCTCCGACCCCAACAACGCTTGTGAAGCCTTGGTCGGACTCTTGATAACGAGAGAACTTTGACCAGAAGAGGGAGTCGGCACAACCGCCGGCGAAGAGGAGGACTCCAGAGGTATCCCTTATTTCTTCTTCTTCCTCTCCCGGTACTTCTTGCGCTCAGCAACACTAAGAGAAGACACTCCAAAACCATCTGAAAAGAAGAGCACTTCCTGATAAAAAAAAAACGGGACGTGGCCAAGAGAAGGAAAAATAAAATTACTTAAGTAGTCAATTAACGACTCGACATCGTCCACCAGGCTTAACAGCATGGAGGATTTCAGCATACCCGAAGCCTTAACCCAACTATCCAGCCGATCCATCTCTACCTTCTCAACCGAGCTCAAGGCCCTCCTCTCAACAGAAAACTTATCCTTGGGATTCCTTGTCCAACTCAAGGGGAACCGCTCGTTGCCAGCCTCGTCAACCAGCAACAATGGAAACTTCGGCCCCGGAGACAAACAGAACCAATAATGCTTAAAATAGAACTTATAGCTACTTTTGTACAAGGCCATGAAGGGGCGACGCTGGTGATTACATAAAGATACCCACCACATCGGTTCCTTTACCGACGAGCGGAAGAAATACAAAAACTTACAGGCTGAGACTTCCTCTCCAAGACATTCACAAAGGATCTCGAACGCTCTCATATGAGCCCACCCATTGGGATGGAGTTGTGTCGGAGCAACGTTGAGCATCTTCAGTACCTGACAGTAAAAGGTAGGGAAGGGCACCCGAACCCCCAGGTGCTCGAACCAAGTCTGGTCACTACAAGAAAAAGCCTCATTTGCCACTAAAATTAGCCACGGAGCCCTGTCCGTCGCAATTTTGCCACGGATTTGCGACGAGGGGAAAAATCTCGTTCAAATTTGCCACGGCATTAGTGTTGGTCGCTAATTTGCGATGGAATTCAGGTTGGTCGCTAATTTGCGACGGCGTTTCCGTGGCAAACGACTTAAATTCTGTGGCAAACCATAAACCCAAGTTCATTAACACGTCCTCTCGTTCTCCTTCTCACTCTCAACACGTTCTCTTTCTCACTCTCACCGCGTTCTCGTTCTCCTCCACCCTCCTCACCGTTGCCCTCCACCCTCCACCCTCCACCCACACTCCTCACCATCCCCTTCCGCCTCCACCCACCGTCGCCTCTTTCTCATCGCCTCCACCACCGCCCCCTCACACGACTCTTTCACTCTCACTTCTCACTCTCTACGCTGCTCTCACTCTCACTCTCCGCCACACTCACACTCTCCGCCCTCACTCTCACTCTCCCTCTCCGCCCTCACCACCACCCTCACCTTCGTCACCGCTGCGTTTTCCTCCGCCTCGGCCGACAACCACCGCGACGACCACCACCGCAACAGAAACCTCACAACGACGGAAATCACCGTCGTTCTCCTCTCGATCCACGTCTCCTCTTTCTTACTAAAAGGGTAAGTAGTTTTCTTCTAATCTTGTTCTATTTGACTGAAAAGCCCCAATTTTTGGGTGATTCAAAACCCTAACCCCTCTTCCATATCTCACTTTATTTAGGTTGTGTGTTTTTAGGAAGAAGAGACAAGATCTGGAAGAAATTAATTAACATTGCGATCTAGAGTGTCTTTGGAATGATTTCCAATCATCTACTTTTCAAGGTGAGTATGTCTTGGATTTAAATCAGGGCCATGTTGGTGAAGCACATTAGAAGTTTATTTAACTTCTTTATCTCTTATCTCAATTTGTCTATTTTAAATTGTTTTCTTATTATGTAATTACTCTCATATTAGGATTTCCGAAGTCACTGGAAAGAGTTGGATTGTTTTGTTTCCTAGCATTATTTTTACAAAAGATTCACTATCTTTAATAATGGTCATGCAATTTTAGCTCCACTCTAGAATCTGAGTTAATTTCTTTAGCTCAGAATCTTGCTTGGCATTCTAATTTTTCCCGTATGCAGCTCAGGAAGAATCAAGGACTTAAGAGGTAAATAAGTTATGACCTATGAGTGTGTCTGAGTTTATGGAATGAATTGATTCAACCAAGTTTTGCATGGGATATGTAGTTCTAATGTAATGTTCTTAACCTTCTTTTTCTTTTAATTTATGTTTTATTTTATTTTTTGTTTTGAATGATTTTGTGTGCTGGTTTATGAGGATGTTGCTTGGCTGGCGTCTTCTTCTTCGACAAGAAGACTTCATTGGGTCTTCATTTTTCACTTCAAAATCCAAACTTTCATCTTCCTTTGATTTTTGGGTTTGAGATTCTGTGTCTCAAAGAGAGAGAGAAAATGGGTTCGTTTGTAAATCTTGCAAGGAGGGCTGTGGAAACTGATATGCCGATTATGGTTAAGGTAGGTACTTAAGAAACTGAGAAACCCCTTGATTGATTGATTTGTTGTTGGTTTATTTCATTGGAATTTGTTATGTTGTTGCATGTGTTTCAATGAGTATTGGGATTGATGATCTAGAATTTGTGTGTGGTTTTTTGCAGATGCAGGAATTACTCAAAGGAGCTAAGAATGCTGTTTCTTTGGCCCAAGTCTGTTTTTATTTTTCTATGTTTCCAATTCTTGTTTTTGTTGATTTTATGTCTAATGATGATTTAGTGTTTGTGTGTGTGTGTGTTTTCTGATTTCCAATGTTTGAATTATAAATTTGTTTGGATTGGTTTGATGTTGTTGTTGTTAAGTGGGAATGGCGCAAAATTTCAAACAAATTACGAAAACAGACAGTCGAACATTGTTTCGTGTACATATAGTATAATTTGTTTTCTTGATTTTATTTTAGCATGAATCTTATATTGTATCTTTGAATTGCTCACGATGATGCTCATTTATCTAGTTTCTTAGTTATCGATTGCATTTTATATGTTTTTCCTAAGTATTCTTTGCTGGACAACTGGATTAGCCCTGTTTATTTAAAGAACAAAACATATCCCAATTTCTAACTATCAAATTCCTCTGTTTGTACAATGAAAAAGATAAAAGTGTTGCCCACCCTCTTCAAATGTGTCTACGATGTGCATCTCTTGAAACACTGTTGTGAGTTACTTTTTATGTATTTAATTAGAACTGGACGAACTTGATGGTGTGAACTTGATATACATTTTCTTCATATTTAAATTGTTTTTCTTATAGAGCTTTCAATTGGCTATCACTAGTTTATTTTGGAGAATAGACTGTTTTCCTGCACTGATTTGTTTTTTACGAGTCTTTTCTTTATATCTGCTTTGTTCATTCCTTTTGTTTTGTCTTTATTTATGTTATGGAGAAATCACACGCCTACTATTCACACCCCCCAGTCTTTCAGCCAAACTGATTGGGCCTTCAACAGTCCAAGCCCATATCTACTCATCAAATGGCCCAGATTGCACCTCCACAATGAACGAACCAGATCAACACAATTAAATGCCTCCAAAGCCTATAAATACCACATTTATCATAAGAAGGAGGTACGCATTAAATACTACTCATTTGCATTAACTCCACAGCTACTGACTTTAGCATCGGAGTGTTTGTGCAGGTACACCCCACCTCAGCTCGGAACATCAACTCGGACGTAACTCTATATTGATCAAAACCTCAATACCTACCAACTATCTCGGATATACTTTATCCTTAGATACGGTACAGAACATTGGCGACCACAGTGGGAGCTTTTCCCGAATTCATAAAAAAACTTTATCTATTTTTCTTTGATCAATCATGGACCCCGAATTACGAGCCGGCGTACGGATAGCAAGTATCATCCGATCACAAGAAGAGGGGACCCCGGAGGGAATTGCAGTAACCCAATCTGTTACTGACCGAAATGTCAATAACAGAGAGTCAACCTCAAATCGAGTTCCTTCACCTCCTACGGTTATTCCCGTTCCAGTAAACACTTTGCAACAGCTAGTTAAAATTCTAAATCAGCATAATGAAGCATCTCAAGCTAGGAGTCTCCGTATCTCCGAGTTAGAAGCCGAGATTGCAGGGTATCAAGCCCGAGATATTGCAGATCGGGGTTCTTCGCAGCGATATGATCCCCGGATTAACCCGACAGAAGAACCCGAGCAACCCGGCAGAACAACTGAGCCCCGAAGACGACATCGTTCTCCCCCAAGGCGACGTCATTATCATCGCTCTCCCCCGAGAAGACGAGGAAGAGAAGAACCGAGGGCAACTCTTAGAAATATAGACGACTCTGGCGAAGAAGATTCCTCTTACGCATCATCTTCACCACGCAGACAACGATCTAGGAGCAGAGAAAGTCCTCCAAAACGAGAACATCACTACCATAAAGGGAGAGCCCCGGAACTTAAACAACATCGTTCCAAATACCAACCTCGCAAAACTCGGAACCAGGAGAAAAAACAGGAAGTACAACCACCAAGAAGAGGGTCGTTTACTTCGGAAATAGATTATTTCCCTGTTCCCCGAGGTTTAGAGAAACCTCCTGAGCACTTGAAAATTTATGACGGACTCGGAGACCCAGACGTTCATTTAGAATACTATGAGACCATGATGCAATATCGGAATGCTCCAGGTGAGATCATGTGTAGACTTTTTTCCCTCACCCTTGATAAATCTGCAGGTTTATGGTTCAGAGACATCCCGACGAATTCGATCTCATCCTGGGAACAACTTTCCAAGTTATTCTCGTGAGCCGCACATTCGAAAGTAAGGCGAAATCATGGATGGTGTTACATGCAATCCACCAAGCCGATGATGAATCTATCCGGTCTTATATTGCAAGATTCAACACCGAGTAGGAAAGGTACATGGGTTAAATGAGGAATTTTAAATCAGTATTTCCTATCCCAGGGTTTACGTAGAGGCACTTTATTCCAGATTGACGTAAGCATCAACCAACCCTCAACCTTAGGGGAGTTCCTCCGACTTTCAGAAAAGTACATAGATCATGAGGAAGGCGATGAAGCTAGCAAGTTCTTTGTGAAAAGCGTAGCAAACCAAACCAAGGAGAACAGACCTCGAATCGAAAAATCAAATCCAAACACTGAAAATCCTCGGAGATTCCAGACCGGCGGCCCATCTAGGGAATTCAAACCTCGGCAAGAGAGACATCGAGACTACGCCGAACTCATATGTGGAAGGGAGAAGATCCTGCAAGAATGTCAGAACAATGAATTCAAACATGTAAGGTATCCAGATCCTATTGCCCCAAGACCGGATTGAGGAACAACAAGTCATCGTCGTTATCACCAAAGCGCGCCATGACACAAATCGGTGCAACGCCTTAAAAGACGATATTGAAGACCTTATCAAAAAAGGAAAACTCGGGCAGTATGTCAGAAAGCCATTTCAACAGGAGAAAAACATCAAACAAGAGAAAGAGGTTGATTGAAGTAAGAGAGGAAAGATATCGTAGATTATAAGGAAGAGTCGGACACTCGAAGGAGTAGAGGCCGACTGTTGTGATGGTAATCTCGGTGGTGAAGTCGAAGAGAGCAACAGCAAGAACAATCAAAAGAAAATGGAAGGAAATTCAATGTGTAGCATCTACATCATCACCCCAACTAAGAGCAACTCGTCCCCCTCTGTCATTTGGGGACGACGATCTACTAAGCGGGAAAGTAAACGAAGACATTCCACTGTTAATCTCAAAGCAGTAATGGCGAGAAAGAGATAAGATGAATTTTAATTGACCAAGGCGACTCTTGTGACATTATGTTTTTCGATGTCTTTCGAGAAAATTGGAATTACACCAAGGAACTTTTCCCTATCACGGAACGGACCTCTCCGGTTTCAATGGATCCCGAACTTGACCGATGGGTTATATTGACTTAAGAGTCACTTTTGGAGAGGAACCTTTATCTCGGACAATTTTGGTTAAATTCATGGTGCTACCTTGCTCATCAATCTACAATTGCATCATTGGAAGGCCGACTTTGGGAAACTCGGGCGGTGACTTCCATGTACATCCGAAAATGAAGTTTCACTCTCAAAGCAACGAGGTAATAACTATCAATGCCGATCTAGAATCTTACGAAAGATGCTATTACCTCCTTCTCAAAGCCGAAATTTCTGCAAGAGACAAGGCCGAGCTTGCATCAAAGAGTACATTTGCGAAAGAAGGAAAAGTGAAGTTTTCCGAGGTAAATGTGATGGATTTAGACGCACGCTTCGATCACGAGAGCTCGGACGAAGAGAAAGATAGCGTTCAAACATCCGCATTCGAGAAAAGGCGAACGGCCAAACCGGACGGGAATTCATCGAGTCATATTGGGAGACGATCCAACAAAGCAATCAAGATCGGTAGCGAGACCGCAGACGAAATAAAAGAGAATTAACCCGATTGCTTGAGGAACACGCCGATCTTTTTGCTTGGTGGTGAAGACATGCCCGGCATACCACCGAAATCGCTTGCCATCATTTGTCAATATATCCCGATGCGAAGTGGGTTGCCCAACGCAAAAAGGGTACAAAATATCGAGAAGATCGGCGACACCAAGGCGGTGAGACGACTTAGTAAAAGCTAATTTTGTATGGCGAGCTCAAATATACTACTTGGCTCTCAAACCACGTACTTGTTAAAAATCAAATGGAAAATGGCGCATGTGCATTGATTACACCGATCTCAATAGGTCATGTCCTAAAGATGCTTTTAGGTTTCCAAATATTGATCGACTAGTCGATCACGCATCGAGATTTTGTTTATTATCATTCATGGATGCATATTCGAGGATATAACCAAATCCCAATGTTTCCGATCAAGAGAAAAGCGCTTTTATGATGGAAAGCGGAAATTTTCATATCGAAGTTATGCCTTTCTTCGGTCTCAAAAATGCAGGAGCAACATATCGAGAGAATGATGAAGCGAGTTTTCAAAGACCAAATCGGACGGAATGTAGAAGTATACTTAGATGATATGATTGCAAAAAGTGAGCGAAGCGGATCGTCATGTTACCGATCTCAAAGAAATTTTTGCAGAGATAAGGAAAAAGCAGAATGAGATTAAATCCGAGAAATGCACATTCGAGTCAAAGCGGAAAATTCTTGGGATTCTATCTCCTTTGAAAGAGGATTGAGGCAAACCTGGACAAATGCAAGTCGGTGGATCGAGATGAAAACCCCAAACACCAAGAAATAAATTCGAAACTTAATGGCATGATTGCGGCTCTATCTCGGTTCATCTCAAATGTCGCGTTTAAATCACTACCCCTTTTTAAACTTTTAAAAAAGGAATCTGAATTTATTTGGACTACAGAACGGGATGAGGCGCTCACCCAGCTAAAAAATTATCGGAACCTCCGATACTAACCCGACCTGAACACTCGGGAAGTATTATATTTATATCTCTCAATATCCGAGGAAGCATTAGGAGCAAGACTGGTCCGAGAAACAAAAGAGCAGAGCAGGTTTACTTTTTGTGAGCAAAGCTTTACAAGGGCGAACTTCGATATCAAAAAATAGAGAAAATAGCTCTGGCTTTAGTAATAGCTACTCGGCGACTCCGACATTATTTTGTATCTCACCAAGTAGTGGTTCGAACAAACCACCCGATCAGACAAATCCTACATCGCCGGATCTTTCGGAAGAATAATAAAGTGGGCGATAGAAGTGTCCAAATTCGATTATCAAATATGAATCAAGATCGGCAATGAAAGCTCAAGTGTTAGCCGACTTTGTAGCGAGAAATGACTTGGCGGAGACCGAGGATGAAGTATGGACAATCCATGTCGATGGCTCTTCCAATCCCAAAGGAAGTGGGGTGGAATTATTCTTGAAAGTCCTTGAGGAGTGGTTATAGAAGCTGTCACTCACTTTCAAATTTACAACATCAAATAATCAAGCTGAATACGAAGCATGCATTGCAGGACTACGTTTGGCCTTAGATCTCTGTATCACTCGGTTAAATCTCCATACCGATTCACTCCTCGTAGTCTCCCAGATCGGGGGACAGTACGAAGCAAAAGAGCCAATCCTCCAAAAATATCTGAATCATGTGAAGAGACTACTCACCGAATTTGATTTCGCCGAGGTTAAACATGTCCCAAGAACAAACAACATTCGGGCCGATGTTCTTTCCAAATTAGCAAGCACCAAAACTGCGGGAAATCACCGGTCAGTCATACAAGAGATCCTCAGCAAACCTAGTTTTGAAGATGACTTACACTCGATTTCATCAGTGTACGTAATAAGTGAAGACCAAACATGGATTGCTCCTATCTTGAATTACATCATGTCGGGCGCAGAACCTTCCGATCCTGAGGAAGCCAAGATCATCCGAAGGAAAGCAGCATCTTTTGCAGTGTTCAATGAGCAGCTTTACAAGAAGGCACTCTCTTCACCGTTATTGAAATGTCTAGAACATACGGAGGCCGACTATGTGTTAATGGAAATTCATGAAGGAATATGTGGCCAACATTTAGGTGGTAGATCCTTAGCCAGGAAGGTGTTAAGGGCGGGATACTTTTGGCCAACCATTGAAGGCGATGCAAGGAACTATGTGAAGAAATGTCCGAATTGCGATTCACGCAAACGTTCACATTGCCCTCCTACCGGTCTCACAACTCTCTCCTCCCCATGGCCTTTTGCATGGTGGGGATAGACCTTCTAGGACCTTTTCCAAAAAGCCCGGGAGGAATAAATTCTTAATTGTGGCGGTTGATTATTTTACTAAATGGATTGAGGCCAAACCACTATCTCTGTTATTAAGGCAAAGAAGCGCATCTCTTTTTCCGAAAAGAGATAATTACGGTCGGGTGCTCGAGGTGGTAATCACGGACAATGGAACTCAATTCGATAAAGGATTCGGGAAGTTGATGACCGATCTTAAAATCAAACATCGATTCACGTCGGTGGAACATCCCCAAACAAGCGGTCAAGCGTATAAAGCAAACAAAGTACTTCTCAACGGGTTAAAGAAAAGGTTAGACAACGCTAAAGGAAATTGGGTTGAAGAGCTCCTTATGTCTTATGGGCGTATAGAACAACTCCCAAAGCTCCACAGAGAAACGCCTCTAGGTTATCATATGGGAGCGGCGATCATCCGGTTGAAATCGGAGAACTGTCTTGGAGAACCACAAACCAAATCACTAGAAGACAATGAACAAGCTTTACGAGAAGAAATTTGGATCTTATAGAAGAAATCCGAGATCACGCATCCTCAAGGAAGCCATCAACAAACAGAGGATAGCCACCGTTATAATCGAGAAAGTCGTCCCCGAGGATTTTGATGTCGGTGACCTCGTCTTGAGAAGAGCCGATGTAGGATTAAAAATGCATCACAAGGCAAGCTAGCACCGAACTGGGAAGGTCCATATCGAGTCACGACAAAGACGGGAAATGGCGCTTTCGAGCTAGAGACCCTAGAAGGCAAGGCGATCCCAAGAACGTGGAACGCCACCAAACTCAAGAAATATTACAGTTAGACTTGCTTTGCTAAGGCATTCTATTTCCGATCTTGTTAAATGTAGACTTGCTTTGCTAAGGCATTCTATTTCCGATCTTGTTAAATGTAGACTTGCTTTGCTAAGGCATTCTATTTCCGATCTTGTTAAATGTAGACTTGCTTTGCTAAGGCATTCTATTTTCGATCTTGTTAAACATAGACTTGCTTTGCTAAGGCATTCTATTTCCGATCTTGTTAAATATAGACTTGCTTTGCTAAGGCATTCTATTTCCAATCTTGTTAAATATAGACTTGCTTTGTGAAGGCATTCTATTTCCGATCTTATTTCTATATGATTCAAAGCATTGATCGATATCGCAGTTTTTTATCTCATAAACTTGTTTAAAACAGAAGGGAAGAGATATCCGAGATAAAGACACAGTCACAAAGGAAGCCAAAATATGACAGATTAATACAATGATGTCATTACAAAAAATACCAGTTACGGCCGGGCCCTCAGTTTCAAAAAACAAATGAAAAATAAACAATTACACATCTTTCGGATAAACGATCCTTGACACTTCATCGGATTCCGGGTCAAACTCAACAATATGCCCATCATGAACCCCGTACTCCGGGTTAAGAATATCACGATCAGCAATAAAGTCGGGATTGACTACGGCAACTTGGTCAAGAGCGTTATTAAAAGCCTCTACTATGCCCTCTTGACCCATTTGAATTGCCTTCATCCGATCTTCCAGAGCTTTAACATTTAGAGCAGTGAGTTTCTCAATCTGTTCCTGAAGCTCGGGAAAGTTATGGGCCGAGGTTGTAGCCACCATCTCGGCGATCTTATCATCTTTTTCTTGAAGCTCAACGGCAGCCTTTTCAAATTTTTCATTCGCGGCTTTCATTCGGCCTCCGGTGCTTCTTTTCACGACCTCGAGTTGTAGGCGCTTAGCTTCCAAATCTTGGCCATCTTTTATAAAGATCCACATCTTTTGAGATTTCTCAAGATCGGCCCAAGTGGACTTACAACTTTCCGAAAGCGGACTCATACTTGGCTTCAAGATCTATACAAATAGATAAAAAAACATAAGTATAAAAGAAATTGGAAGACCGGACGAACGAGCTTAGAAAACCGGAAGCCATACCTTTAATTTGTAGAAGCAAAGAAATTTGTTTTATCCTCCTCACTAAATCGACCATCCTCGACAAAGACCGAGATTGAAACTCAGAAGGGTCGACTTGGAACTCCTCGGTTTTGAGGGTCATATATGCCCTTGGATCAAAAGGAGCAGCGAGACTTATGTTTTTGTGCCTCTTTGGTGGTCGCTCGATCAATCACGGTTTTTTCCCGATCTTGGGGTTTAGACCTAGGAGGGAGTTGACCAGATGGTTGCTTTCTTTTTCTTTGGAGTGGCCGATCTTCCTCTTCATCCTCCACTTCGGGATTAACCACAGTGATAGGCGCAGCAGGAGTAACAATTGCTGCAGAGGTTCCCTCAGCTGCAACCCCGCTACTAGTGCCGACGTTGGGTACCACTGGTGCAATTTGTTCAAGGGCCAAGGCTTTCAAAGCCGCCATGTTCCTTTTTGGGGCCATACTATCTGCAGAAGAAATACAAAATTCAGTTAGGAAAATTATGCAAGTAAGATCGGTAGATACAGTGAAAATAAACTAAGAGAAACGATTTAAAACCGACCTAAAGCTTTTTTGACGTGCTCAAACTTAACGGATGCTACCAAAAGCTTAGTATCGAAACCCCATTGATTCGCCCGATGTTCATTATTGGTTCCGATCTGCAATGAACATCAGCACCTTCAAGGTTTTCCGATATTCCACATTTAAATGGCTCTTTTCAACAGAATGTCTTCTGGATTCATCTCGACGGGTCCAACCAAGAGGAAACTTGGTGGTGAGAACAATATCATTCTCGGCATTAAATGTACCAACTCGATCTACCACTATCGCAACACCTGGCCACCCGAGAAAAATTTATTTTTCCACTCATATTTTAAACTCTCTGAATACGGCCGAAAAACCTTGATGCCTGGCCTAGATCGGAGGGTATAATGCTCTAAACGCGCAGGTCTGCCACTATTCTTCTCGGTCCTTTTGTTTATTTGGAACATATGTAAGAAAAGTTGTAAGGAAAGGGGCCGACCTAGATGAATACATACAAGCTCAAAAGCTCGTACGAAAGCCTAAGCATTGGGGTGAAGTTGAGATGGGGCTACTTCTAACCTGGCCAATACCGACTGTTGGAAGGCCGTGAATGGAGGACGGATGCGCATATGAGCTAAAGTCGCCCGAAGAAACAATAAACTTAAGAGAATCAGGGTAAGTAGCCACATGCTCGCCCCTTCCCATTCCAAAAACACGCCAGCGCTCGGGATCTTTGGCATAAAGCCTCTTTGAATAATTGCTAATATCAATCTCCGGAGTCAGTAGCGAGTCTATACTACGAAGTTTCTCGGACACCCAGGAATAATCGCGGGGCGAGCCCAAAGGGGGAACTACGGGGAGGTCGACGTTGTTAACCCCGGAATCTTCATACCCATATAATAACTCGAAACTTCCGGTATCTTCTGGTTCTTTGCCTCTTCTCTCTTCACCAATGTGCTCTTCTTCTGGGTCGATGGACGGATCGTCAACCTTTCTTCCATCTGATTCTGTCTCGGATTCAGAACTTGACTCAAGCTCAGAGTCATCTGAAGAGCTCGGATCTAAATCAACATCTACTTGGGCCTCAGAATTCGGATTATTAGGCGCGGAAGGGGTGGACGATTCTTCATCGGAACCTCTTCTCGCTATCACTTCTCTCGGCCGGAAGACATTTCTTCCTCGTATCTCGGGGCAGCCATTCTTTCTCTATCTAAAGAATTAGAATCAGTCCTAGATGCCATTAGCTTTCCGATGTCGTGGCCTCTCAGACTTGCGAGCTTGCTCGGCTTGGTCTATAAGTCGAGCGCGTTTGGCGCGAAGTTGTTCTGCTTTGTTTTCGCGATTTTTACCTACGGGAATGGGGCAAGCTATCGAGGATAAATCAAAAATATGTTGGGTTCACGAACAAGATCGGAACCCGACCGACAACCCCATCGACGACAAAAAGATTGCACGGCGAGGCTAGATCTCACTACAGAATCGAAAAAGCGCGCAACGAAAATAATATCTACGAAAAACACAAAGCAAAAAGTAAATTCAAATGGAAGTACTAACCTCAGAAGAAAGTCTTGACAAAAAAGGGAGAGATTTGATGTCAGAATTTGAAGGAGCGAGCTCGGAGAACTTAGATTCACGAAGTCGGTAGCTCTGAGTGAAGTAGGAAACTAAAAAAAAGATGAATGAATTACCCTCGCTTGTATTTATAGGGTTCTGGGATATGACCGTTACTGTTCATTCGAAGCGATGCACTCAATCAAAATCAAAACAACGCGAGAATCGAGGAGTCATCATTAAAAAGACGCTTTGAATCCTGCGAACGGTCACATCGATCAACGCGAGCATTTAATGCTCTGTCGAAAAAAGAAATAAATATTAAAACGAAGCGTCACCAACACACAACCATCTTTAAAGATCGGTAATACAGTTCGGCTTCAACCATCTTCAAAGATCGGTAATACAGTTCGGCTTCAACCATCTTCAAAGATCGGTAATACAGTTCGGTTTCAATCATCTACAAGATCGGTAAGAAAGTCCGAACACGACTATTTTTCCAATCTCACTTAAACGATTTATTTTTTACGCATATTTCAAGTCTAGTTTAACCTAACATGCCAAACCGACTTGGGGGGCAACTGTTATGGAGAAATCACACGCCTACTATTCACACCCCCCACTCTTTCAGCCAAACTGATTGGGCCTTCAACAGTCCAAGCCCATATCTACTCATCAAATGGCCCAGATTGCACCTCCACAATGAACGAACCAGATCAACACAATTAAATGCCTCCAAAGCCTATAAATACCACATTTATCATAAGAAGGAGGTACGCATTAAATACTACTCATTTGCATTAACTCCACAGCTACTGACTTTAGCATCGGAGTGTTTGTGCAGGTACACCCCACCTCAGCTCGGAACATCAACTCGGACGTAACTCTATATTGATCAAAACCTCAATACCTACCAACTATCTCGGATATACTTTATCCTTAGATACGGTACAGAACAATTTAGAATTTAGAATTTCTTATTCTCCATCTTTTGGTAGTCTCATCTCTCTTTCTCTAATAAAATTTCTCCATTTTCTTGATAAATAAATACTAGTGTCTGTTTAACGGAAGTGTTTGCCTTGTGCCGAAACCACGTCATTATTGTTGAATGGTTAATGTCATTGATTGTATATATTTTTCTATTTTTGATTTAGGGTGTTTCTGAAAGAGTTTATTTGGAGAGTGTAGCGACCGAAAAATCCGGGAAAAGGATTCTTCGAAAGGTTCTTTAGGAAGCCGCCACCAAATTTTAGTTTAAGGGCAAATTCGGAAAATCCCTTTTAAGTTTTAAGATAAGGCGTTGTTAGGGTTCGGGAGTCGTTATGTGTGGGGAAGGTATTAGCACCCCACGACATCCTATTGTCTAATTAATTTAAGATTTATTTAATAGTTACCCTTTTATATGTAGAAAAAAGACTTATTTATGTTTTTGGTTTTAGTGCTTGACGAGGTTGAGTCTCGCTCCTACGCACTCTCGGATGCAATGGAGGAATCAAAGCTACGTAGTTCTTCTGAAAAAGGTTTATGGGTTGGTGTTTTTAGTGTAGGGGTCCTAGGATTCCTTGAACTGCATGTACTCATCGATTCCTAGGACAATCGACTAACCCGATTGTACAACCGACTTAGTCCCCTACTTTTTGAAAATGATTTTGAATTTTTGAAAGGAGTTGTGAGATGGGTTGATTTTAGAATAGGTATTCTAGAACTCGAATCGCATACTCATTAGTTCTAGAACGCTGACTAACCCTGGTTGTACAACCGACTTAGTCCCTATTTTTAGGAAAAATGGTTTATTTATATTTCATTAAGTTTTTGTAGGATTACTTGAATCTGCACAACTCATTGGTCTCGAATGATGACTAACCGGTTGTACAACCGACTTAGCCGCTTATTTTAGAGAAAGTAATTTAGTCGTATTTGTTAAGTTTGTAGGGTTCCGAATCATGCAACTCATTGGCCCTAAAATAATGACTAACCTTGGTTGTACAACCGACTTAGCCTGTTTATTTAATTTTGAGGAAAAAATAATTATATTAGAATCGGAAAAAGAATTAATAAGTAAATCGGAGGTGCAAATAGTAAATTCGGGTTGTTATTAATAAAGCAGGTGTTGTATAATTAATGAGGGTGTGCAAGAGGAAAGCCCCGGTTCGCATAGGAGGGCCAAAAGATGAAAGCGGGGCTTAAGTGGGGGAGAGCGCGCGTGAATTGAAGGTGTGCGTTTAGCAATCGGATTATTAAGAAATGAAAAAATGAAAAGCCCAATACATAAGGCAAAACCCTACGGACCCAAACCTAGTTTCATCCATTCCTTCCTTCCTTCTTCTTCGCTGCGCTGCGCCGCATGCCTCCCGGAGAGAGGAAGCATTTACTCCGGCGAAAATGTCGCCGTTTTTTAGGGGAGAGAGAGACCGCGAAAGTCACGCCTGGACGTCGCGATAGTGGGGCATTTTACGGTGGTCCGATGGCGAGGGGGACGAGGTGGTTCAGTTTAGGTTGTCGAGGGCGGTCCGCGGCGAGGGAGACGTGGTGGTTCTGGTTTTGTGGGGGCTCGCCGGCGTGTAAACGGAGAAGATGACCGGACGAAGGTTAGTTTTTTTTAATTTTTTGGTTCTGGTTTGATATGTTCTTCTACCCATTTCTATTTTGATTCTTGAGTTCTTTGATCCTCCACCCTACTGGTTGTTGCTGTTGACTCAAAGGCTATGGTAAAAAGGATTCTGATATTGTTTTAAAGCCCAATCTGTCTTTCTTTGATCTTGTGGTACTGACCTTAATTTATTTGAACCTATTTTGAGCACAACCAAATCTGTCTTGTATGTGGATTAATCGATATTTAGATTGGTTGCTTTAACGTATTATTTTTCTAAAAAAACAAAACGAGTATAACACCTTATTTATCTCGTTAACAACCATCGCCCAAAGAACTATTTTTAACTTGTTTTTCCTATTCTTCTTAAATTAGCACTAATATCAAGTTAGCAAACCTAAACAAGACGATATATTGGGTGAATGTTGAAGAAACCGAATCCCTACTTCATATTTTGAACAATTCTAGAAAATGTGATTCTAGAGGAAAACCCTACTAACCTTTTCTCCACCACATTAGGTTCTTGGTATGCTTATTTGTGGTCATTTACGCATGTTTTTGCACCGCAGTCGCTTCTCGGTGTTGTATCCTTTCCCTGACCGCTATTTTTACCCGGATCTATTTGTTTCAACGGATTAGGATTCGATCGTGAACCCTAATCCTTTTGAGGTGGTTTTTGCGGTGTTATTGTCTGCTTTTTTTTGTAGGTCGATCGCTTATTTATATTAAAAACTTAGGGTTAGCATTTAATTTGTTTTGACCGATTTGACTGGCCTTTGCGAGTTACGATAACGTGGGCTTCTTTGAGCGATCTTGGAGAGCAAGAACTAACCCCAAAAGATTACCGACGCTCCTTTATTTAATTTTCGTTTTTTATATTCTTTGTATTTTTAATATTATCATTTTTTTGTATTTTTAGACTTAAATTGTAAATTAAACTAAATAGAAATTTTTAACATTTTTGGATTGTATCTATGCTTAAATAAATTAAATGAACAAAATAAAAATAATAATAAGGAAAAGGAGTCAGCCAACTACAAAGACGAGAACGGATAGGACTAGACAAATATGCTAAAACGAGACCAAAAATGGGCGCGTTAACTAAAACACTAAAATTAACTCGGAGTCGCATTCTTAAGTCCGAATTTAAGCCAAATGACTTTAGGTAGACTGCTTACGTAACGACTAAACCCAAATACGAAGATTAAATTGAAGAACGCACGAAACTATCGATCATTCGCGTGCGTTCTAATTTAAACAACGGCATTTCGATTTAGTTGAACGGAGTGACCGGAGTTGGTTTGGGTTGGTAATCGAGACTCTACAGAGTATAATTCTCGTAATCGTATGACTCAAACACGCCCTTACTAAAAATAAACGACTAAGACAAGAAAAGAAGACGGACAAAATTGGGGTATAATAATGTGCCTCTTTATTAATATTTTACTAGAAAGTCTTTGAGCTCTAGAACTTTCGTAGTAGAAATAGGAATAAAGATAAGATAGACGCTAATTTTGTCCGTTTTAAGGGGAGTGAAAGGTTTGGGAGATAAGAGGAGTGGTTAATACTTGGCGCATTAACCGAGATTTGAATGAAGGGTCAACAAGGACCCAAGGAGCACTAAGGCTCAAGGACCACTCAAGGTCCGAAGGAGCACTAAGGCTCTGAAGGACCACTCGTGGTCCGGAAGGTCGCTAAGCCTTAATTGAAGGACCATCGTGGTCCAAGGAGCGCAACTAGTTACTGTACTAATTAAGCGGTGCGAGGGGGCCTTTATACTCGAGCGGCCATGATGGGTCAAGATCGGTCTAGAATCGATATGTTGACCATGAAGGACGTACACCGTGTCTCTCAGCCGACACAACTAGTCCGAAGGACCACGCGAGGTTCGGAAGGTCCGCCGGGCTCGACTCGACGTTTGCGACTGGGCCACTTAGGGCTTTGAAGGAGCGTAGTGCTCGGGAAGGACCACTCGAGTCGAAGGATCAACACGGTGATCTCGTGATATGATATGAGATCAACGCTTAAAGCGCCGATATTAGAGGAACAAACCATAGGGATCGACACTTGAAGTCAATTCATGTAATGCATATCTGAGTGCCAATAATACATGCAACAGATTGATTTTTGGCGATGTGATGAATGAAGTAGTGATTATTTTCTCTTTTTGTTTTTCTTTTTTTTTGCTTGCTTTATTTATTTATTTATTTATTTATCTGATAGATGCATGAAGTATGAATGTTAATATGATGCAAATGAAATGTTTGAATGCAAATGTTGTGGTGCATGGTGTGATGACATGAAATGACTGATTGAGTGTAGAAACACTTTTTGTGATGATGCGATGTGAGACTTTGGATGCGAGAGATGAATATTGATAATTCTTTAGATTTGATTCAAACTTCGGCAATCTCAAGGTTGTTATTTACAGACATTGATGTGAACAAGTACTTGCAAGCTCGCTTCTTTTTCTCTTCCATTATGATGCCCCATGATGACCGAAATTTAGGTCCACAAAGTTAACTAAGTGGATTTTCAGTATCACATTATCAACTTGTGTTCTATCTCGCTGAAGCATTGTTAAGAAAACATGTATAGTAATGCAAACATAGATGAGTGAGTCAGTTAACTTGGTTCAAGGTTATGGACGAATGCGACGCATGAAAGGATGAATGACTGGTCTTCGTCAATGTCATGAAAGGTAGGTTTTTCCAAGCCAAGAAATACGAGATTGCCCCAATTTAGATTTGATGATTGTGAGTGAATAACTTGCCCCTGTCTAGTGCTAACAAGCTAGAGGTGTAGAAAATGATGACTGGGGAATGCATTGGCTTTGGCATGAAAGGCGGAAAGCAAGAGACTTTGTCTCAACCCAAAGAGTTTGGTGTTGCCCCATTTATGGTAAGGACAAGATTGCCACAGCTAGAGAGTAGTAGCATTTTGGGTAATGAGTTGGGAAATTGCCCGGTATGGTTTTATGGCTGTGAATATAATGAAGGGATGAGATGGGTGTCGGGTGAATTTCCCCATTTGTAGGTGGAGTGAAGAATGACAGGATTGCCCCACTTGGAATGGTGTTTCGAATGGTTGCCTTTAGTGAGATTGGGAAAGGTGTGAGTTAGGGTTATGGGTTTTGGAGATGGTTAAATGCGGTCAGATAGATCGGGAGTGGTATGGGAAGCACCTGGACAAATTCCCCAAGTTCAAATAGATGGTGAAAGGGATGCCCCACTTTAGGATTTAGGTGACGATCCTAGTATAAACTTTTTGGTTACCTTTAGAATGACTCGGACTACAATAGTCTTGAGTTTGCTATGATGAAAACTACACTTGGTGATCACTAGACCTTGTCTTAGTATAATCAGTAACTTGTGGTGCAAGCCTTTTGATTCTTCTTTTCCTTTGAGTTTTTTTTTTTTTTTTTTTTTTTTTGAGATATATTTTTTTGAGCAAACATATTGTAAATAAATAAACTTATTTGTCCTAAGATTAAAACTTTGAGAAAACAAAAGCAATCGGTCATTGATCAGAATGTGGCCGATGGTTTAGTGATTTATGAGGGAAATGATAATTGGACTCAAGGTAGTGTTTGGGGATTGATGGGACGGATGATTTTTTTTTTTTTAGCGGTATGATTTGAATAATGGTTAATGGTTTGTGAAATAAGGTGTTATTAGGCTCAATGAAGTGTTTGATGATTGATGGGACAAATGATTTGGTGAAGTAACTTGGCTAATGGGTGATGATTTATGAAGGAAATGGTTGTCAGGCTCAAAGGAGTGTTTGAGCAATTGACGTGGACCTGTTTAGGGATGTAACTTGGCCAAGGGTGAATGATAGGATATTGAGGACAAGGGAAGTGTTGGGGTTTATTTCAGACAATGATCTCTTATGCATTTAATGGTAAGAAGTATCAGCTCATGATTGTACCACTTTTGCTTTTTCCTATTTTTGATTTCACTTTCTTTTTTTTTTTATTTTTTTTTTCTTTTTCGAGCTGAGTGACTTGAAAATAATACACCATTTTTGATGTAGAATTGATCATTGTCTAGGGTGATTGAAAGGTTTCTTTGGATTTTGGCTTAAGGTGGGTAGCAAAGGTTTTTTCGGGGACATGGGAAGATGGTCAGACTTCGTTCCAAATCATGATTGCTCGATTTCTCAAAAATTAACTCAAGGACAATGATTTACTTATTTTATATACTTGCTCTTTTCTTTATTTCTTTTCATGCTCTAATTTCGCGCAGAAGGTCGCTCTTACGAGTTTTCAACCTAACGAGCTTCTTTTGATTTATTTTTGTAAAGAACTTGCACCAGGAAATACAATGTTGACAAAGTATTTTAGAGATCACCAATTTGCCCCAGTATGGAGGACCTCAAGTGTTATTTCACTAGGGGAACCAACCAGAAACGTCGACTATGTCTCGATGTGGGAGTATGTACTTTATGGGTGGTCGGGGTGGGATTAGACTTTTGGGGATGATGACAAGGTAAGGACATTAACTGACTCAAAAAATGAAGGCACATGTCACACACGAGTTACTACACGAATGCTTCGTAGAGAGTTAACATCAGTTTTAACATGAAAGAAAATTTTAGTGGACCACTTCGGTCATTCATCATGGAGTGGATGAGGTGCAATGCTTTGTTGAGAAAAAATGTGAACGAGCTGCTAATTTGAAAAACCGAGTGCCTTGAAACACCTTGAGCTCGCAACTAATATGGCTAAACTTTTTCAAAAAGAATTATTTATCTCACAAGAATGTCTCACCTCTCATCACACTCTTTCTCTCAAAATTATGTTTTTCGTTTTTATAATGCATGATGTAAGTATGCGACTGAACGAATGCGCATGAAATGAGAATGCGAATGAACGAATGAATGTATGTGAAATGCGAATGCGATGTATGCGTATGAAATGATAATATATGATTTTATTCGTGTCGGGGAATTATAAACTTTTCATTGGAGAGTAAAGTACAAAATTTAATTTTGACTTCAACCGTGCACGGCTTCTCTCCAAGGTAAAGATTTTAATTTCACGGCCAGTCATCTTGATAGATGTTTATTTGTTGTATGCATGTGGTATGTTTTCTAAAAGAAGTAGTAAAAGAAGGAAAAAAATGATTTTTGGTTTTTTGATTTTTTTTTCAATAAAAGACGATATGCATAAATATTTGTTTGAATGCAAGGGTATAAAGCTCCTTTGTGACCCTAGAAAGGTACCCTATGGAGTGGGTCTAAAGTTTCTTTTATAGTGGACCTCACAAGGGTAGTTCTAAAGAATCCTACACATGGTTCCTAGAGCCAAGGACCCCAGTCAAGAACACTGACCCCAACAATAGGCAAGCTATTAGAAGGGATAGCATCCTCAAAAGGAATCAAACTCTAGGTGAGATTTTCGTGACCACCCAACGAGACGTACGTCCCGCAGGCCATCACTACGCAATCTCGTTCTAACTTAGATTTATGCTCGAGTCCGGGTAGAGGACTTTTTCTCACAAGCGTGTGATGTGTATAAGTGCAGTGTGTGTAGGAGCAATTTAAAATAAGCCCGAAGCTGCAAACAGACAAACAAACATATATACAAATATCGTCTTCTATCCTAGGGTTTACACAAATAAATAATATAATTATGCAAAAGCAAATAAATAAATAAAAGGGTAAAAATTGAATTAATCCTAAATTAATTAGACTAGGTTTTGACTCTCTAAAAATAAATAAGTCCCCAGTGAAGTCGCCAGCGGTAACCAGAGCGACCGAAAAATCCGGGAAAAGGATTCTTCGAAAGGTTCTTTAGGAAGCCGCCACCAAATTTTAGTTTAAGGGCAAATTCGGAAAATCCCTTTTAAGTTTTAAGATAAGGCGTTGTTAGGGTTCGGGAGTCGTTATGTGTGGGGAAGGTATTAGCACCCCACGACATCCTATTGTCTAATTAATTTAAGATTTATTTAATAGTTACCCTTTTATATGTAGAAAAAAGACTTATTTATGTTTTTGGTTTTTAGTGCTTGACGAGGGTTGAGTCTCGCTCCTACGTACCTCCGGATGCAATGGAGGAATCAAAGCTACGTAGTTCTTCCTGAAAAAGGTTTATGGGTTGGTGTTTTTTAGTGTAGGGGTCCTAGGATTCCTTGAACTGTACAGCTCACTGATTCCTAGGACACTGACTAACCCGATTGTACAACCGACTTAGTCCCCTACTTTTTGAAAATGATTTTTGAATTTTTGAAAGGAGTTGTGAGATGGGTTGATTTTAGAATAGGTATTCTAGAACTCCCGAACTGCATGTACTCATTAGTTCTAGAACATTGACTAACCGGTTGTACAACCTTAGTCCCCTATTTTTAGGAAAAATGGTTTATTTATATTTCATTAAGTTTTTTGTAGGATTACCGAATCTGCATGTACTCATTGGTCTCGAATGATGACTAACCCGGTTGTACAACCGACTTAGCCGTTATTTTTAGAGAAAGTAATTTAGTCGTATTTGTTAAGTTTGTAGGTTTACCGAATATGCATGTGACTCATTGGCCCTAAAATAATGACTAACCCGGTTGTACAACCGACTTAGCCTGTTTATTTAATTTTGAGGGAAAAAATAATTATATTAGAATCGGAAAAAGAATTAATAAGTAAATCAGAGGGTGCAAATAGTAAATTCGGGTTGTTATTAATAAGCAGGTGTTGTATAATTAATGAGGGTGTTAAGAGGAAAGCCCAGTTCGCATAGGAGGGCCCAGTATGCGAAACGGGGCTTAAGTGGGGGAGGGGCGCGCGCGTGAATTGAAGGTGTGCGTTTAGCAATCGGATTATTAAGAAATGAAAAAAATGAAAAGCCCAATACATAAGGCAAAACCCTACGGACCCAAACCTAGTTTCATCCATTCCTTCCCTTCCCTTCCTTCACGCGGCTGCGCCGCACAGCTCCTGGAGAGAGGAAGCATTTACTCCGGCGAAAATGTCGCCGTTTTTTAGGGGAGAGAGAGACCGCGAAAGTCACGCCTGGACGTCGCGATAGTGGGGCATTTTACGGTGGTCCGATGGCGAGGGGGACGAGGTGGTTCAGTTTAGGTTGTCGAGGGCGGTCCGCGGCGAGGGAGACGTGGTGGTTCTGGTTTTGTGGGGGCTCGCCGGCGTGTAAACGGAGAAGATGACCGGACGAAGGTTAGTTTTTTTTAATTTTTTGGTTCTGGTTTGATATGTTCTTCTACCCATTTCTATTTTGATTCTTGAGTTCTTTGATCCTCCACCCTCTTTGGTTGTTCTTTGTTGACTCAAAGGCTATGGTAAAAAGGATTCTGATATTGTTTTAAAGCCCAATCTGTCTTTCTTTGATCTTGTGGTACTGACCTTAATTTATTTGAACCTATTTTGAGCACAACCAAATCTGTCTTGTATGTGGATTAATCTGATATTTAGATTGGTTGCTTTAACGTATTATTTTTCTAAAAAAAACAAAACGAGTATAACACCTTATTTATCTGTTAACAACCATCGTCCAGCAACTATTTTTAACTTGTTTTTCCTATTCTTCTTAAATTAGCACTAATATCAAGTTAGCGACCTAAACAAGACGATATGATGGGTGAATGTTGAAGAAACTGAATCCCTACTTCATATTTTGAACAATTCTAGAAAATGTGATTCTAGAGGAAAACCCTACTAACCTTTTCTCCAGCTTCTGTTAGGTTCTTGGTATGCTTATTTGTGGCTGTTACGCATGTTTTTGCACCGTGGCCCGCTTCTCGAGTGTTGTATCCTTTCCTTGACTGCTATTTTTACCCAGATCTATTTGTTTCAACGGATTAGGATTCTGACTGTGAACCCTAATCCTTTTGAGGTGGTTTTTTGCAGTGTTATTGTCTGTCTTTTACTGTAGACTGACTGCTTATTTATATTAAAAACTTAGGGTTAGCATTTAATTTGTTTTGTGATTTGGTGGGCCTTGCGCAGTTACGATAACGTGGGCTTCTTTGGCGGTCTTGGAGAGCAAGAACGAACCCCCTAAAGATTACTGACGCTGCTCCTTTATTTAATTTTCGTTTTTTATATTCTTTGTATTTTTAATATTATCATTTTTTTGTATTTTTGGACTTAAATTGTAAATTAAACTAAATAGAAATTTTTAACATTTTTGGATTGTATCTATGCTTAAATAAATTAAATGAACAAAATAAAAATAATAATAAGGAAAAGGAGTCGGGCCAACTACAAAGACGAGAACGGACCGGACTAGACAAATATGCTAAAACGAGACCAAAAATGGGCGCGTTAACTAAAACACTAAAATTAACTCGGAGTCGCATTCTTAAGTCCGAATTTAAGCCAAATGACTTTAGGTAGACTGCTACACGCATTTGACTAAACCCAAATACGAAGATTAAATTGAAGAACGCACGCGAAACTATCGATCATTCGCGTGCGTTCCTAATTTAAACAACGGCATTTCGATTTAGTTGAAGCGGAGTGGACCTGGAGTTGGTTTGGGTTGGTAAGCGAGACTCTACAGAGTATAATTCTCGTAATCGTGCGACCAAACACGCCCCTTACTAAAAATAAACGACTAAGACAAGAAAAGAAGACGGACAAAATTGGGGTATAATAATGCCCTCTTTATTAATATTTTACTAGAAAGTCTTGAGCTCTAGAACTTTCGTAGTAGAAATAGGAATAAAGATAAGATAGACGCTAATTTTGTCAGTTTAAGGGAGTGAAAGGTTTGGGAGATAAGAGGAGTGGTTAATACTTGGCGATTAACCGAGATTTGAATGAAGGGTCAACAAGGACTGAAGGAGCACTAAGGCTCTGAAGGACCACTCAAGGTCCGAAGGAGCACTAAGGCTCTCGAAGGACCACTCGTGGTCCGGAAGGTCGCTAAGCCTTAATTGAAGGACCATCGTAGTGCGAAGGAGCGCAACTAGTTACGGTACTAATTAAGCGGCCTGCGAGGGGGCCTTTATACTCGGCGGCCATGATGGGTCAAGATCGGTCTAAAAGCGATATGTTGACCATGAAGGGCGTACATCGCGTGTCTCAGTGACACAACTAGTCCGAAGGACCACGCGGTGCGGAAGGTCCGCCGGGCTCGACTCCGACGTTTGCGACCTGGGCCACTTAGGGCACTGAAGGAGCGTAGTGCTCTGAAGGACCACTCGGGGTCTGAAGGATCAACCTGGTGATCTGTGATATGATATGAGATCAACGCTTAAAGCGCTGATATTAGAGGAACAAACCATAGGGATCGACACTTGAAGTCAATTCATGTAATGCATATACAGTGCCAATAATACATGCAACAGTTGATTTTTGGCGATGTGATGAATGAAGTAGGTGATTATTTTCTCTTTTTGTTTTTTCTCTTTTTTTTTTGCTTGCTTTATTTATTTATTTATTTATTTATCTGATAGATGCATGAAGTATGAATGTTAATATGATGCAAATGAAATGTTTGAATGCAAATGTTGTGGTGCATGGTGTGATGACATGAAATGACTGATTGAGTGTAGAAACACTTTTTGTGATGATGAGATGTGAGACTTTGGATGCGAGAGATGAATATTGATAATTCTTTAGATTTGATTCAAACTTCGGCAATCTCAAGGTTGTTATTTACAGACATTGATGTGAACAAGTACTTGCAAGCTCGCTTCTTTTTCTCTTCCATTATGATGCCCCATGATGACCGAAATTTAGGTCCACAAAGTTAACTAAGTGGATTTTCAGTATCACATTATCAACTTGTGTTCTATCTCGCTGAAGCATTGTTAAGAAAACATGTATAGTAATGCAAACATAGATGAGTGAGTCGCTTAACTTGGTTCAAGGTTATGGACGAATCGCGACGCATGAAAGGATGAATGGTGGTCTTCGTCAATGTCATGAAAGGTAGGTTTTTCCAAGCCAAGAAATACGAGATTGCCCCAATTTAGATTTGATGATTGTGAGTGAATAACTTGCCCCTGTCTAGTGCTAACAAGCTAGAGGTGTAGAAAATGATGACTGGGGAATGCATTGGCTTTGGCATGAAAGGCGGAAAGCAAGAGACTTTGTCTCAACCCAAAGAGTTTGGTGTTGCCCCATTTATGGTAAGGACAAGATTGCCTCTGGCTAGAGTAGTAGCATTTTGGGTAATGAGTTGGGAAATTGCCCGGTATGGTTTTTATGGTGTGAATATAATGAAGGGATGAGATGGGTGTCGGGTGAATTCCCCATTTGTAGGTGGAGTGAAGAATAGCATGGATTGCCCCACTTGGAATGGTGTTTGAATGGTTGCCTTTAGTGAGATTGGGAAAGGTGACAGAGTTAGGGTTATGGGTTTTGGAGATGGTTAAATGCGTCAGATAGGTGGGAGTGGTATGGGAAGCACTGGACAAATTCCCCAAGTTCAAATAGATGGTGAAAGGGATGCCCCACTTTAGGATTTAGGTGACGATCCTAGTATAAACTTTTGGTTACCTTTAGAATGACTCTCAGACTACAATAGTCTTGAGTTTGCTATGATGAAAACTACACTTGGTGATCACTAGACATTGTCTTAGTATAACTGTAACTTGTGGTGCAAGCCTTTTGATTCTTCTTTTCCTTTGAGTTTTTTTTTTTTTTTTTTTTTTTTTTTGAGATATATTTTTTTGAGCAAACATATTGTAAATAAATAAACTTATTTGTCCTAAGATTAAAACTTTGAGAAAACAAAAGCAATCGGTCATTGATCAGAATGTGGCCGATGGTTTAGTGATTTATGAGGGAAATGATAATTGGACTCAAGGTAGTGTTTGGGGATTGATGGGACGGATGATTTTTTTTTTTTTAGCGGTATGATTTGAATAATGGTTAATGGTTTGTGAAATAAGGTGTTATTAGGCTCAATGAAGTGTTTGATGATTGATGGGACAAATGATTTGGTGAAGTAACTTGGCTAATGGGTGATGATTTATGAAGGAAATGGTTGTCAGGCTCAAAGGAGTGTTTGAGCAATTGGACGTGGACTTTGTTTAGGGATGTAACTTGGCCGAGGGTGAATGATAGGATATTGAGGACAAGGGAAGTGTTGGGGTTTATTTGGACAATGATCTCTTATGCATTTAATGGTAAGAAGTATCACTCATGATTGTACCACTTTTGCTTTTTCCTATTTTTGATTTCACTTTTTTTTTTTTTATTTTTTTTTCTTTTTCGAAATGAGTGACTTGAAAATAATACACCATTTTGATGTAGAATTGATCATTGTCTAGGGTGATTGAAAGGTTTCTTTGGATTTTGGCTTAAGGTGGGTAGCAAAGGTTTTTTGGGGACATGGGAAGATGGTGGGACTTTGTTCCAAATCATGATTGCTCGATTTCTCAAAAATTAACTCAAGGACAATGATTTACTTATTTTATATACTTGCTCTTTTCTTTATTTCTTTTCATGCTCTAATTTCTCGCTTTAGGTCGCTCTTACGAGTTTTCAACCTAACGAGCTTCTTTTGATTTATTTTTTTGTAAAGAACTTGCGAGGAAATACAATGTTGACAAAGTATTTTAGAGATCACCAATTTGCCCCAGTATGGAGGACCTCAAGTGTTATTTCACTAGGGGAACCAACCAGAAACGTCGACTATGTACTGATGTGGGGAGTATGTACTTTATGGGTGGTCGGGGTGGGATTAGACTTTGACAGGGGATGATGACAAGGTAAGGACATTAACTGACTCAAAAAATGAAGGCACATGTCACACACGAGTTACTACACGAATGCTTCGTAGAGAGTTAACATCAGTTTTAACATGAAAGAAAATTTTAGTGGACCACTTCGGTCATTCATCATGGAGTGGATGAGGTGCAATGCTTTGTTGAGAAAAAATGTGAACGCAATTTTGCTAATTTGAAAAACCGAGTGCCTTGAAACACCTTGAGCTCGCAACTAATATGGCTAAACTTTTTCAAAAAGAATTATTTATCTCACAAGAATGTCTCACCTCTCATCACACTCTTTCTCTCAAAATTATGTTTTTCGTTTTTATAATGCATGATGTAAGTATGCGATGAACGAATGCGCATGAAATGAGAATGCGAATGAACGAATGAATGTATGTGAAATGCGAATGCGATGTATGCGTATGAAATGATAATATATGATTTTATTCGTGTCGGGAATTATAAACTTTTCATTGGAGAGTAAAGTACAAAATTTAATTTTGACTTCGCGTGCAGCTTCTCTCCAAGGTAAAGATTTTAATTCCACTGGCCATCATGCTGATAGATGTTTATTTGTTGTATGCATGTGGTATGTTTTCTAAAAGAAGTAGTAAAAGAAGGAAAAAATGATTTTTGGTTTTTGATTTTTTTCAATAAAAGACGATATGCATAAATATTTGTTTGAATGCAAGGGTATAAAGCTCCTTTGTGACCCTAGAAAGGTACCCTATGGAGTGGGTCTAAAGTTTCTTTTATAGTGGACCTCACAAGGGTAGTTCTAAAGAATCCTACACATGGTTCCTAGAGCCAAGGACCCTACCAAGAACATCGACCCCAACAATAGGCAAGCTATTAGAAGGATAGCATCCTCAAAAGGAATCAAACTCTAGGTGAGATTTTCGTGACCACCCAACGACGCGACGTCCCGCGCAGCCATCACTACGCAATCTCGTTCTAACTTAGATTTATGCTCGAGTCCGGGTAGAGGACTTTTTCTCACAAGCGTGTGATGTGTATAAGTGCAGTGTGTGTAGGAGCAATTTAAAATAAGCCCGAAGCTGCAAACAGACAAACAAACATATATACAAATATCGTCTTCTATCCTAGGGTTTACACAAATAAATAATATAATTATGCAAAAGCAAATAAATAAATAAAAGGGTAAAAATTGAATTAATCCTAAATTAATTAGACTAGGTTTTGACTCTCTAAAAATAAATAAGTCCCCAGTGAAGTCGCCAGCTGTAGCGACCGAAAAATCCGGGAAAAGGATTCTTCGAAAGGTTCTTTAGGAAGCCGCCACCAAATTTTAGTTTAAGGGCAAATTCGGAAAATCCCTTTTAAGTTTTAAGATAAGGCGTTGTTAGGGTTAGGGAGTCATATGTGTGGGGAAGGTATTAGCACCCCACGACATCCTATTGTCTAATTAATTTAAGATTTATTTAATAGTTACCCTTTTATATGTAGAAAAAAGACTTATTTATGTTTTTGGTTTTTAGTGCTTGACGAGGGTTGAGTCTCGCTCCTACGTACCTCCGGATGCAATGGAGGAATCAAAGCTACGTAGTTCTTCCTGAAAAAGGTTTATGGGTTGGTGTTTTTTAGTGTAGGGGTCCTAGGATTCCTTGAACTGCATGACTCACTCGATTCTAGGACACCGACTAACCCGATTGTACAACCGACTTAGTCCCCTACTTTTTGAAAATGATTTTTGAATTTTTGAAAGGAGTTGTGAGATGGGTTGATTTTAGAATAGGTATTCTAGAACTCCCTGAATCTGCATGACTCATTAGTTCTAGAACGCTGACTAACCCGGTTGTACAACCGACTTAGTCCCCTATTTTTAGGAAAAATGGTTTATTTATATTTCATTAAGTTTTTTGTAGGATTACTGAACTGTACAGCTCATTGGTCCTGAAATGATGACTAACCCGGTTGTACAACCGACTTAGCCGTTTATTTTTAGAGAAAGTAATTTAGTCGTATTTGTTAAGTTTGTAGGGTTACTGAACTGTACAGCTCATTGGCCCTAAAATAATGACTAACCCGGTTGTACAACCGACTTAGCCTGTTTATTTAATTTTGAGGGAAAAAATAATTATATTAGAATCGGAAAAAGAATTAATAAGTAAATCAGAGGGTGCAAATAGTAAATTCGGGTTGTTATTAACAGCAGGGTGTTGTATAATTAATGAGGGGTGCCAAGAGGAAAGCCCAGTTCGCATAGGAGGGCCCAGTATGCGAAACGGGGCTTAAGTGGGGGAGGGGCGCGCGCGTGAATTGAAGGTGTGCGTTTAGCAATCGGATTATTAAGAAATGAAAAAAATGAAAAGCCCAATACATAAGGCAAAACCCTACGGACCCAAACCTAGTTTCATCCATTCCTTCCCTTCCCTTCCTTCACGCGGCTGCGCCGCACAGCTCCTGGAGAGAGGAAGCATTTACTCCGGCGAAAATGTCGCCGTTTTTTAGGGGAGAGAGAGACCGCGAAAGTCACGCCTGGACGTCGCGATAGTGGGGCATTTTACGGTGGTCCGATGGCGAGGGGGACGAGGTGGTTCAGTTTAGGTTGTCGAGAGGCGTCCGCTGGCGAGGAGACGTGGTGGTTACGGTTTTTGGGGGGCTCGCCGCGTGTAAACGGAGAAGATGACCGGACGAAGGTTAGTTTTTTTTAATTTTTTGGTTCTGGTTTGATATGTTCTTCTACCCATTTCTATTTTGATTCTTGAGTTCTTTGATCCTCCACCCTACTGGTTGTTGCTGTTGACTCAAAGGCTATGGTAAAAAGGATTCTGATATTGTTTTAAAGCCCAATCTGTCTTTCTTTGATCTTGTGGTACTGACCTTAATTTATTTGAACCTATTTTGAGCACAACCAAATCTGTCTTGTATGTGGATTAATCTGATATTTAGATTGGTTGCTTTAACGTATTATTTTTCTAAAAAAAACAAAACGAGTATAACACCTTATTTATCTGTTAACAACCATCGTCCAGCAACTATTTTTAACTTGTTTTTCCTATTCTTCTTAAATTAGCACTAATATCAAGTTAGCAGCCTAAACAAGACGATACAGTGGGTGAATGTTGAAGAAACTGAATCCCTACTTCATATTTTGAACAATTCTAGAAAATGTGATTCTAGAGGAAAACCCTACTAACCTTTTCTCCGCAACACGTTAGGTTCTTGGTATGCTTATTTGTGGCTGTTACGCATGTTTTTGCACCGTGCCTGCTTCTCAGTGTTGTATCCTTTCCCTTGACTGCTATTTTTACCCAGATCTATTTGTTTCAACGGATTAGGATTCTGACTGTGAACCCTAATCCTTTTGAGGTGGTTTTTTGCAGTGTTATTGTATCATCTTTTTTATCGTAGACCCGATCGCTTATTTATATTAAAAACTTAGGGTAATTTGTTTTGACCGATTTGGTCGGGCCTTTGCGAGTTACGATAACGTGGGCTTCTTTGGCGATCTTGGAGAGCAAGAACGAACCCCCTAAAGATTACTGACGCTGCTCCTTTATTTAATTTTCGTTTTTTATATTCTTTGTATTTTTAATATTATCATTTTTTTGTATTTTTGGACTTAAATTGTAAATTAAACTAAATAGAAATTTTTAACATTTTTGGATTGTATCTATGCTTAAATAAATTAAATGAACAAAATAAAAATAATAATAAGGAAAAGGAGTCGGGCCAACTACAAAGACGAGAACGGACCGGACTAGACAAATATGCTAAAACGAGACCAAAAATGGGCGCGTTAACTAAAACACTAAAATTAACTCGGAGTCGCATTCTTAAGTCCGAATTTAAGCCAAATGACTTTAGGTAGACCTGCTTACGTACGACTAAACCCAAATACGAAGATTAAATTGAAGAACGCACGAAACTATCGATCATTCGCGTGCGTTCCTAATTTAAACAACGGCATTTCGATTTAGTTGAACGGAGTGACTGGAGTTGGTTTGGGTTGGTAACTGAGACTCTACAGGAGTATAATTCTCGTAATCGTGCGACTCCGAAACACGCCCTTACTAAAAATAAACGACTAAGACAAGAAAAGAAGACGGACAAAATTGGGGTATAACAGAGAGCTTGTAAAATTCCTTATGTATCTATAAGCTGATTCTAGCTTATTTTCATAAGCTCCCCAAGATAGCATGTAGAAACAAATAATACAGAGGTTGTATAATGATTATCCTCAACTTTTTCGTGTTTGAAACCGGCTCTAGTTAGTCCTTTGGACGGAGTGGGTCCACTAGGCTATCCCGCGGCTTAGGCTCTTCATTCTTCACACCTTCTTTAGGAGTAATCCCCGATTGGAATGATTGAGCATAGTTTTACTGGCTTTCGGCCTCCCAATGGGGCTACCTCCACAAGAATTCAAATCCAAGTTCCTTTGTGGGGCTAAGTTGCTTCCACTCAAACAACTCCTGATTGTCCCTTCATTTTCTTTTTTAGTGTAATAAAACTCAAGTTTGACATCAACTAGATGTAAGGCCTTCCGTGATCTCTCTTTTCTGCGGCGATGGCAAATATTTTAAGTTATTCAATATGCCACCTTTTGTCAAAAAGATATTGTATCTTTGCTAAATTTTCATTATTTTCATTGCTTCCAATCTTTGGTGTTTCTTATTGCTCGAGTTATTCTCCATCCGAGACAATCCAGAACCGACCAAAACTTCAAGCACTAGCCTTCTTCTGCAGGAGGAGGCATCGAATTACGGAAACTAGGCGATGCTCGAGAAAATTGAAAATGTAAATTTTCCTATTCTTTCAATAACATGAGGCATTATTTGTTTCTTCCTGTTTTAGTTCAAAAATTTTGTGGTGTTTGGGACCCTTGCATGTTCGTTGATTTTATTTATTCTGCATTGTGGTGGATTGTTCGGTGTTTTTGCTCTTTGGTCGTTATAAGAAAGTGAAACTTAAATCTAAGTGGTTTACTTAACCAATTGTTCAAGTAATGCTACTGAGGTTTTTTCAGACACACACATATATGAAAAGGTATAAATGCCGAGTTTAATAACAATACAATGACAGGGTGCACGAGTGTTTTACATGGCCAATCACGTTTCACCATCTTGCCATAATGTAAACATGCTTGAAAAAGTAAAGTAAATTTATGATGTGCCAAAGATAATGAAATATGATTGAATGTATTTGTGAAATTTATTAGTTATGAATCGTCATGTCATGGAGGAGCCATAATTCAAAGAAATGAGATAATTCAAGTTAACAATGGTTGTATGACTACTAGAACTCGATCCGGTTTGCTAATCAAAGGATACGGGAAGAAACAGAAAAGTACTGAGGTTGGTAGATGATTTTGGGAATAGAGGTAGAATTTTTAGGTGAAGGTGGAAAATAAATCTTACGAAATATTTTGAAGTAGAAGAAGATCCAACCGCCCAACTCACATCGTGTGCGCCCGGACTAAATCTGGGTGGGGTAAGTTTGGCTTGGATGTAATGGACATGTTTGACTACGTTGTGCATCTCTTGGTTACGAAGTTGAACCAACCATAGAACGTCCGGTTCAACCGGTTGAACTGCATCTTTGTCCGGTTATCACAACACTAGATTATTTGTAGTTTGAGGATATTTAATGCATGAAGTGAGAACACAATATGTTTTCATGCTTGCATCTTTGTGATTTTTCTACATCTCTTATAATCAGAATAAAAGTTAGTTGCTAGTATTTTATTTACACAAACCACTTTGTTGACATGTTTGTAATAAAATCCTACATAGCCAACTTGAGGCGTTGCATATTCAATGGGTGAGAAGGAGCGTAATCTTCTTTGGTATTTCACACGGAAGTGGTGGTAATACATTTGGTGATGATGGCCTTCAAAATGTTATCAATTATCTCCGCGATCTAAAGAAATTGTAAATACTTTTGTCTTGCTAATATTCTCTCTCTCTCTCTCTCTCTCTCTCTTATTTGTATTTTCATCTCTTAGTTTGCTTATCTTTGTTTTCCGTCTTTCACAAAGTGTGAAAATGAAGTTTCATTGTTAAAACAGAAAAGTTGTGATTACGATTCTGAGTAATATTTTGTACACGTTCTATTGTTATATTACTCATTATTTGAGGTTTAAACATCAAACTTAGGAGAGTAGTCCTTAATCTCTTGTCTTGAGTTGTTAACTAATATATTATCTAGAGTATGACTGTTTGTCGACTTGAAGTTGAACTTTGTTTCTCAATCTTCATAATAATTATCTTTGTTAATTGTAATATCTCGTATCTTGACTCGATCAATTAGCTAGTGATAGTTTTTACGCTAAGATGAAGTGGGTGATAATCTTGTTTGGTTTGTAAAGATTTTTGATAATGTTTGATTGCATTGAAATGATATATTGTTCTTTCACCTCTTGATTCTCTGTAGCTCGAGATCGCTATGATGAAGGCGGCGGTGAGTCGTGCATGCTGAAGTGTAACAAGTGTACTCGAGAATTTTGCTCTCCCATTAATTATAGAAGACATATACGTGTACACCATCGGTTGAAAAAGCTTGATAAGGTTATCTTTATATCTCACAAGTGGAAACATTTATCTACCACATTGTCGTTCCTAGTTCAAAGCTTTTCTTCTTTGGTGTAGAGTTTTTGTTTATTTCTTTTCCAAGTCTTCCTCGTTTTAGCTAATGGTTCTTACATATTGTAGGACTTTAAGAAAAATAGGGATCTTCTAGGGCATATTGGGATAAGGTAATCTTTCATCATTGTGGACTTTACATATATGAAGAATGCATCTTGTTTTATTGTATCGATTTTTTCATAATTTGTGTAGCTTTAGTAGAAGAGGCAAAGGAAGTTGTGTCATTTAACAATGTGATGCTAGAGGTAAAACCTTTTTGCTCGTTACACCCTTGGTTTATTTCTGTACGAAATTATTTTAATGTGAGTTGCCTTGCACACATACGGTGATATGTCAAATATATTAAGCTATGATTAGTAGAAATGGAAGTAGGGGAGGTTGAGTGACATGCCTCTCTGATCCACGTCTTCACACACTCATTTTATTTTTTCACACTCTTTCATTTATGTTTCAGTTTCTTGTGTTGTATTTTGTTTGACTGTCCAAGTTCTTTCTAACTGCCATATGATTTGTTGAATCTTGATTAGCTATATATTTGCAATTGTGGTCTATTTAGTTGAGGCTTGATTTTACTCCCACCTCAACATTGCTGGCTATTTCTGATTGTATCTTGATTTCTTTTAGGTTCCTGCTGATGTCAAAGAAGTCTTGGATACATTCTCAATTCTTCTTGAACTAGGAGCGACACACTTGGAGCCTATGTGATCTCCATGGCCTCAAATGTATGACTAGTCGCTTCTTTTAGCAAATTTGTCACATGTCCAATTTTTCCTTAGCTCCTTCCTAGTAACTAATTAAGAGTGAATGACTCAGTCACATTCATTGTGATAGATAGATATGTAATTATTCTAATTACAATATAAATAGAAGGGATGTGTGCTATGTTTACATACACGAGAATTACGCAAAATTACACTTGCTAAGCGCATGTTTACTGCAGATTGAAAGATAACCCAATTTGTGAAGAAGTTGGAGTAGTAGGAAACCATCGCTCCATTTATTTTTTAATTTTTTTTTAAAAATTTGCGATTTGATTTCTGATTTAAAATTTGCCACGGCTTTATGACGGAAAAATTTGCCGCGGATTTGCGACGGGAAAATTTGCCACGCGGCTATGCGACGGAAAAAATTTGCCGCAGTTTGCGACGGAAAAATTTGCCACGAAATTCCGTGGCAAACGATTTTGCGACAGCGTTTTTGCCACCAATTTTTGTCCGTGGCAAATGTTGTTTTGCCACGGAAATTTGTGCATTTGCGACGGAAATGTCCGTGGCAAATCAGTGATTTTCTTGTAGTGGGTAAGCGTAAGTATACACATCATCACCAGGAACGCACTCGTCTGAAACAGCTTCCTCCAAAGAAACCGGACTGGCAGTGGTCGATCCCTCGTCCGAAGGGTAGCATAGCACCTGCCGAACACTGGCAAGGGAAGCCTCGGTGCGAAGCTCTAAATACGAATCGAGCACCTCTTGATCCACCCAAGACAGCTCATCGTTCCCAGGTTGTCCGCCGCCAGAACTCCCTTCCTCGGCCATAATAGACAGGTTAGCCGATCCTGTGGAATTAGAAGGAGAACTACTGTTATAAAGCTCGCCTATTTCTCTCACCACTCGACGGCAGCCGCGCAGCGAACAATAGCCGCATTTAACGCTGGCAGCACAATTGGGATTGGGACACCGATACTTAGAGGTTACCTCCCCCTCACTATCACTACTTATTTCGACTATGGAAACCATTTCTATTTTTGCAGAAACAACGAATGCAACAAATATGAACCTAGGAGGCAAGCAAAAAACCTACCACAAGCAAAGAAGCGGTACACACAATCTGAATGCAAAAAGAATAAACGAAAGGCGCGTGACGAGGAAAGAAACGCGGAGAATCACGAACACCACCAGGAGAGAGATGAAGCAAAAAACAGGAGAACAAGGACAAAGGAAGACACGAGAGGGAAGCAATGGCAGGAATGAAAGGGAACGAAACAAAAAAGCCAAACGAAGGGGCACGAAGCTATAAGACCCCTTCGGAATGGTAACGATCCAACGGCGAAGGCACCTACCAGAGAAATCAACGATGGAGATTCGAAGCGGTTAAAATCCCGGATAGTAGGGGCGTGACGCGTGTCATTTCCTCAATGGAGCATTCGAAAGGCGTAACGGTTCCCGAGGACGTCATAATGGCGCCTCCCGACAAAATCAAATCAATCAAACGCCGCGTCACATCACGTCAATCAAGAAGACCTCGGCCGTGAAGTCATCGGCCAGGAGGGAAGTCGGAGGGGACGTGATGGCGTCGGCCAAGAAAGAGGTCGGAGGAAAAGGGAAATGCGATCGGTGAAGAAGCTACATCGGCGGGAACAATAATAAAAGGGAAGGTCTTTATTACTGTTAAACTTGTCGCGTTACATTTCAATACATTACAACAAAGTATAAACTTGAAAACACTACAAAAGAATAAATAATGCGAGCCCGATTGTAACGACCGAGGACTTTTTGATGGCTTGTTGCAGGTACCGCCGAGCCTGAAGTTTCTTCTGATGAGCTTCCTGGCCTGACCGCCACATTCGATGTTACGATCGGGCGCGGGAAGCTTCCGTCAGGAGGACCACCCCCCTCTCCGAGCCAAAGCAACACCAGGGCCAACTCGAGGATTGTCGGCCAATTACGGCGGAACCCCACGTCAAGCGGCTGAGGTGTCACCTTCTGCATTCGGCCGGCGAGTTCCCTCGGCCGATCGTTTCTTGAGCCTTCTAAACAACCCCAACACTCAAAGCCAAAATCGCCTGCAAAAGAGAAAAGCCAGAGTTCACGAAGATCAATAACCCCCACTTTGAACCTCTTAACAAGCCCCACATGCCAGCGGCAGATGGGGTTGTTCAAAAGGCTCAAAGGAGGGGACGCAATCTCACAGCAGAATAGGATGCATGTGAAAGCCATAAACGACCAAGGAAGCCAAGCCAGAAAAAAAACCCTATTTATACAAGGGAGGAACAGAAACTCTTAGGAGTTACGCTTACGATGTAACGAAAATCCAGAGCGGAAACTCCTAGGGGTTACGTTTACGATGCAACAGTAATTCATGCAAGTCAAAACTGACCAAGTCAAGGAAAGGCACAAAAGCCCACACAAGACCAAAACTCGAGACGTCAAAAGTAAAAACAGGTAGACAGTTTCAAAACACTCCGAATGAGGGACTAAGATTCACCCCCATCATGTAATAACACATCCTCTAATATTTTAACCATTAATATTTGTAATTCCAAAGAACTCTATATTCAACCCCTATCCTCAATTTAATGGGTCACCTGTTATTACAGTACATCTTACTATTTAAAAAACCCTAATCAAAGCACAGAGTAACACTATAGATATTTTCAATTCTATCTCTACAAGGACCTTAGTATTAATTATAACTTTTTAATAGAGATTGAGTCATGTGGTTCAATAAGTTACCCTTCGGACCAACCATTCACTCAATAATCCAGTGCTCTGACTGAGTCGATGATCGACCCGACTTTTATTAGATTGACCAAATATGGTACTCCCATTTGAACTTTCAAACTTAGAATGTGCATACACGTGAAGCAGTAAGTGTATAGCATTTGCATTAAGCCGTCATATATTGACATAGTTCATATGTGACACGTTAACCAAAGATAGCTAGTCGTGGATAAAATAATATTTAGAAGTATGCATATATAATACGTAGGACAAACTTACACAAGGTTAAGTCACATCCAAACATAGTTCTAGTACTTAACCACACAAAAACTAATGGAGTTAAAGTACAAATATGGTACAAGTTAATTCTACAACATCAAAATGACAAGACTAAATCACGCCATGTCTGTAGTTTAATGGAGACAGTCATATGTCTCTGAATTGCTCAAACCTCTTGTTGCTTTTTCATATCTAAAAAAAAAACATGAGCGAGGTGAGAAATAATCTCAGTGAGTCCTAAAAGAGTTCATACATACTCTATATCAATGGATGAAACAACATAGATGATAACACAACTTGTAACATCCCTAATCTTTTCAGTCGACATCAAAGATTAGTATAAACTTCGCATTGAATATAAGAGAACGCGTAAGCGTTTTGGACCGAGCGAATTAAAAATTCGACTCTCAAAGACTCAAAATACAACCTCTAGTATCCTTACGATACTAATTCTAAAATCTTTGTGGGGAAAATCATATGAGTCAATAGGTCCCTTTGAGTATATAACATACCCTTCTCTTATTCATTAGAACAGTCGACTTTCATTATTTATTCTATATATATATATATACGGACTGAAAATATGTACATCGATAAGTTTGAAAATGTGTAATCATCTTGATACACTTGATTTGATCGAGACTTGGATCTCTCTTTTAGAAATATGTCATATTTCCACTCAAAAATGGAAATATACAATACATCCATATCCTCTCAAATGTTGAAATACAATAGAAGGGCTTATGCATTTTCCTTTGTGTGTCTCAAAATACATATGTATATAGATATACATAACACAACATATGAGTCCTTTTCCAAAATGTACAATTACGAAACATCCATTTTGCTTCAAAACCATAAAATGCTCTTAACTTCAAATAACTTTGCTCTTCCTGTTCATCTGAAAAATCCACGAAACATAAAGGGTGAGATTTCAAAGAAATCTCAGTGAATTCCCAACACACACCTCACCAATACCCCTTAAATTTCTTTAATCATAAGCTTTAGTTTTTCCTCTTATCTTAGCACAACATCGAACAACAACTACACGGTTCCCTCGATGAACCCACTCGATAATATCTGACTACCGAGTTATTTTCTTTGGGCCTAGGCTCAAGGCTCATGACTTCCCCTCCTCTAGTATGCTATTAACTCGGGATCATCATCCCCATGGTGTTTTATTCTTGAACTTAGACACTTTGGTCTATTGCTTGACACTTAGGTCATATTCTCACTCGATAGTTAGTAATATCCAACATATCAACCACTATCCCAATTCTAATGGAGACAATACACGCAACATTCATTTTCATTTCAAATCAATCAACATAAGGAGAACGCAATAAATGATTTTTAGCCCAAACAAATATCAAGCATGGCAATAAATTCCAGATTCAATCCAGCATGCAAACTAGAAAATATGGATGTAAGGATGCCTAATGAGGGTCTTACGTACCCAAAGTTGGTAGGAACTCACCTAAATACTTGACCTCTAAAAAATGGTGATAGGAAAGAATGAAGAAGATGAAAAGGCCAGCTCTTAGGCTACTCAAAATAGCCTTCAAGCTCTCTAGTTTGTGACTTCTACTGCTCAAGTCTTGGCTCTAATTGCTTCTTTCTTCCCCTCTCATGATTCCCTCTCTTCTCTTTCTCTCTCTCAACTTCTTCTTTTTTCTTGTTTGTTCTAATGTGTATATTTTTGGTTCCTCTCTCCTCTTCCTTTTCAGCTGATATAAGTTTGCATGCCCTCTCATTGGTGGATATTGGTTTAGGTGTCAAATGAGTGGGTAGAGTTAGGGCAATTTTCCAGGTTTTTGCTAAAAGGCCCTTGTGGTGTGTGGTTTCCCAAAAATGTCCCACTCCACTAATTCTATTACTCATCTTACTTAACAATACTGAGAAAATATTTTGGTTTTTAAGACTTGAAAATCTTTGAGAAAATATTTTGGTTTACATAGGATGTTTGATTGATAGATGATTGTGTCTGCGTGTTTAATGCACTTGTTTCTTTCATATTCATTTACCTTAGGCATGTTATGAGAATAGTATTTTGCCTCTATAAGTGTGCTTACTTGTAGTTGTTCTTTCCCATCGGTAGTGAAGGCGGTGATTGACAAAAAGGTCATGCTTGTGTATACACTATATATTTATCGTTTTGTGATCATGTGACATTGTGTTGGATTTTATTCTTCGCTTATTGTTTTTGACTTTATTTTTATCGTTTTTCCACGTGCTATGAATTGTGTGATGCTTCTAATACCTTTTTATGTGAATAATTTATTGTTATATTTTTATTATTTTGTATGTCTTTTAGGTATTTGGGTGTCATTGGTTCTAGAGATGAATCATTATTTACAATTGGTGATGTTGGTGGATCGAAGGACACTTATTATGTGGGGTGATTTCAAGCTCCAATATCATGACGAGGATGACAATGATTGGGAGATCGATTACTTTAGTCATATTGTTGTGTATATTGGTGTTGTTTCACTTTATTTGTTTGCTTGTCTCTCCAAGACCTAGTTTAGTTAGGATTTCCCAAACACATCCAACACAATCATGACCATGTTACTTTCTCATGCTATATATTATCGTGCTTTTGTCCCGACGGGTAGTCACTCTTGTGATGTTACTCAATGAGATAAGGTCAAATGTTGAAGGTTTGTGATGTAACATCCCATATTTTGTAGATCCTTAATTAACTTAGTCATTAGGAGTTAGAGAGCGTAATTGGGTAAGTAATGAGAATGTCAAGAACCCATAGTTTGGGAGGAAAACTATTCTATGAGGGCTAATTACTAAAAAAATATAAAATGTGTCATCATGATGTGATGAGAAGAGAACCAAGGGTCGTCAAATCCGAATGATGATTGACATTTAAGTCCATAGAATGTTTACAAATGAAAAGAGAAGGTATAGTCTCGAAGTAATGAGCTTAGTTATCCCACTATAAACACCTCTCATCTCAATCATTTTCACCCCAGCATTCTATGTCTAGACTCTCTCTCTCCCTCCCCTATCTCTCTCTACTTCCCTCCTTCCCCCTCCCCCTCTAAAGAACAAGTATGCTCTACATGACACCCTTAATCCCAAAATGTTATTTAAGGAATTACATTGAATATGGCTATTTTTCTGGTTTAGAACAAAAAAATGAGTTTAAAAAACCATATTTCATATGGCTATGAGAGTTACAGGATTCCAAGTCAGACCCTTCACTCCATAGCTAGGTGATTCAAACTCAATGATGCCAAGCTAACCACACCATTACTCGTGTACGTTTTTTTTCCCTTACTCCGTGACTATGTAACTTGGACTCAATTATGCCAAGCAACATATATCATCCCTCAAGCACTTCATCTCACTCCACAACTAAGCAACTGAACCTCAAGGATGCCATATAACAACTCACACAACACCATATCATACACACAAACACGTTTCAATCAAAGCATCACCCAAACAACATTCTCGCCTCTCACAAACTAAGTTACTCGTTAAAATGATACCAAATTATAATCGTATAACACATATACAACATGGTCAAAAATAATAACAAGACCATATATATTGTGCACACCTTCAATTATTCATCACATCACAACATAAAACATTTTAAAAACCCTCAAAGACAAACATTCTAATTGTTATTCTGAGTTCCTAACTAACAGTTTCATGCATGGGGTAATTGACGCGGGTACAATATTGATATTTGATGTGAATAATAATTTATTTAGAAGAGGACTAACATCACTCTCTTTGACACTCTCCCACCAACAATAACCCTATGATTGAGTAAAATTCATGTGGGTTTCACTACTTTGGAAATGAGACTCACTAAACTAGTGAAGATCACATTAGTTTCACCCAATCATGAAGAGAGTGTTAGTTTGACAATATCAAAGACGGTGTTGTTAGTAGTTTTCATTGATATAACCAACCAATTGGGGGGTGTAGGTAGCATTTCCCTTCTTTCAAATCTGAAAACTAAGTGGGCTTTAAGCCCATTAATCAACCTGACCGTAAAATCGATCGTAGAATCGACCGAATTTCACCATCTCTTACGTAAGTAAAATCCCTTGGGTTGTTTTTTTAAAACCCCAAAATGCCCCTTTGAAAATTAATATTTTTTTAAAAAATAAATAAATCGTATATACCCCTTTGAGTACGTATATACGATTGCTATTTTATGTCCAATTGTATATACGTACTCAAAACGTATATACGATGAGTTTTTTATTTTTTTAATAATTTGTTTTAATTTTTATTACTAAAAGGCTACTAAAAATTCGTTAAATAGTCAAAACTACTCTAAAAAATTATAAAAACACCACTAAAAATCTAACAAAACCAAAATAAGGCTATACAATTTTTTTTAGATTTTTTGGAGACTATGAAAAATTAAAAAAAAATCGTAAAAAATAGTAAACGATGGAATTTGGGATTTTCAGGCCGTAGTCCCGTAAGAAGTTTCTTCTTTGGGAGTCATGATTCTTAATTTTGTTCGGATTTAATGGCGGTGGTTTCATTACGATTGGAGTATGTTGCCCGAAAACCGATTTTTTAGCCTAAATTATTCGTTCGACGTATAACATCGTCACGTTTTAACGAACTACACACTAAACCTATTTTCAGAGCTTAACTAATTTTTATTTGACTTAAAATAAAAAAAAAACCATAGGATACCATAGGGATCGTATATACACCTGGGGGGTATATATACGACCCTTACATTTGGCCATTAGATATACACCCCCCAAGGTGTATATACAATTATGGTGGGGGTTTGCCAATCATATATACGCCTTGTGGGGTGTATATACGATAGCCAAATGTAAGGGTCGTATATCTACCTCCAAGTGTATATACGATTGGCCAAATTTTTTTTAAAAAAAATACGTTTTTAGAAAAACTTTTTGATATTTCACTTTTGGGTGGGGGTATATGGGGAAGGGGTGGGGGTATAAAAAAAGGGGTTTTTTTTGGACCCCCACCCGTTCCCTTAAAACCCCCTGTTGCACCCCGAAAAATCCGGTTTGGACTTCTCGATGTACAACGTGGGAAGGTTTATGAAGCCGCCACCAATATTTTGGTTTTGAGACGAAAACATTGAAAAACGTCTTTTTATACAAGGCGGGTGGTCCTTTTTGAAAACAAGAGATGTAGGTTCGGGGAATTCGGTTAGGTGCGGGAAGGTATAAGCACTCGTATCTCCTTTCTAGAAAGGGAACCTTTAATTTGATGTGTGGTTTTGGAATATTTGATTTGAAATAAATCGTTCTACTTCTTTGCTTTTCTTTTGATTGAGAAAATATTTTATTGGAAACGAGAAAAAGAATATTTTTGATATCCTTGAAAAGCGGAACAAAACAAGGATTTTTTTAAAAGGGTGCTTGACGGGGCATGAACCCGGCCCCACGCACCTCACCGACCGAGGGATCAAAGCTACGTAGTTCTTTTTTTTTTTTTTGCGTCCAGAAGACGGCTTTGGTGATTTTGGAAGTATGCTTTTTTGCGTCCGGAGGCGACTTTTGTGATTCTTGAAAGTGCGCTTTTTGCGTCCGAAGACGGCTTTTGTGATTTTTTTAGGAAAGAGGTGTGTTGGTGTTTTTTTATTGTAGGGGCTCTCGGTCCTAGATCATCTGATCCAATAGACCTAAAACATAGACATCCCCGCCGCATTTGAATGCGGACGACGTGCCCCACTACTTTTGGAAAATGATCTTTTTGATTTTTGTTTTATTTCTCACAAGTATCCTAAGACGTTTGAGCTGCATGACTCCGGTCTCGGGGCGCTAGACAACACCGGCCGACGTCCGACTTGCCTCCTTATGAGTTTTGGAAAAGATTTATTAAAAGGAAAGATATTTTGTTGTTTTTTTTTGAAAACAATGGTTTGGAAAGAAAATTTGAAAAGAAGTAGAACGCTTCAACCAACTTCTACTCCATAACCAAATGCGAAATGAAATGATTAAAATGCACAATCAACACAAGATTAAATCCTAAATTATTATGCTATGTTACAAAACAATGATCAAGTAGAACAAATATTTATTCACACTAAAGAATCAAAAGAAACCAAAGAAAACACAAACCCCTAATTTTGGGATTAAATACTAGGCTACACATACCCACAATCAAGTTACCAATAAAACACAAGACATGAAATAAGCAAAAACACACAAGAACCCTAATCTTCCCTTGGCAGAAACCCCACATATGAATGATGAGCTATTTTTGACTTTAAATCATACAAATATGATGGAACATGCAAGGAAATAACATGGTGAAAACACAAGAAAATTCCTCTCAAGGCCAAGGACTCATTGCCAACACCCAAGGCTCCCAATGTCCTTGTCATAATGTTGGAAACAAGTCCTCTAAGCCTTTTGAGAAAGGAAAGAGGAGTAGCAGAGAGATTTACATGTTGATGATTAAAGAAAATGCAAAATATAAGAAGCTTACCTCTTGATCTAGCTAGAAAAGGAAGAAAGATGCAAAATGGAAGTAATAACTCTTGAAGAACAGCCCCAACAAGCTTGAATCCTCACGCAAACCCTTCTTCTTGAGTGGATTTTGATGGAACTTGAAGGATTATGGAAGCTTAGAAGGATGTTTAGTGTAGGAATCAAGAATAATGAAGGTTTAATGGTTGATTTTTGAAGAATTTGGATGAGAATGGAGGAGGGGAATTCCGCTGAAACAAGGAGAGGGAAGGAGAGTATTGTGTGCTAGGGTTTTCTTTTTTCCTTTCTTTTGAGCAAAAGGGTTGAGGTATATTTATACTAGAAAATTAGGTCTGACCATTAATTATTTGATTTACCTAGATTTGATTTGATTTTAGTTACTTGGGGAGGAAGACTAGGGTTTCAATTACTTGGAGAGGGAGACTAGGGTTTCAGTTGCTTAGAGAGGACGGCTAGGGTTTTTAGGAGATCTTGGAGATCCAAGCCCAACTGATATCCTACTTTGCAAAATGACCAAAATACCCTTTTGTTCAAAAACTGAATTTCATGCCAAAAATATTCCAATGATGCGCACAACTCCACTCACTTGGACCCAAATAAATTCCTCAAGAGATGCATAGTGGTTCTTACCGAGAAATTATTAATTTTAGTGAAATGACCAAAATGCCCTTTTGGTCCTGAAAACCCTAATTTTTGCTTAAAATGCATTTTCCCTTAAGACATGACTTTGTAAATTCCACCATAGTTTTCAACACTTTAAAATGCATGCCTAATGAGAAAATGCGTCCTTTTTGGTGAAATTACCAAAATACCCCTTGAGCTAGGAAAAACCCTAGAAACCCTAGAAATGCATGCAAAATGATACTCACTTCATAGTTTACTTGTTTTAGTGGAAAATTAGGGTTTTGACCTAAGCCGGACAAAATTGGGGTATGACACCCCCCACCCACCATATGAAAAGACCAAAATACCCCTGTCTGTTTACAAAATCACCATTTCTTCACATAATTGGTCATACCTACGTTTGACCACCTTCACTCGCATATACGCCACAGAGACGTATATACGATCAGCCCAGAAATCCACCAATCGCATATACCCCACCACAACCCTATATACGACGAGCAAGTTTTTACTCACCGTATATACCCCTGTCAAGGCGTATATACGATTAGCTAGAAATTCACCACTCGCATATACGCCTGAGAAGACCCTATATACGCATTTGCAGCAAAATAGTAAGCATCGTATATACACCCTTTTTATGTAAATACGATGAGCAATTTAATTTTTTTTTTTTTACTAATTTTTTTCCTTTGCTTGCAAAGTGTCAGAGCAGTAGCATAGAGGAGACGTGAGGTATCTCCCATCTCGGAGAGAGAGAGGAGTCATCCATCGCTCCGAGCACGAGGACTCGGAGGCATAATCAGCTCCATGCTTCAGCGAGGAGATAGAGACAGGCTGAACCAGATGAGTATCAGCCTGAGCCAGCTGAGCACCATGACGCAACTCAAGATCGGGACTTTGGAGCTTTCTATCTTGGGGATTACCCGCAAAGAAACTCGGCGGGAGGATTGGCATAGAGATGAGGCCGGTTTCTCGATATCATTCCCACTACTCCCTCAGATCATCCACAATATCCTCAGTACGATCCTCAACCTCTTCATTACCATCCCCCACCTCCCGAGTATCAGCAGGAGCAGCCCCAGGCTGATACTTACTACTCGGACAAGTCTATGTATGAGGAGCAGCCCCAGCAGGATTAGGGGCATCAGGAGGAGGATCACCTCTCACTGAGGAGCACGAGGCCTCTCTCTTCACTGATCTGGCATATCATGTCTGCAGTTCTATACTCGCTGACCCGGTAAGTTTTACATTTTTTGCTTAAATAATTTATTTAACTCACATAGTCTGCAGTTTTTGCTTACATTATTTATTTATTTTTATTTCAGGAGTATCAACGTGTTGTCAAAGTATGGGCTCATGGCAACAAAGTCCATACTAGACTTCATCTTCATTACCCGGCCCTACTTGACAAGCACCACCGCGTGGTCGGGGACTCTAGATTGGCCCCACTTCTCGGGCATCGCCACGCCACGATGAGACCATGAGTTCTTTGTCGGCTTTTATCGAGAGATGGCACTCAGACACTTCGTCATTTCACTTGCCATTTGGTGAAATGACGATCGCTCTGGATGACGTCTCTTGCTTGATGCACCTCCCCATCTAGGGGAATTATGCCACACCTCATGCCATCACTGTGAGCTCGGAGTATGCCACACAGCTTGCTGACACATATCTGGGTGTGTCACGGGTTGAGGCTGCTAACAACACTCGTGGGGGTCCGTATTACAGCTTCAAATGGCTGGAGCAGGTTTATGAGCGTAACTTGGAGGAGGGGGTGACATCACGATTCTTTGTGAGGCTTATCCGCTTCGGCCGACCTCTGATATCTTCACTACGAAGGCGGAGGCGGTAGTGAGGCTAAGTGGTCGATCTACTGGATGATCCGAGTGCGAGATGTTCTTGGAGGCTATGCATGGGGTGCAGTGCACTAGCTGCCATGTATGAGTCCTTGAACACTGCGTCTTTGAGGACTACGCAGCAGTGGCGGTGTGGAGGGTATGCCACCTATTTCGTGTACACATTTTAACTTACGGTATTTTTGTTAAATCACAATGACGTTTGGTAAAATTTTGTGAATTAAATATGTTGTTTATTTTTGCATTTCAGGCTTGGATTATGTGGTATTTCCCTCGGATGGCGGAGAGGTTGGTTGGTCATATCCCGGGTGCGGAGCCACTGGCTGGGCGCTACAGGAAGAAGAAGTCAGACCACCAAGCTCGGCCACTACTGGAGGATGCTTGATGAGTGAGGCGAGGATGTCTGCTTTGGCGACCATTTGAGAGAGGCAGGTGGTAGACTTTCTTTGAGCGAGATCTCCTACTGAGGCTTCATCAATCTGGCCGACTTCGAGTTCGTACATGCCGATAGGTGCTCGCGGCGGTTTGGGTACACTCGGATCATCCGCGTGACCTACCGGTGGCCGTCGAAAGTCATATCGATCGCGTCTTTCGGATCGTCCACTTCATGGCATCTGTGGAGGACATCATGCGCGCACTACTCGGGTTGCTCGTGGGCGGCCGGATCGATGCGACGTAGGTACTTACGAGTGAAACGTCCGGGCTTCTATCCCCAGACTATTACCGCTCCACCATCACCTAGAGCTCAGGCCTGGACACCCTCCCCTGAGCTACGCTACGACGATCCTGACTGGATGAGGGAGGTTGTGACCACTTGTAGAGAGGGGATTCGTGATGGCGAGATCACGCATGGCAGTCGGGCGTATCGGACACTCCATAGGCTGGTGGGGATGGCAAAGACCGGATGGCGTTCTTTGGGAGCTTAGACAGCGGGGACGAGGGCGAGGCGATGCCGTTAGAGATTTTTATTTGTTTTTTGATGTATTTGATATTATATTGGCACTTTATTATTAACTTTTTTCGGATGTTTTATTTTACAAGTTTCCTTGAATTTTTGATTTCATTGATTCGATAAAACAAAGTTCCACAAGCGATACAACATAAACAACTAGAATAAAAATAGACAAATAAAATGAAAATACAATAGAAACTACTGAAGTGGTGGAGTTAATCGACGAAGGATCTCAATGACGGTCATACGGTTTTCGACGCATGATGAATGTAACTCTTCCATTTAAACATAATATGATTGGACATCATCCGCCGGAGGTCATCCTCGGTGTTGACATCCACGGCGCAGAAAAGTGAAGACCTCCATCGGTCCATTCCGGTTCCGATAAGCGATACAAATTATATCATGCTCGCGTGCTCTGGTTGAACCATCCGCGATAGTTTTCGCTAAGAAGCAAAGAAATGATATATCGTGTTTTAACCTACACGAAACAACATCTCTCCCATCGAAACTTATACCATCATCTTTCAAGATGATGCCCCGATGATCAACAAATCCCATATTAGAATGAACGAGAGTGAGGAAGAAGGCTCGTAGTATGACATTAGCTAAAACTCGCATCATATTCACTTGTGTTGTGTGAGAGAAGGAGGAAGTTGAATTTTTGGTGTGAAAATAGTGATGGTGGGAGTGAGTATTTATAGATGAGGTAAAAGATTATCAACCGTTGATTAGTTGATCAACTTTTAAAGTGAAATCATGACCGTTAATTTTTTTACAAATTAAAAAAACAAATTTAAGGCTCATCGTATATATGTCATTTGGGACATATATACGATGTGTATTTTTAAGACATCGTATATATGCCCTGAAGAAGTAGATATTCTTCAGGGCATATATACGATGTCTTAATAAAACACATCTATATATATGTCCCAAATGACATATATACGATGAGCCTTTTTTAAAAAAAAAAATAGATAACAAAGGGCATTTTGGAGATTTCAGTGTGGGTGGGGTTTAAGGGGAGAGGGTGGGGGTCAAAAAAAAAACCCATAAAAAAAAACCCAAATCTCCCTTCTTTTCATTTCGCTTCCTCTTCAAATTCTCACTACTTCCCTCGTTCCTCTCATTTTCATTTCCCTTTACTCTCTCTTTCTAATTCACTATTTCTGATTTCTCACGAACTCTCCGATTAGGGCATCGGCGTTCTCTTACGAGATGCCCCTCTTTATCTCCGACGAGGAGTTCTCCCGGTTAACCGGCGACACAACCGCCGTCGCCGCCAGAGCCGACGCCTACATCCGCGGCCTAATCCACGAGCTCGACACTGTACGCGCCAAGGCCGACGCCGCTGACATCAACGCCGAGCAGAATTGCTCCCTCATCGAACAGAAGTACCTCTCCCTCGCCGCCGAGTTCTCCAAGCTCGAGTCTCATGTGTCCAACCTCCAATCCTCCCTCGATGAACGCCTCCGCGAACTCTCCGATTCCAAAGCACAGAATCACCAAATTCAATTGCAATTGGTGCGTTTCTCATTGCTTGTTATTGTTGTTGTTTAGGAAGCTCGGCACTTCGAGATAGTAGTAGTTGTGTCATGATCTTGCCCACTTTCAATTCTATTTGATAATTTTTTTCACTTCAATTTATTGAAACTTCATAGTAATTTTATACTGAGTTTATGTGTTGTATTACTGTTTGGACTAGTTTCTAGTTTATTCAGGTTTTCAATTTAAACTAAGCTTATAATTTTTCATTTATGGACTAGATTCTTAAGGGGTTGTTGATGTTGTGATTTGATGGAATTTGGGTTTGTAGGTTGAGAAAGATAGGGAGACAGAGAGGTTGAGGCAGGATGTGAGTGAGCTGCACAAATCAAAGAGGCAGTTGATTGAGTTGAACGAGCAGAAGGATTTAGAGCTTAGTGAGAAGAATGCATCCATCAGGAGCTACCTTGATAAGATTGTGAGTTTCTCTGCTTTTTGGTCCTGTAATTGGTTTTGTTTCTTTGGTGCATGCCTTCTAATGATGATGTTGCTGTGTTTGGTTGCGCTTCAATGGTGTTGTTGAAGGTCCATTTAACCGAAAATACTGCCAATAAGGAGGCACGCCTGAGTGAAATTGAGGCGGAAGTAGGTCGATGCCGTGCTGCTTGCACTCGCCTTGAACAGGTCTATTATAACTTTCCTTTAATATCGCGTTAGTTTTTATGCCTGAAGGAATATTAATGCTACTTTATTCGTTATCCGACTCTGTTTTTTTCTGGTAAATGAATTGTTTCTAAATGGACCATAGTGATACAATATAAATATAATGGTATATAAAATGGGATATTTCAATTTTTCAAATGGGCTGGTCTGCCTTGCTGTTGTCTGGAATGGGAAAATGTTTTTAGATATCTATTTCTGTTGCCATGTACTGTACTTTTACTTGTTTCATCTTGAGTCAACACAGCACTCTTGCATTTTTGTTTCACTACAACCATATAATGCATGTGAACAGGAGAAGGAGATTGTTGAGAGGCAGAATGCTTGGCTTAACGAGGAGTTGACTACTAAAATTAACAGTTCCTTAGAGCTGCGCAGAAAACATTCAGAATTGGAAGCTGATATGTCTTCTAGGCTTGCAGATGTGAGTTCAGTATTATAATGGAAAATTACTGCTTGTTTGTGAATTGCAATTTGTTTTCATTTCTTTGCTTCACCGTCATTTGGTTTGCCGACACTTTCAGGTGGAGAGACAGTTTAGTGAATGCTCCAAATCTCTACAGTGGAGTAAGGATAAAGTAAGGGAGCTAGAAGTGAAGCTCAGATCCGTTCAAGAGGTTGAAAACATTCCATTGTTTAGCATGAAGTGTGATGTTTGGAATTTGGATTCTTTTCATCTGAAACCCTGACTGATTGAGTTTTTATATGCTGTTAGGAATTGATATCAGCTAAAGGTGCTGCTGCAGCCAATGAAGAGCAATTATCTGCTGAACTCTCCACTGTGAGTGCTATGGCAAGCTTTGGCATGCATGAACCCCCTTCCCAAATAAGACCCCAAATGTTTTTATTTTATTTTATTTTTTTTAAATTTAATATTGCTATAATATGCTTAGACATTGGATATGGCTTTATAGCTATCTATCTTGTTACTTGTGGGGCACAATAGTGGAATATATTGGAGATGAGAGAGTTGAATGAAAAGAAAAGAAATTTCGTGCATAAATTTAAATAGGCATTCACAGTGCTCGAAAGTGATGATAAATTGGAGCATAGAAGATTTATAGTACGTGGCTAATAGGCATTCACAGTGCAACAAATTTAATCCATAGGCAGGGATGGGAGAAAAACCAAACATTTAGTGATATTTTGCATTCATAGTAGTTTTGAAGTTCTTTTCATCATTTCTGTTAGTGTTTCTTGCAATAGCTGCTTCCTGATCCGTTCTTCCTATATTTATTAATTATGAGTTATATTGCAACCAGCAAAATGAACGATACAGAGGGTTTTGGTTTCCTCGCCCCTGTCTCCCTGCCCATCAATTTTAGATTTTGGTTCACTAGTCACCATCTCTGCCTCAACCCACACTTCGGCTGTAACCAGCCCATAGGCTAAGACTAACTCATCACACAATTAGCCTGGCAAGCCAAATTCACATTAACACACACATTACTTGATCAAACATCTACCAAAAATTCAGTAGAATCTCCTCTTTTTTTCTGACATTCCTGTCCCTATAGCAGTGTCATGTTATAGCTGCAAACTCAGGGGAACTCTAAATCTGAAGAAAAGAGAAGGGAGATGGGGTGAGTCACAAAGACTCATTGATTTGAGCGCTTATTAAACAAAGTGGGCAAAAAGGAGAAACATGAACCACACAAGTTTTTATCCAAAAACAACTTTTAATCTGAAAGTGTCATCCTTTGAATACTCATTCTTGGTCATAGTAAATATTTACCAAATCAATGATCACACATTTCTTTAAACTCTTAAAACAAATTCATAATAGGTCACACACGAATAACTACATCTATCTACAATGGAAATAAGCTCATCATGTCTCGTATCATCTATCTTATCACCCCATCACATGCTTACAATGGCAAACCTAGAATACACAAACATCAGGATGATACAAATCACATTAAACAACCTCAATTGCATTCCATCTCAACCATTTTATAATTCCAATCAATACCAACTAAAAATAATCATATAGTCATTGTAGAATAAAATAAAATAAATAACAAAATTACTTAGCCATAAAACAGTTTTGAATCAATATTGAGTAGCCACTAAGCAAATTAGCCACTTAATACTATTGAGGACTAACTCGGTCTCTGTCAACATGTTCAAGAGGAGCCACTGAGTAACTTCCAAAGAATATAGGCATAAATAAAAAAACAATTCAAAGCCTTAGAAATTTACCAAAAACTAGGCCATAGGATGATTAGGATGGATCCAAAATCCCCAATTTATTGGACTTATGGTTTTTAAAGGAACCCAAAAGAATTCCAGATTACTTCCTCTACTACCAATACCATCACCCACTGCACATTCATACCTCTAATCAGTCCTAAAATTCCGTGGGTTCTAGATTTTTCCTTAAGGAGTCCAATAGATCAACTCCAAGGGTGCAAGAGGTTTGATGGAAAATAGGGTATGTAGGGTGAAGAGAGGAAGGAGATGATGTAGTACAGGGAAAGAATGTGGGTGTTGCTTCTTTTCTTCCCTTTGGTCACGGTTTCGATATCTCTCTCTCTCTCCCGCTTAGGTGTATTTGTGTTTTGCTTAAGTCTTGTAAGAGAAGACTTTGCCTCCCAAGATTTCCTAACGTTTCTATTCTCTCTCTGTTTTTTTAAACCTCTTTTATAAATCTATAATAATAGTGGCCCCCCTTAACTAAAACAGGACAATGCAATCTCATAATAATATAATCATTTTTCACCATATGTCATGTCAGAAAATGACTTGGGATTCTGAAGTTTCCCCTTGGTGGAGGATAAAATTGATTATATTTATAGAGACAAACTGTTATGCATGATGCTGTTGTTTATTTTATAGAATCTGATGTTTCACATACATAGTACTCTTAGCATAATGTAATCTGCAATGACCACTGCGTAAATGGTTCACAGTCATGCATTTCATTTAGCGTTCAGTTGTATAGACATGTTGGGGAATTGAGTGAGCATCTAAGACACAAGTATTCCCTATTTTCATTGGAGCATTCTATTTAGTAAGTGTCAAACTTTCTATTTTTATTATATAATAAAATACACTTACGAGAGAAGCGAGGAGAAGTACCACAATGACAAAGATATGAGATCTTTCAAAATAATTAGATCTTTGTACAAGGAAGTTTTTGAAAAACAAGGATGCAACAAGGCTGCTCATTACCTTTGGCAGAAGACCAAAGAGATGTGAAAAAAATAACTATCCCAATTAATTCATGTTTGGGGTCACTGATTTATATTATGTGGATTTAAACATGTCTACAGTTAATGAACTCTGATGTATTATTTCTTCTAGATAATAAGCATTACTTTTTAAGTTGGGTGTTTTTATTTATTTATTTATTATTATTATTGTTATTATTATTTTTGTCGGGTGTTTTATTATTTATTTGAACTTGGTTGTATCATGTTAAATTAAGGTCAATAAGCTTAACGAGCTCTACAAAGAGAGTTCTGAGGAATGGTCAAGAAAAGCGGCGGACCTAGAGGGTGTGATAAAAGCGATGGAGGTGAAGTTTGTTTGTTATTACATTGTTTCAAAATGTTTGGAATTTGTCACGTTAGACATTAGGGTGGTTGAATTATTCTGGTTATGTTATTTGTATTTGAACAGTCACACCTAAAGCAAGTTGAAGATGACTATAAAGAGAGACTTGAGAAGGAGTTATCTGCTAGAAAGCAGGTTGAAAAGGTATTTCATTCTTCTCCAACCAGGTTAATTGTTCTATTTTTGATTGTTTTCCTCCATTGTTGTAAGCTGGTTGTTATTTGGAACAAACTGTAGTTTGTCTGTAAGCTGAAATATTTTTAGTTTATAATAGGGACGGCTTGAAGATGATTAGTTAGATAACATGGGGTGGCTGTTACTCATTTATTTGTGGGTGCTGGGTAGATGTTGACTCAATATATCGTTTTTATCTCTGTACAAAAAATCTCACTTTATGTTTATTTGGGTATTTGTAGGAGGCTGCTGATTTGCGAGAAATGCTTGAGAAGCATGAAGCTGAACATGAGACAAGGAAGAAGGCAAATGAACTAAGTAATCTTCCACTCAGCAGTTTTTCTACTGAGCCGTATGTCTTCTTGACCTTTTTGCTCCTTCAAAACACATGATTATACTCACTTTGCCATCTTGTTCCTGCGTGTGCTGCTTTTAATGGGTTTAGCTGTTGTAAATGTTAAGCTCCAGGGTGCAGCATAGATAGGTAGAATCTCATGCTCATTGGTTGGTTGTGGAAATATCTGCCACTTCTGTTTTGGAAGATGCTATAGCTCTACAAGATTTAAGTAACTTAGCCATGGCAGTTTTATAATGGGGACCATGTTATTCTGCCATGGCTCCCACCTTTTGACAACATGAGCAATTATCGTTATCAGAATCATACAGTTGTTTATATTGTTGTATGTAATGTGATAAGAACTGGATTTGACTTTAGAAGTCATAGGGTAATTCAATGAACGAAGCTCTGACTACAGTAGAAAAGTGCAAGGAAATACAGAATCAGAAACAACCACCTTCGAAGTTTTGAAGGTGTGTTTAAGTGTTGGTAGGCTTAACGGATGTCATCATGGCTATGGACTTCATTGGATATAACGGTTTTGATTTTCTGAGAACTTGGCCTCTGGATGCCAACTTGAATGGATTGGTTCAGCTAGAGACTCTCTCAGCCTATTATTATTTTATAATTATGGATTAATTCAAATTCAAATAAGGCGACTGACTGATCATAAATGTAAATCAAAGTTTAGGAATTGATATACATCCTAAATATAACATTATTCTGTTTCTTTCTACATATCAAATGATAACAATTATGGGCAGATACCGTGTTGGGAAACATAGTAAACTGAAATAATACTGTTAGATTTACTGTGTCATGATACCTTAACCTAATAGTCTAATACCTCTATTTGTACTAATGATAATTCGGTCATGTTCTGAAATTTTACAAGGCCAAGTCAAGTCACGATAATACAAGTATCTAACAAACCTAAGTCTCAACAGTTTAAATTTATATTTGATAGAAATTCTCTTTGAAGGCAGTAGTAGGGAAGGATAGTTGTAGTTTTCCTTTTTCAAATCTGGATTTGTGATTGAATATCGTGACAGTTCCCATTCTTGATTGGTAGAGATTATCTATGAAGTAGTAGTGAAAGATAATGTAAGTTGTGATTTTGTCATTTTGTGTGAAATCAGCATATGTAGTTGAATCACTTCGCACCCGTTCTTGATGTGTTTAGTTTTGACAGTTTACATTCTTGATTGATAGAGATATCTATGAAGCAGTACTGAAATATAATATAAGTTTCCATTTTGGTATTTTGTGTGAAATCAGCTTATATGTAATTGAGTCACTTCTCAGCCTTTCTTCATGTATTTAGTTTTGAAAACCTGCATAATCTATTTTATCCTAGAACAGATTTCTTCCTTTATTTTTATTACAAACTGAACTGAGAGGGAGAGAGAGCCAGAACCGCAGAGAGAAAGAAAGATTTCTGATTGAATTTGGAAAAAATGAATTTTACTTAACCAACACAACTGAGTGCTAATATATAGAGAAGTAAAACACCGCATGAGAAGGAATTATAGATGTGGTAAACTGAATACCAGTCCTTACTAATTAACTGTATACTCAACAGAGACGGAATAAAAATAGTCAATAGAATACAAAGGTAATAAACAGTTAAAAAGACCAACACATGCTGTGAGTAGTGATACTTAATTACACTTTCTGTTACAGGTGGCTGACATCCATTGTGGCTGATAGCATGGTTGAGGAAAATAACATGCTAGTCCCAAAAATTCCTATTGGTGTTTCTGGAACTGCATTAGCTGCTTCACTTCTGCGAGATGGGTGGAGTGTGAGTTATTAATACTTTGCTTTCAAATAATTGACCTATTTTTTCATTTGATTTGCACATTTAAATCTACTTACACTATTCTACACAATTCTTCTACTTTTTAAAGTTGGCCAAGATGTATGCAAAATACCAAGAAGCTGTTGATGCATTGAGGCACGAGCAATTGGGAAGGAAGGAGTCAGAGGCAATTTTGCAACGGGTATGATTGATCTGGTGCATCTTTTTATATGTAAAATAATGACATAATGGGAGGAAAATTCAAAAACACATCTATTGTATGTTTCTTCATGTATGCCTGGTACTATTTGACGGGACTGGATCAGAATCTAAGAAGATTGCAATTTCATAGAGTCAACCTAAATTCCCAATCTGCACCTGCGGGGTAACAGAATTGGGATAAGAATTGACGTATGAAGAAAGATAATATTACCCACGATTTTGAGAGACCCGGATTCCCGGACACTCAACAGACAGCCCAAATACACGGAAACACCTTTCTGCTTTTCTCCCTATTTCATATATTTTCACTCTATCCAAACTATTCGGACTACCCAACAATAGTTTGTTCTGTTTACAAGGACCTCATAGGTTATGATCCCTGTTGCCGTCCTACCCTCTTCTCACATAGACCTTCCTGATTGGAGGTCTAGACTAATTATGTCAAGTATGTGACAAACCTTTGAAAGGAATCTGTTGCCTTTCTCCTTTAATTTCTGATAGTCACCCATTTGTTTCCCCAAAGGTACAAGGGTCATTGGTTTGGTCCCCTAATGTTAAAATTTCGAAATGGTTCTCTGTTGTTATTTGGTCTGCCAAAAGGAGCAAGTGGAAGGTAATGCACAATTCTTTCTAAAATGATTAGTTATTTCTATTTTCAAAGTAAATAATTTATTTTGACTAAAGCACCCTCATTGAAATAAGAGTTAGGTGGAAAGACTAATTAATATACGTAGTTGAATTACCAGTAAATATTGGTATTATTGAAACATAATTTTTACTCTATTGATGTTCTAAAGTGACAAATAGTTTGATACAAACTAATATTTTACATAGGACACTTAATATGAGGCGGGGAGATTAATAATGAGTACCCACAAATACATATATTCTGTGAATGATGATGTAATCTTCTATAATCTTTTTCAGGTTCTGTATGAGTTAGAGGAGAAAGCAGAAGCCATAGAAGATGAGAGAGGTATATCTTTTTGTTGAATATGGTTCTTTTTGTTGAATTGCATGCCAGTTTTGGGCAAAACGTAAGTCTCATTGACTAGAGGTACTTCCTAATAAGAGTTATAAAGCTAAGACACACTTCACCATTCAAGTCGGTTTTGTGGGCTTGAGTTTGGCACAAAATCCGAAATGGCACGGGATTGCTGTATCATAGCCTTTCCTAGATGCATTTTTTCACCTACTGTATTATCCATGCACCTAGCTAAATAGTGCTTGGAGTAAGGGAGTGGATGTATTGCGAAAAACCCAAGTTTTATGTTGTCTAGAGATGGTGCCTAATAAGAGCTTGTAAAGCTCAGGCAATCATCATCATACAACCTGATGTTGTGGGGCTGCATTAAACCCATAATGTAAAGTGAGTTTTTTACTATTTTGTTCATTTAGAAGAAAATAAAATTAAATCCTGTTCATTTTTGTGTTTGGTCTTCAATAAGTTCTACAAGAAACCAGAAATTAGATCTGTGGCTTGATTCTATTGCATTGTTGTTTACTTGTCTTAGTTACATACTAGATTTGGTTGTAGTGTTGTACCAATAAGGGGTGGTTGTTATTTTTGTGCTTGCACCTGCATATTGTCATTTTAATACTAGTGGTTTTATTATTTTGCTATTCTGTTTGTAATGCTCTTTGGGGAAAATATACAAGGGCTGGGCACTTCATTTTTGGAATTTATATTATTCATATTTCGTCATGACCAGCTAAAATTGCTTGTGCCTGATTGGCTGATATCATTGTGTAAACCAAAAGCTATGCAAGCATTGTCATTGTCACCTTGTTTATCTTCTGTGCCATTTTTTTTACCAAAATAAATATATTGGTTTTTGTGCAGTGGAACATGAAAAGATGGCTGACGCATACTCTTTGATGAACCAAAAATTGCAAAATTCACTCAATGAAAAATCTGACTTGGAGAAAACTATCCAGGAGCTGAAGGTTTTATAGAACAAAATATAGTTTCATCTGCCTTTTATGATTAAATATAGATTTGCTTAGGTGTATCTTTTGCAGGCTGACCTCAAAAGGCATGAACGTAATTATAATCTTGCTCAGAAAGAAATTGACGACCTTCAGAAACAGGTAAACCTGAGAGCATCCTTTTTTCCTTCTAGTAGTCTATTATGTTCGTTATGTATTTCATCAAGTAATTTGTTGCAGTGCTTAGTTTGGAGTTTTTTGTTGTCATCATCATTGTTGTAAAAATGCAACTGTTAATGTAAATGTGTGCATCTTTGTAAAGCAAGGGGTACTAATAAACCTATTATTCAAGATGGGCTTAGTAACATGAGTCGATGGACGCCACTTGGCTCTATACAAACCAAAATCTCAATAAAACCCTTTAGAACAAGAATAAGGTCTTTTTTGTTGGTTTTTCTTTCTCTTAATCTTGTGCTTCGTCTCCCAGTCCCATTCAAGTTGGATATTCTTCCATTTGGTTTTTTTGTCTCAATGAAGCTGGAGCCTGAGTTGGTCTCTTTAGAAAATCAAGTATCTTAGATAAGTTTTGGTCACCTCCTTCTTTGATGCCACTCTTTCTATGGCTTTCTTTTCCTAATCTTAATTTTCACTCGTGCATTTCTTCTTTTTCCCCTCTGGCATTCTTTTTTAGCTTTGTTAGAATTTTACTGCCCAACATTGATTAACCTACAGGCTACAACATTGTTTGCTTACACTTTCATTAAATTGTCTGAGTCTTTTAGCCAGCTACTTGGTAACCACAAATTTTGCTTGCAACTGAGCCCAACCCACTATTATTTTTTTTTGGTGTGTGACATGCAAGATATGCCTGAGATACCTATACCGTGCAACTTGTGGTATAACTCGGTCTCCAATATTTCTCTCCAAAAATTCTCGTGCCTTGCTGCATTTGCATTCATATTCATGTTGGTCCAGCTTGACAAATATTGTTATTCCGAAACTTCTATCCACAACTCGAGTTTTGAAATTAATCACCTGCAAAAAGCATGCATCGTGGAGTGGCTCTTGATGTACCAAGTAAATATGACTATTGTAGGGAATACGGATAAAGGTCATGATGAATTTATCTTCATGGCATTCTGTATGGTTTAGGTCATAAACTAATTACATTTAAATTTATTAATTGATAGTTGATTCTCTACAGGTGACATTACTTCTGAAAGAATGCCGGGACATACAACTTCGTTGTGGGTCAGTTGGTAATGATATTGTTGATTTTGCTCCAAATATTACTTCAAGAACAAGTACAGATACTGAAGCTGAAAATGTCATATCAGAGCACCTTGTGAGTTTCTTGTATTTATTTTTATGTTAGTTTTTGGGCTTTTGTGTTTAACTCTTACATGTATACATTTCAATTCAATTTGGAAAGCAGTTAACATTCAAGGACATCAATGGACTAGTTGAGCAGAATGCCCAACTCAGAAGCCTTGTACGCAATCTCTCTGCACAGATTGAAAATCAGGAGGTGGAATTCAAGGTTTGATTGGAAAAGAAGCTTTTTGCCATCCTTATGCTGTAGCACGTAAAGACTCCCAGAATATAATGTTAGCGTTTTGTACTTTATTATATTGTAGGAGATACTTGAAATGGAGCTCAAAAAACATACCGACGAAGCTGCTTCTAAAGTTGCGGCTGTTCTGCAAAGAGCAGAAGAGCAAGGACAGATGATTGAATCGCTTCATACATCTGTAAGCCATTATAGTGTTTTTGGTTTCGGTTAAATAGAAGGTAGATGATTGAATCGCTTCATACATCCGTAAGCCATTATGGTGTTTTTAGTTTCGGTTAAATAAAAGGACTACAAGCTGGGGATGGGTTTTATTTGAATGAGAGGACCTTGCAAGTCCTGGTGGGATTAAATTACCGGACCTACCTGCAGAACCCGAACTGTAATGGCTATATGTTACCCTAAATGCCCCAATTGTTATGCTCCGCATTTTTTCTGTAACTTTCTTTTTCTTGTAGGTTGCGATGTATAAGAGGTTGTATGAGGAGGAGCGTAGTCTTCATTTAACTCATACGCATTCTTCAGAAGCTCTTGCAGGTCGAAGAAATATTTATTTGTTGCCTAACTTCATATATGTTTCCGCTCTCTTTTATGGTTCAATCAATTTTAAATGGGAATAGGGGCTTGATGGTACTATTCAATTTTGCATATTTGAAAAAAGTTGTCATTTCATAAATCATCTTTTTTTCAGTAGAAGGTTAGTCAGGGTATAATAGAGAATAAGAGAACCGGTGAAGTTAATCAACTTGCCACCGTGGCAAATACGTAACAAACTATGTATAAGTGTCACTCAACCATTGGCTAGACTAGATCTAGATTCATTGTATAAATAGAGTTGTGTAACAGAATTTCAAATGAATGAAACAGTAATTGAATTTCACCAAACTCTCTCTCGTTTATGGTATCATTCGCTCAGTGCGATCCTGTGCCATTCTCGCTTCCGTAGAAATTTCTCGAAATTCATCAATGGCGAGCTCACCTGAAGCATAGTCAGGGTACATCCAATGTAAAGACTAAGGAGGGTTTACCCATAAGTTTCACCCTAAATAGAAACTGTCTACATGTAAAGTTCCTCGAAAATTAAAAAATGGGACAGAAGAGACTTTGCAAAACATAGGGTTTATGGTACCTTCTGTTTTGTAGATATCCAATTTTTAGGGCTTATCCATAGGCCTTATAATTGAACTTATGATTTCGGATGAATATCAAACTTAAGCAAGACTCATCGTCTCTCTTTTGCGATTCGAGAATGTCGTCTCTCTTTTGGGATTCGAGAATGTCTTCTTGTATCTGGTTTAGAATAAAAAAAATGCTTCTGGCTTATTTTCTTCTAGATCAATTACTTAAAAAGTTTTTGCATCATTGGATATTTTTCCGTGTTTTTAATGGCAGAGGAACATGTCTTCGGTATTTCCATTGTTTCAAGTTTTTTTTTTTTCTGACAAATGTTTCAAGTTTTTTCTTGTTAGGTCGGTTGTGTATATGCACATAAAGTATTGATGTTATTTTGTGAAAAGAAACAATTTGCACGTAATGTAATATAGTGTAGAAATATATAGGTTTGTTAATTATTGAAATCAGCTTAATCACTTTTTGGTTTATTATTATCAAACAAGTCTCCGGTGAGCATAGATTGTTGGCATCTTACATTTTTTGATTCTTTATTTTTCAGCTGTTGCAGAAGTTGGAAGAAACAACATAAAGACTTCAATTGAAAGTTCACAGGTAAAGATAACTTTAGCATACTTGAATACATTGATAATCTCATACTTGTTTATGTCAATGCTGCAAAATCTTAAGCTATTTGGGGAAGGCCTAAGAATGGTTTTACATAATATTCCCCCTCATGCAAGAGCCTTTTGCTCAATGCATATGTCGAATGTTAGGACCCCAAATGAAAATGTGTTAGAGGGTGACGGGTGAGCAAATTAGGTGACCAGTTCTGTTGTAGCAGCATGTGAAGAGAGAGAGGCACCATTCAGCATATTTTCAGTTGCAACCTTAGAGGGTTTGGGCAGAGGAGATGCCTCTTCCCTAAGGAGATTTGCTCTGTCTGGGGTCATAGGGGGGTTCTCCTTCTGTAATACATTTAGTTTTCCACCAATCAATACTACAATTCTTCTCTGTAATTCAGGTTCCTATCATCGATCATATCATTTGCTGAAATTCAGCTTTTATATTAAAATTTAAAAATAATAATAGGTTGCGCTAATTGTGTTAGGTTGGTTTTTTCCTTTTTCGCCTTTCTATAAGTATCCTTATTCATGGTATGTATCTGTCTGATATTTTTGTGTATTAAGTTTTAACATGTTAGAACCAACCTTCCAAATTTTTAAAGCCTTTAACAGTATTAGAGATAGACAATTCAGAGAAAGGAAAGAAATTGTAACTGATTCTGTTTATCATTCATAACGGAAAAATGAATTGAAATGAAATTGGTACACAGTTCAAGCATTATATAGCTTGGCTTATCCTGCACTCCTAGGCTGAGATTCTACACTTAGTTGGTTACACGGTTACACCTATCTAACTGAGGACTAACAGAGTTGACAGCTCAGCAGTGAGCTGTGATAACCTACTCTGAATAACAGTAAGTTGCTTACACAGCTAACTCTCATCTATACTCTTATGAACAGTTATATTTTTTTTAACATTGTTATAGGAAGCTGCTAAGAGGTCACTTGAAAAAGCTGCAGAGCGTGTAAGATGCCTTGAGGATGATTTAGCAAAGTCTAGGTAAGGTTGCTAAATTGCTATGCATTAAATTTGTTTATGATGCATCATAATTTGTGTTTGATTTATGATTGTTTGTAGTCAGTACCTTCTAGTTTGAAGAAATGCATCACATGAAACAAATTGCCAAGTTGCTGAAGATAAATCACTGTCAAAAGCCTATTTTTGTCTCCTAAGTTTTTGAATCTTTGCTGAAGCAGGAATGCTAGGATTTGTTTCCCTAATGGATGATGATTTGGAACCTTGTATTAATATAAATAAGAGTTAGTGTTTTGTGTTTTTTTATCAAATCAGGATCATCAATCATATCACAATTCACAATATGAAGTCTTTATTCTTTATCTTCTTTCTTTATCTGAAACACCCTCAGTTAAACAGAAACATTAGATTTAATTAGTTAAACGGAAAAATTAACATAATAAGTAAACAACAAAAACCGATTCTCATTTGGCAGGTTACTTACATGGATTGACCAACGCTATAATGTCTTATCATAAAGAAAAAGATGTTATAATGTTGCTTACATGTCTTATTTAGTAAGTTTGGATCTTCTTATTGAATAGTATTTCTTTTCAACATTTTTGGTCCGTCCTTTATTATTATCTTTGTGATTATGTCTAGTTTTTTTGATAAGCGTGACTATGTCTAGTTGGCTGGAAACAAAATATTATGATTAGATTTTGGTCTTAGGGCCTTACTCAACTCTCCAAATCTGGCTTGTAAGGTGAGGACTTCTATAGCCGTATGAGCAGTGAGCACTACTTTCGTTATTAGAAGAAAAATTAATTAGTTTTTTGAAAATTACATTTTTTTAATCTTAAACAAACATGTTCTAGGTAACTTTCTGCACCAATTTTTTATTTTATCGTTTTTTGGGGTGCCACCCTTATGCTCATTTTGAAGCCTTAATAATACTTAGGTATATGTGACGTATGTGAAATTCAGTTGTAACATCTCTGAAGAAGTTTTATGTTGGTTTGAGTTGAAGATGCAATTGTTTTTAGTTTCGGGTTGTCCCTGCTTTACCGATGTTACAAAAGATTTTCTTGTACGTATTTGTCAGAGCTATAATATACTTTCCCTTTTCTCAGATTATTTCCATTTATTTTTCTTTTTTATTGATCTGTCCTTGGATGTTTGATCCTTTTACTGTCACTTGCTTTCTGTTTACATAATGGTTCATTTCTTAGTCTGAACTTTTTGGTATCTTCAGGAGTGAAATTATTTTATTACGATCAGAGCGTGACAAGATGGCACTTGAAGCAAATTTTGCTAGAGAGAGGCTTGATAGCTTTATCAAGGAATTTGAACACCAGGCAATTACTTGGCTGACATATAAAATTCTTTTTCTTAGCATGTTTGTCTGGTACTAATCTATAGATTTTTGGATGGGATTATAGAAAGATGAAGCCAAAGGAGTTTTGGCAAGAAATGTGGAGTTCTCTCAGCTAGTTGTGGACTACCAACGAAAATTGCGTGAAAGTTCGGAGTCATTGAATGCTGCTGAGGAGCACTCTCGAAAACTTTCTATGGAGGTTGTGATTTTATTTCAGATAAACATTTCTGAACCGAGATGTGCCTTTTTTATTGAACTCATTCTTTTTTTATTTTATTTCAGGTATCAATTTTGAAAAATGAAAAAGAAGTCTTATCAAATGCTGAAAAGAGAGCATCTGATGAAGTCCGCAGTTTATCTGAAAGGGTGCACCGCTTGCAGGTTATGATTGTTCGACATTTTTTATAAGTTTAATTACTTTGTAGATCCCTGAACTATTTAAGATTTTTTAAATAGATCCCTAAACCTATATAGTTTAAGGATCTATTTAAAAATCTTGAAACAAGACTACAATCAAAACAAACTGTTATCTTTATAAATAAGAGTAAAAAGTAATAAAGCATATTCAAATGTAATTAATGCATTAGAATATTTTTCTATTCTATTCTTCCTAATCATTTAGATAGTAAGCTTTAAGTTATACCATAAATAATAAATAAAGGTTACTCTAAAGGTTTGTAAAACATTTAATATATTTTTTTATATAAACATTTAATATTTTATAATTTTTCTAATCGAAATCTATAATTATATTTTATATGCATACAACTTGTTTTTATTTTACATTTTTAATTGAAGATTTCTATAGAAAAAGTTATAAATAAAATTATTATTATTATTATGAATATCTTAAAAAGAAAATATAAGCTATGAAGTATAAAAAATATTACAGTTATTATCGGTTAATTGAAATTATCATTCGTGAAAAATTCATGTAATTTATGTATATTTTAAAAGATAGATGTTGTTTGTGTAGAGGAAAAAATAAGAATAAAGAATTTTTTCTTTCTCAGAAATAGAGTAAAACCTTAGAAAAATTTGATGAATTTGTAAAACGAAATATGCAAAAATACTGTCAATTACTCAAGTAAGAATTAAATCTAGACTTTTAAAATGTTATAGATGTTTTATGAATGCTATTTTTTTAAGTCTGATTTTTTGCATAGTTAAAGGTATATTGGGTATTTGTTAGGCACATTTAACATCAATTTTTATGAAGAGCATCCTTTTAAAAAATATAAATATATTTTTTCATCTATTCAAATGGAAAAATATAAAGTGTTTCAAAAACCTTTAGGGAATTACTTTTATTTATTGTTCGATGGTATAATTGAAGTTTTATTAACTAAATAATTAGGAAAAATAACGAAAAAGAATATTTCAATACGTTAGTTATATTTGAATAATAGTTTTTTTTATTACTTTTTGCTTTTATTTATTAATTAACACGACAATTTGTTTGATTGTATTTTTGTTTTAAGATTTTCTAGAAAAAATATTTTTTATTATTTAGATCTTCAGAATAAGATAATATATCAATTAGTTGACAGTTATATTTTGGCTTAGTTGTACCAATTTTTATATGTTTAGAATATTTTAGGAACCTATTTATATGTTGTTAATTAGTTTACGACCTGTTTACAAATTGTCAATTATGTCAGTCAGCATTGACTAATTGTAATTTGTAATGTAACATAAGGACTTAATTAAAACAATTATATTAGTTCAGGGATCTAATTACAACTTTTAGTTTAGGGACATACAAAGTAATTAAAGCTTTTTTATATTTCACAAGTTATGCATATCCTTACACTTAATATTGCAGGCTACTTTGGGTACCATACAGAGTGCCGAGGAAGTTCGAGAGGTCAATTCTTCTTCTTAATGCCTGTGCTACTTTCACGTTTCTTTAATCCATTTAGTATGGATTATGGATGTTCTATTTGATTTTAAAATTGTAGGAAGCAAGAGCTGCAGATAGAACAAAACAAGAAGAATATATAAAGAAGCTGGAGGTTTGTTTTTTAGTTTCCTTAAGAATATGCATCATTAACTATTAACTGGTGAATTATAATTTTTCTGAACGAAGTGTGTGGCAAGAAACTTCAAAATAGTTGCTGTGTTATATTTCAGTTGTTGTGTCCGACACATTCATGTTAAACATATAAATGCATTTTATTATGTGTACAACAATTACTCATGCTGTAAAATATTGGTTCTTTGTTTTGAATGTGAGATATTTGGTTTTTATTAACTTTTTGCCAATTTTTGTGTTGTATTATAGCCATGATTTGATGTGTCATATAATTCTTAAAATTGTATATCCCAAGTCCATGTCCTTTTTCCATGTTGTATTTTTGCGTTGAGGGGCATATTTAGCATTTTTTGGATGGTTTAATTTTATTGCTATCATAAATTCTCATGTTACAGAGGGAATGGGCTGAGGCCCAGAAAGAGTTACAAGAAGAGAGGGAAAATGTGCGGAGACTCAACCTCGACCGGGACCAGACCATGAAAAATTCATTGAGACAGGTTGAGGATATGAGCAAAGAGTTAGCTAATGCACTCAGTGCAGTTGCGTCTGCTGAATCTAGGGCTGCTGTCGCTGAGGTACCTTTTTTGGTCACTCTCTTCTGTTTGCCTTATTATTATTATTATTATTATTATTATTATTATTTGTTCTACTTGTAAATAATACAACTGGTTTCTATGCACAGTCAAAACTCTCTAATATTCAAAGACAAATGGGTTCTACGGGTGACAAGGTTTGTTTGTTTTTAATTATGATTGATATTGTGAATATCTTTGTGGAACTGTGTTTAGGCCCTTTTAGAGATTGCAGGAGATAACGATCTCACGGTCTCTATGGTTTTATATGTGATCTTACTCAACTGAAATTTTGCATGTGATCTAACTCTGTACAGTGTTGGCAAGATCGTAAGATCGTAAGATAGTATGATCTTCTGATTTAGATCGCGATCTTGGCAACGCTGTTCAACCCAAATATATATATATATATATATATATATATATATATATATATATATATATATATATATATATATATATATATACTCTGTTGCTCTAATGCTGTGTTTGATCCGGTTGTCCATCTGACAGCTGTCACTGCAGCAGTTAGACAGTTAGTTAGGTCACCCTGTTATGCTTACAGACGTACACATTATGATTCAGTTAGAGTACAGAATATTAAAAACAGATCTGAGTATCTTTTCTCTGGCAATTTCTGAGCGATCAGACTCTTAATACATAATAACGTTCATTTTTTTGTACTCATGAAAAAATGCTAGCGTCAATGGAATTTGACCTATAGTATCCACATGACGCTCCTTTTGGTCAAGTATGTTGTTTATTACAGATAGGTTCTTGATATGTATATACTGTGTTTTATAACTGCTATAAAGTTAGAGAAGCAAGTTTTGCATTCATTAAAGTCCAGTTTGAGTTTTGAACAAAAAAATAAAGTCCAGTTTGAGTAGATGGCTGTAATTTGTTGTGTTAATTGGTTTACTTAGAGGTTTTTCTACATATTAGCTTTCCTGCTATTGTATTATTTTCTTACTGCTAATTATAACTTCTTGTATTACTGAATATAGCTTGTGAATATGGAGTCGGTGAGTGGACCTTCCATTTTATCTAGTGATGAGGTGGGTGTGCATATTTATCTTCATTTTACCTTTACTGCTATAGATTTTCTTGGGCGATTTATTATGAAACAAATGAAATCAGCCAATATTTTTACATTATTAATTAAAGTGCACTATATTTAGTTAAATAAACATTTTAGGTAAGTGAAAAGATTTTGTTTCATGTAAACTCTTGGAAAATATGGCTCGTATTTATTATTCTGGTGAAGACTCTTCCGTTTATTTGAAAACATATATTATATATACAATTTGTGGTGACTATTAGCTTTTATTAAGCTAAACAATGTAGATATATAATAATCGTTGCTTGTACTCTCTTGGATAAAGCAGTTTGAAGACCATCATTATTAGAAATCTCAGCTGAAAAATTAATAACATGGTTGCCTGAATTAGTCAAAACGGATTCATGTTGGATAATTTATTAGGCAGGTAAAAGACAACTTTTGTGGTGAAGTAACAATTTGACAAACCCAGTGTTTAAATTGCTAAGAATTTTGCTTGGGGTAAGTTGAATACAACGAGCACAAGGCTCGAATTAATAAGAGTTTAAGCTTGAAGCCTCAACTAATCTACATGTGTTGCCCTACAAATGGAGTCAGAATTCTCACTTTTGCTGGGGTCTAAAACCTGTCTTAGTTGCACTAAGGCTAATATTGGTTGCAATTATATAAAATTTTGACAAGATATTATTTAAAGAGACGATTTAGAAAAACAATATATATATATTAACTTTCCCTTTGTTTTCTAATAAGAGGTAGACCACAAAATGAATACAGTGAAAATTGGATCTATTCGTTCAAGATTAGAAAAATAATTCTCAGATAAAATAATCTAAAGAATATTTGAGATCTTTATGGTTTTGCATGCTCTATATGCTCAAACTCTTTAGAGCTCACCCACACCTAATTATAGCATATTATATCCCGGAACCTTTTGAGAATTTTACACTTGCAATAATGTAAATTACTCAAAGATGCTTTTTTATTTTGATAAAATGATTTTTCATAAATTAATCAGAAACAAATGTGCTGATAGTTAGGTGTATATGATCTCTCATAAGATTTGCTCAAATGTGTTCTGTGGGAAAAGCTCTGAGAGCACCCTCATACTTTTTTCCTGTTTATGTTCAAGTTATTCTTCTGTGCGTTGGAGTGTTCTTGCCAGACTTTGTGTTGTGTTTGTGCTTGGCATTTATTTTTCTTCACTTGTTCTAGGTTGTTACTGAATTGCAAACGGCAAGGGAAGAGATTGAGAAACTGAAAGAAGATGCACATGCTAGTAAAGCTCACATGCTGCAGGTTATTATTTTATTCTTCCCAATTATATTCAACTTTTTTTTAATGAAACTAACTGCTTGTTGACATTTCACATTGAAGTATAAGAGCATTGCTGAGGTGAATGAAGATGCACTGAAACAGATAGAAATTGCACATGAAAACTATAAGATGGAGGTATTTTGGCTTGGTCGAATCTTGAAAGCTATTTTCCACATGATTTGTTATTGTATTAACTGTTTTTTTTTGGTATTATTTGTTAAAACATTTAGGCTGACAATACAAAGAAAGCTTTAGAGGCTGAACTTCAATCACTCAGACAGAAGGTTTCAGAGCTGGAAAATGAATCTAGTTTGAAATCTGAAGAGGTGGCATCTGCAACTGCTGGAAAGGAAGAGGCTCTCACATCTGCTTTGGCTGAAATCACAAATCTCAAAGAAGAAATTTTAACCAAATCGTATGTTGTGTCTTTGTACTGCAGTGTTAAATTACAAACTATGTGATTTTTCTGCCAGTTTAGTTGTGTGGAACTTACATTTTCTGGATGCAGTTCTCAAATTTCAGAATTGGAAATTCAGATCTCTGGCTTAAGAGAACACCTGGACAAGGAGCATCAGAAATGGCGTGCAGCTCAAACAAATTACGAAAGACAGGTCTGAACATTGTTCTGTGTACATATAGTATAATTTGTTTTCTTGATTTTATTTTAGCATGAATCTTATATTGTATGCTGAATTGCTGCTGATGATGCTCATTTATCTGGTTTCTTAGTTATCTGATTGCATTTTATATGTTTTTCCTAAGTATTGCTGCCAGACAATCTGGATTAGCCCTGTTTATTTAAAGAACAAAACATATCCCAATTTCTAACTATCAAATTCCTCCTGTTTGTACAATGAAAAAGATAAAAGTGCTGCCCACCCTCTTCAAATGTGTCTACGCTGTGCATCTCTTGAAACACTGTTGTGAGTTACTTTTTATGTATTTAATTAGAACTGGACGAACTTGATGGTGTGAACTTGATATACATTTTCTCCATATTTAAATTGTTTTTCTTATAGAGCTTTCAATTGGCTATCACTAGTTTATTTTGGAGAATAGACTGTTTTCCTGCACTGATTTGTTTTTTACGAGTCTTTTCTTTATATCTGCTTTGTTCATTCCTTTTGTTTTGTCTTTATTTAGAATTTAGAATTTCTTATTCTCCATCTTTTGGTAGTCTCATCTCTGTTTCTCTAATAAAATTTCTCCATTTTCTTGATAAATAAATACCAGTCTCTGTTTAACGGAAGTGTTTGCCTTGTGCCAAAACCACGTCATTATTGTTGAATGGTTAATGTCATTGATTGTATATATTTTTCTATTTTTGATTTAGGGTGTTTCTGAAAGAGTTTATTTGGAGAGCTTGTAAAATTACGTATGTATCTATAAGCTGGTTCTAGCTTATTTTCATAAGCTCCCCAAGATAGCATGTAGAAACAAATAATACAGAGGTTGTATAATGATTATCCTCAACTTTTTCGTGTTTGAAACCGGCTCTAGTTAGTCCTTTGGACGGAGTGGGTCCACTAGGCTATCCCGCGGCTTAGGCTCTTCATTCTTCACACCTTCTTTAGGAGTAATCCCCGATTGGAATGATTGAGCAAAGTTTTACCCCTGGCTTTCGGCCTCCCAATGGGGCTACCTCCACAAGAATTCAAATCCAAGTTCCTTTGTGGGGCTAAGTTGCTTCCACTCAAACAACTTCTGATTGTCCCTTCATTTTATTTTTTAGTGTAATAAAACTCAAATTTGACATCAACTAGATGTAAGGCCTTCCGTGATCTCTTTTCTGCTGCAGTGGCAAATATTTTAAGTTATTCAATATGCCACCTTTTGTCAAAAAGATATTGTATCTTTGCTAAATTTTCATTATTTTCATTGCTTCCAATCTTTGGTGTTTCTTATTGCTCAGGTTATTCTCCAGTCCGAGACAATCCAGGAATTGACCAAAACTTCTGAAGCACTAGCCTTGCTGCAGGAGGAGGCATCTGAATTACGGAAACTAGCTGATGCTCAGAAAATTGAAAATGTAAATTTTCCTATTCGTTCAATAACATGAGGCATTATTTGTTTCTTCCTGTTTTAGTTCAAACATTTTGTGGTGTTTGGGACCCTTGCATGTTCGTTGATTTTATTTATTCTGCTGTGGTGGATTGTTCAGTGTTTTTGCTCTTTGGCTGTTTATAAGAAAGTGACAGCTTAAATCTAAGTGTTTTACTTAACCAATTGTTCAAGTAACTGCTACCTGAGGTTTTCTGCACACACATATATGAAAAGGTATAAATGCCGAGTTTAATAACAATACAATGACAGGGCAGACGAGTGTTTTACATGGCCAATCACGTTTCACCATCTTGCCATAATGTAAACATGCTTGAAAAAGTAAATTTATGATGTGCCAGCATAATGAAATATGATTGAATGTATTTGTGAAATTTATTAGTTATGAATCGTCATGTCATGGAGGAGCCATGATCACCATTTTGCGTGCGTCAATAAAATCATCGAAAAATTGTTATGGAAGAGCCACGATGGCTGGTTTTATTGTTAGTTTTTTTATTGTATTGCTTGGTGTCCTTATTGCCCCAGTCAGTCAGTCGGTTAACTTTACTAGAACATGAATTTTTACCAATGCTGTTGGTCCAAATCAATCAGTCAGTCAGTGCACCCGGGTTTGATTCCCGTCGTAGACAAACTCGATATTGGTCGGTGCGAAATTTGCTCTTAAGCATGAGCGGAGCTTAGTCATTTGTTGAAAGCGTTGGGACACTCCTAGGGTAGCCAGCAATGGCCTGAACCAAAACAAAAAAGAAAACATGAATCTTAGTATCAAGTTATCTAAGCTTGGATTCTTAAGTTTATTTAATTCAAAGAAATGAGATAATTGTAATGAAGTTAACAATGGTTGTATGACTACTAGAACCTGATCTGGTTTGCTAATCAAAGGATACAGGAAGAACAGAAAAGTACAGGATTGGTAGATGATTTTGGGAATAGAGGTAGAATTTTTAGGTGAAGGTGGAAAATAAATCTTTTGAAATATTTTGAAGTAGAAGAAGATCCAATCTGGCCCAACCTGCTACTGTGCGTCCAGATTAAATCTGGGTGGGGTAAGTTTGGCTTGGATGTAATGGACATTTGAATCTAAACTCCTTACTGTCACTGACGGACATGTTTGGCTGCCCTTCTGATAGTGCTAATTGCTAATTGCACTGGATATTTAATTGATTGATGCTTGATGATATATGGATGATGTGAAAAAAGCCCAAGCCTTAATGAAATATTATTATTTGAAAGCTGGTTTGCTTCTGCACTTGTCATCTCGTCTTTTATAAAATATTATTGTTATTCTACCTTTTTGCCCTTGTTCTTTACTTAGTTTTGGAATGCAATTAATCATCATAATGCATATTTTTTAATTGGAATGCAATTCACCAGAAGTATTTTGTTGACAGAATGAACTAAAGGCCAAATGGGAAGAGGAGAAGGCAGGACTAGAAAAGTCAAAGAATTCTGCTGAGAAGAAATACGATGAAATCAATGAACAGGTCTTTAAGAATAACTTATATGTTTTTTAGGTATTTTGGTACAGAAGGGTTCTCGTGTTTTTACCCTAATCACCCAGTAATAAGGAACACAAAATCAGGCGATATTTGCTTCCTGCAGAAAGACCCGGATGTTTTTGGAATGTAATAAGCACATGGAGCCATTGATTATTTCAATGTTTTTAAAATTGGGTCGTAGATCGAACCAGTGAGACCTTTGGATCATGGTTCAATTGGTTCAACCATGATTGAACCAGATGACTAATAATAAATAAATATATAAAAGTTTTACATTTTGTGTAAAAATAAATAAAAAATAACATAATTTCGAATGGTTCAATTGGCAGTTAAAAGTGGTTTAACTTGGTTCTGGACGGCTCGACCGACCGACCACTGTCCAACTGAAGTTGAACCAACCATAGAACGTCCGGTTCAACCGGTTGAACTGTGCTGTCCGGTTATCACAACACTAGATTATTTGTATTTTGAGGATATTTAATGCACAGAAGTGAGAACACAATATGTTTTCATGCTTGCATGCTGTGATTTTTCTACATCTCTTATACTGTAACAGGTTAGTTGCTAGTATTTTATTTACACAAACCACTTTGTTGACATGTTTCAGAATAAAATCCTACATAGCCAACTTGAGGCGTTGCATATTCAATGGGCTGAGAAGGAGCGTAATGCTGCTGGTATTTCACCTGGAAGTGGTGGTAATACATTTGGTGATGATGGCCTTCAAAATGTTATCAATTATCTCCGCCGATCTAAAGAAATTGTAAATACTTTTGTCTTGCTAATATTCTCTCTCTCTCTCTTATTTGTATTTTCATCTTAGTTTGCTTATACTGTTTTTCGTCTTTCACAGGCAGAAACAGAAGTTTCATTGTTAAAACAGGAAAAGCTGCGATTACAGTCACAGGTAATATTTTGTACACGTTCTATTGTTATATTACTCAAACTTAGGAGAGTAGTCCTTAATCTCTTGTCTTGAGTTGTTAACTAATATATTATCCAGAGTATGACCTGCTGTCTGACTTGAGCTGAACTTTGTTTCTCAATCTTCATAATAATTATCTTTGTTAATTGTAATATCTGTATCTTGACTCGATCAATTAGCCAGTGATAGTTTTTCTGCTAAGATGAAGTGGGTGATAATCTTGTTTGGTTTGTAAAGATTTTTGATAATGTTTGATTGCATTGAAATGATATATTGTTCTTTCACCTCTTGATTCTCTGTAGCTCGAGACTGCTATGAAGGCAGCTGAGTCAGCGCATGCATCACTAGAAGCTGAGCGTACAAAGTCAAGATCATTTTTGTTTACTGAAGAAGAATTCAAATCATTGCAGCTTCAGGTTGATGATCCTTTTGCCGGGAGATAAATTTCTTCTTTATCTATGCTTCTTGATAACATTTGAGTTGATCAAGTAAAAGTGTTGCAGGATGATATTATACGGTCAATTAATTAATAAGTTGCTTTTGAAAATAATTTGCAGGTCAGAGAAATGAACTTGCTTCGTGAGAGTAACATGCAGTTAAGAGAAGAAAATAAACACAATTTTGAGGAGTGTCAGGTATATGGCATTTTAACTATGTATTTACTTCTTGATCTCAGAATTCTGTAGTTATTTTAACAAAAATTTCATAGAAATGCTGCTTGTTGATAAGCTAGAAAGAGCTCATCTCCGTATCATGTGGTTCTCCTATTGTTAATAAAGTAGCTTTCTTGATCTTTTTGCTAGAAATTGCGTGAATTAGCACAAAAGGCCAGAGCTGAGACGGAGAATTTAGAGAATCATCTGAGGGAAAGAGCAATTGAGCTGGAAGGTCATAAAAAAGAAATTGAAACACTAAAAACGGAAAAACATCATCTCAATCACAAGGTTTCTGAGGTATTAGCTTCTGAGTCATTAAAAATAAATTTAGTATGGTATATCACACTGCCTTGGTCTCACTTTTCTTTTATTTCTAATGTGTTTTCTGTTTCATATAAAGTTACTTGAAAGGAGTAAGAATGTTGATGCTGAGGATTATGATCGAGTGAAGAAACTTGTTAGAGATTTGCAGGTTGTTATAATAATTTTTCATTTTGTACAAAGTCTGGCCTCTCTCCCCTTGGAATTGCAAGTAGCAATTAATTTTAAGTGTTTCTTTTCTGCTTGTACGAAATCTGTTACTCCCCTGAAAATGTATGTACAATTTTTGTTATCTTGTCTTGCATTTAGAATATGATTTGACTATTTAAATTGTTGATCATGTTTTTTACTCTAGTAAATTAATCGAATGGATTGTATGGATCTTTGTTTTTAATTTGCAAGATTTTCTATTCTTCCTGTAAGTAATGCATATTCTAAGAAACCCTTCATTGCTTATCTAAAAATAAAAATAACAACTTTCATCCATTATGTTTTGTTGGGTCAGTGGTTTTAGTAATTTGGAAATGCTTGGTTGGTATCAAACTAGACCTGATTATTTGAAAATTGCTATGCACTTCATTTCATAAATATTCATGCATTTTATTTTGAAGATGTAAGCTTGAATTGAGATTCAAATTGTTTCTGAATTACTGTTTTCCATCTCTACTCTGTTATCATTTTCATCATCTAAGTTTTCATTTTTTATGCTCTATTTGTAGTGAGATATCTTCATTTCTATAATATATTTACTTCTCATTTTATCTCACCAGGATAAACTAAGAGATAGAGATGCTCAGATTGAGGAAACTAGTAAAACTGTTTCCGCAAAGCAAGATTCTGTTTCACGTCTCGAGCAAGACCTTTCAAACTGCAGATTGGAGCTTATGGAGAGAGAGAAGAGAATTAATGAGATTCTGAACACTGAGGTCTCCCAATATTCTGACTTAAATGTTTGGAAAGAATATTTTGTTATTTTTACAAACGTTTGACATTTTTGCTTATCTCAAATAGGCTAACCTAAAAGTGGAAGTGGAGAGGCATAGGAAACTGCTGGCTCAGTTTAAGGTGTATACAAGTTTTTAGTTAGAAATATGAATTGGATTTTCCATTTGTAACTTTGTAGTACTGATTTTTTTGGCTTGATATTATTGGTTTCATTTTGTTTTCTTTTTCATGCCTTGTTTCCTTTTCAATACTTACAGAAGAAGATGGATATGCTATCAAGGGAAAAGGAGGACCTGGGAAAAGAGAATCAGCAACTTTCTAGGCAATTAGATGAAATTAAACAAGGTTATATTTCATTCCAGATCCAGTACTTTCTTACTACTTTTTTAGTGGAATGCATTCTTAAAGTTGGTTGTTGTATATTAGGGAGAAGGTCAACAAGTGATACAACTGGTGAACAAGCAATGAAGGAAGAAAAGGACACCAGAATACAAGTGAGTGGTTTGGATTTTTCTCCGGCTTTTTTAGGAAAGGAAATCCACTCTTCAAATTTGACTAGCTACATTTTGTCTGCTAGATTCTGGAAAAAACTCTGGAGAAAGTGAGAGCTGAATTAAATAAGGAGAAGGAAGACAAATCGGTGGAGAGAAGCAGACGAATGAAGACTGAAAAGGCCATAAAGGACTCTTACACTAATGTTGAGCAGGTATGTAAGCATATTGCTTTGTGCCTTTTGGTTACTGATTTCTTATACTAATTAGATGCTCTACTACCATATTTGTTAAAGGAAATGAAAAATTTCACCCTCACTACACTACGTTGCAGATGGTTTAATGTATTTAATGATTATGACACTGTTAAATATCTTTTGTAAACGAAATCGTTGAAGTTTTGGTTTTGGTAGAGCCTAATGCACTTTTTGATCCATTTAGCTGTCCCTACTACCTTTGGTGTTTTGTTGGTATGACTAGAAGATTATGTGTTTTATTTCCCAATTAATGTGAGCCACAAGAGACAATATGTGTACAATGTGTAGAATCAAAAAGTCTCGAATATTCAGGGATGGAAATGGATAGCAGCCCTGATATGGAATCCAACCATGGAAACTACTAAAGCAACAATAATAGGAAACTACGAATAATATTGTAGCACATCAAGAATATCATATTTGGTCCTCTCCTGTACAAAAAAAAGTAGAACCAAGGATACAAGTAAAAGAGAACATGGGTTCATTAGGGAACAACGGGAAAGGTGGTACTTTATCAATCATAGAAGATGGCTATCTATCTATCTATCTATCAATTAACCAGGAATAAGCACAACATCACCCCAATATGTGTTAAAAAGGTTTGAGCAATCTCAATATTAAATGATGTTTGCTTTTTGCAATACGATTTTATTGAGGACTATGAAGACAAGTAGATTGGTGAACAATTTGATGTGATGTCATAAAATCGCATTATCACTGCAATATGTGAATAGAATGCCCAAAGTAAGTTTGTATCTCGTTACAAAACTTTGGGAGATAGAAAACAAATCTGAACATTCTTTCATTTCATTAATAATTTCATCAAGAAAATCCACATACACCTTGGAAAATCATCTATGAAAGTGACCAAGTACGTAAACCCTAAAATAAAACTAACATAATTGAACCCTACAACTCAGTGCCTGACTTGAAACAGTAGAACCAGCTGTTTTCCAACTGCCAATCCAACTCGACTCGTGCAAACAAGGGATTGGAACCATTTTCTTAAACTTGTTTTAATTGTGACCCAAATTGGGATGAGTGAGACTTGGAGACTCTATAGTAGTTCAAACAGCAGAAGAATGCCGGTTAATTAGGTGATTCATATCTTTGCCAATCATCCGCCCCATACTCCATTCGTGTATACAAAAAGAATAGGTGGTAAAGGTTAAAGAACAATCAAGAGCACCAGTGATATGACATGGAATTTTGGATTGTGACAATTTTAAGAAAAGTGAATGATTACTGTCGATGTGATTGAAAGCACTAGAATCCAATATCTAGGATCTAACAGACGACGATCTAAAGTGAATGATACTCCATATATTCAGCGCTGGAAAAAGTATTCTGATCAACTCCATTTCTATTGAAGAATGCCGGATAAATTAGGTGATTCATATCTATGGGGGCTATGTGGGTAAAAGTAAACTCGTGTTTGATTACCTTCTCTCAGTTCGTTTCAGCCCCATTGTTATTACTCAATCACTTTTATTAGTAGGGTTGAGGAAAAACATTTTGGATTTTAATCTTTGTACCCCCTCCCTTAGACCCTATACCCCCCTTTTGTGCCAAACTTCCAACTTTGCCCTTACTAAAAAACAAAAAACGTTCCAACTGTGGGAAAGTTTACGGAAACATCTCCTATTGATGTTTCCGTAGTCAATTCTGGGAAGAATTTCTTGCATTCTTTACGGAATCATCTCCTATTGATGTTTCCGGAGTCAAATTTTGGATGAATTTCTGGGCATTTGTACGGAATCATCTTGAGTAGATGTTTCTGGAGTGTAAAAATGACTACGGAAAGATCAACAGGAGATGAATCCGTAGTCAGTTTTTACTGATTTATTTCCAAAAACTACGAATTTATCCTGTGGACAATCACACTTCTTTGAAGATATCCTTCTACCTTTAGAGCAACCCACGTCTACTCATGTGTGTCTCTCATGTTTCGTACAACCAAAAACAATCACATTTGTTGTAAATAATTTAAAACTGTCTAAAATTATCAGATTAGATTAAATTCTAAAAACTAGGTCTATGTTAATAATTTTTGGTACAACAGGTCTATATTAATATGTTCAGACTTTCTTTTTCCTTTGTGTATCACTTAATATTTTTTTAATAAACATTGTCGCATCAACTACTCAGAAGCAATTCAGGCACTGACATTTGCTCATCCTTCACGTGATTATTATAATATTATTGCATTTGTATTGGGTACTGTGAAAGTTAAATAAGCCTTCCTCCTTAGTAAAAAAAATGACTTCGGATTTATCTATCTAAGATAAATCCGTATGAATTAAAATAAATAACTCCAGATTTATGCTAACAACATAAATCCATAGTGTTAATTTACAACATAAATCCGGGAACAACTCAAACATTTTCATCCAGAAACATCCAAATAATATAAATCCGGAAAATTTTTAAAAAATGACTACGGATTTACCTTCTTGGTGATGATTCCGGGAAGTTTGCGAAAATGACGGGTATTTTGGTATTAAATCGTATTATGGGGGTATGGAGGCCAAGGAGGGGGGTACAAAAATTAAAAGCCAAACATTTTTTGTTTCCTTTTACTCTTTGGTCCAGTCCATCAACCTGATGGAAATTAATATCAAAAGAAAGGTATTTGAATTGAAATACTGATTTATATTGATAAAAGGAACAATCTTACAGAATTTACAGAATTCCTCCTAAGAGTACACCCTGTTTAAGCAGTTAAACGCACAATTGACACTGCTACTCCAAGGATTCCATAACCTCCCTCCCTGACTCTTTATTTTTTCCTACAGCAATAGACAATTAACTGACAAATGACAGCACACACCCCATAACTGCCAAATAACTGTCAACACACATAAACCATAACTGCCACTGTTAGTTTTAATTAACTTATAATTAACAGCTCCTATGCATAGTAATCTACCCCCTCCTCTTATAATGTTTCTTAATATGAAGTCTTTTGTGTTTTTGTGTTACCGTGTTATTGGTACCCAATATCCACCGACTTTGCTGGGGACTAATCTACACTGGGGTCACAAGTACCTGGCTTTGCCAGCCCGTGTGGTTCTCCCCTTATAATAGAGTTTTTGCCACACCCAGGATTCAAACCCGTGACCTTGTGGTGGGATCCGATTCGTAATAAGAAGTCTAACACAACCATACCTCGGTTTTTTACTTTCAGGAGAAGAAACAATTCATGAATGAACTGGAGAGGCATAGGGAGGCTCTGAAGCGATTGTCTGATGAAGTCGAAAAGCTTAAGGTTGTTGTTGGCAATCTTCCCGAGGTAAACCTTGAGTGGAAAGACATGCTTAGCTCAGGGATTATTATTTGTTTTGATATTTATTAGTTAATCATTTTTACATATAACTTATGATTCTGCTGTTTTTGTATCTTTTCTTAGGGAACAAATGTGGCCCAACTTCTTTCTGGATCCAATGTTGATGACTTCTCTGCTTCTTATATATCTGCTGTTGAAAATTTTGAAAAGGAAGCTCATTCAGTATTTGTTGAGTTTGGAGGTCGTGGCAGTCTTGGAGATGCATCAACAACTACAGATACTTCGGCGGCTGCTACAGGTGAATTTTATTGTTTGAAGATTCTTTTGCACTTCTCTTCCCACTCCCAGCATTCCCCTCACAGACTCGGTACTCGGTATCTTGGTACCTACTGTGTGAGAAGAGTGCAGGGAGTGAGAAGGGGGAGTGTGAAAAGAAAAACCTTTTATTGCTTTATATATAATGTCAACCACATCAAGATTGTTTAGAAAGATAAAGAGTAAACAAAGGATGAGACAGAAAAATGTTGTTTTCAATAATAAGCCGTACTGGCTCTTTATAAGCTTATAGTCCTCGTTAATCTAATTGACTAACCACGTCATGGCAGGTCCTATAGTCCATGTTCAACCCCCAAGCAATATATCCACGGTGACTCCTGTAAGAAAAAGTTTACCACCTAAAGCTACTGGAGAAAGTGAGAGAAGACTCGCCTTGACCAAATCTAGTATTGAAACTCGTAAAACAGCTAGGAGACTGGTCAGGCCACGACTAGTAAAACCAGATGAGCCACAATGTGACACAGATATGTCTGATGCTGAAGGACTTGGGGGCAAGCCCGGACCTTCTAGTGACACGGAAATTCAAACTAATTTTGCTTCATCATCTCAGCCATTGGCTCGGAAACGTGTTGCCCCTACTCCAACACCTGAATTACGTGAAGAATCTGTCCCTCTAGGTGAGAAGAGTTCTGATGTAGTTGCACCTGTGTTAAAGAAGTCCAAAGCATCAGAGTCTGCAGAAGAGGGTGGTGAAGAGCAACCTGCTGCGACTCCAGAATTTACCGGCAGTCATCCAGTTGCTGAAGAATCATTCGATAGTGGCGAGTTGCCACAAGGCCAAACTGAGGGAGTTTCTGAAACTCAAAATGAAGATGGTGAGATTGCTGTTGGGATGGATGAGGAATCCAAAGATCCACAAGACACGGATGGTACAAGTCAAGAGGAATTACAAGTTGATAAGACTGGAACTTCAGAAGAGAACCTGGATCAACCAGCTGAAACTGATGAAATGCAGAGGGATCATACCGAGCCAGACAACCAGCAATCAACATTGCCACTCGACAGTGAGAGAGAAGATGGAGAATTGCCAGACACTGGAGATCCTGAGGGTGGTTGTGATGCTGGTGAAAACCAAGAATCTCAGGAAGGTCAATCTGAGTCAGCTGCAACCCCTGAACCTTCCCCAGCTAGGGGTGATGATGATGATGATGCTTTAGAGGCCGGCGAGATTAATTCTCCCGAGATTTCAAGTGATGATAAGAATGATGAAAGTGACTTGGTTGATGAGGCTGCTGATGGTTCTGATAAGTTAATTGATGTTACCGATCCAGTATCAGTGGAGGCTGATCAGGTTGCAGAGCCTGCACCTGTTATGACTGAGAGTAATTTGACGAGTAGCGCTCCAGAAAGTAGTTCCTCTAAATCAAACTTATCTCCGCCAAAGCAAGGAACAACCAGTGTCACCTCTGAAACAGAAGAGACAAAGCAGACATCACCAATTAGTTCGTCGAAGACGACTATTAATTTATCAGAGCGAGCCCGAGAGAGGGCTCAATTGAGACAAGCTGGGCAAGCTGGGGTGATCCCCACAGTTAGAGGTCGTGGAAGAGCCATCCGTGGTCGAGTTGTTCGAGGACGTGGACGCAGACCACCATCTAGTGAATGAAATCAATCTTCTGTAATTGACAGTTAATGAAAATATGATTTGGCATAGCGTCTTGCAAACTCTAATCTGGTAAAACAGTTCAACAATGAGTATTAGATGTAAATGGAGATGGAATTATGGATCGCTTCTCTTGTAAATACAATTTTGCACTTCTAATTTTGTTTTATATTCTTGTGCCATTCCCCTCAATGCTTAACTGAGATTGATTTACATGTTTGAGGCAGGTTCTTTTATTTATTCATCATTCTATGAAAGAGATTCTCGTTTGAAAAAAAGGACTTTATTTTCTCACTTAGAGATTTTATTACCAATCTCTTTAATTTGCTAAATGATAACTTTCATTTTTTAGTTCCATTCACTTAAGTTACAATGTTCACATTTCCGTAAAAAGAGTTCACTTGTTTATGATTATTCGTTTCTGATTCGATTAACCAAATGTGCAATGCAGAATGTTAAAGTCACAGGTTCAATATGTCACTAAAATAAGTCTAGATACCAAATAATTTGGCACATGTTTTTCCCAACTCCTCACCTACTCAGCACACACCCCCCTAAACTTGCAAAATGTCCTAAATACCCTTAATGACATATGTGTCCCTTTTTTTTCTCATCTTTCACAGGTTCGGTCCCCATGCACTGAACCGGTCTGGTGAGAAGCTGTTAGGGGTGAGCGTAAGACGGGTTGGGACAGGTTATAAACGACCCTAATCCGGCCCTAAATCTTCTCCGGGTCAATATTGAAGCCCTAACCTGTCCCTTAACTCAGCACAACCCGATGACAAGCGGGTTCAATAAGGACCGGGTTCATAAGGATGGGTTGGTACGGGACGTGGGATTTTAATTCTCATTGGCCCAAGGTGTAATTTTAATTTTCATATATTTACTAAAGTTTATTTCATACACTATCACTCTTCCATTCAGTCTAACAATCTCCTCGTAAACGTAAACTCTCCATATCATTAGTTAACTTTTAAAAATAAAAAAAACTATTGGTTAACTCAAAAAAACAACTATTACTTCTAGTAGAATTCTTTTAGATACAAAAAACGTAAAAACCTGGAACAAGTAGTTTTTCAGTCTTATGAAAACAAAACAAAAATCAACATTGTCGCACAAAAAGATGGGTTAAGATAGTGAGAGAATGGTTATGTCATGTGACTCAAAGAAAACTAATTTATTGTAACAGACATCGGTGCTCATAAACTTCAGGCATAACAGTGCAGTACTGTAGTTTAGTGTTCTCTTATTTTCACAGTGCAGTACTGGCAACGTTTTTTTCCAGAGTGACTTAGCGTGTATTCAACAATCAGTATTCACTACGTTAATTATTGGGACGGGCCGGGTGACCTGAGGGGTAACCCGAGCCCGTCGTGGCCCGACACCGGGTTATTGTATTGGACAGTCCCAAATATCTTCGTGTCTTATTTTTTTTGGGCCAGACCTGGCCCGATGACACCGGGCTAGGAAGGGCCAGCGGGTCGAACCGGGTTTTGCTCACCCCTAAAAGCTGTCGTGGCTGATATCTTTGCGACACCCCCCAATTTGTTGGATGTTTTATAGTCTGGTGGTTATTTGCCGAACCGATTTGGTCCATCGTTTGTCTTACTTGTATAACATGTTTAATCTGTCAAAAATGCATTCAACGGACTGGTTCGGTTGCTTTTTGTCGGACGTTGACGGTTTGGCATGTTTGTACCGAACCAAGGTAAATTGCAGGAAAAAAAGAATCGAGGTGCATGAAGTGGAACACAATGGGAGTAATTTTGAGCAATGGAGAGTGAGAGAGTGAGTGAGAAAGTGATAGAGTGAGGGTTCAGTGAGTGAGTGAGAGAGAGGGGGATGTGAAGGGGTTAGGGAGGGAGTATGTGAGATGAAGTGGTTTTTGCGTGGGGGTATTTTTTGGATTTTGGAGGTTAGGGAGTGTGTGGAGGTGGGAGGTTGGGAAAAACATGGGCCAATAATTTGTCTGTAGAACACAATATTTTTTATTTTTCCGTACATAAAAATGGTGGTCCAAATTTTGATATCCGATAAGTTTGTTTCTGGTCAACTTGTCGTTATTTTTGTCTTGATTTTTGCAACATTTATCTATTAGGAGTGCTAGTAATACTCGCTTTAAGACTCTTGTCAACACTCACTTTATTATTTGTTAGAACTTGTGTGACTTTCGCTAAGTGAGTGTGGAAGAGAAAGTGTTGCTAGCACTTTTTTTATTAGTATTCAAAGTAGTCCATATATTTGATCTCTAGAGTATAATTTGGTGGTAAAGTACACGTAAGTGCCATATAGAAGGTTAAAGCATAGTTTGAACTTGGTAAATTACATATTCCCTCCCACAATTCCACATCAACCGACCAAATGTACTAGAGACAAAAAAAAATAGTTCATATTTAGTTCCCATTTTGGGGATAAAAATAAATTTGGTTCATATTAAAGAAAATGATTTTTTTATAAACAAATATTAAAATGTTAACATAAATAAACAAGACTTGTAAGATTTTTTTATAGGACTTAAAGATGAAATTGGGAACTCTTGATATCCAAACAGCACAACAAAATAAACTCATCTTGTGTATTGAGTAAAAATGAATAATGTAATCTGTACAGTGAAAGAGAGCTTTATATACATCAAGCTAAAAATAGAAAAGGAGCTGTACAATGAACTAACCAAACTCTAACAGTAAACTAACTATACTAGTTAATTTAACAAACTCTTACTAACTATGATTAATAAGAGATATACATATCTAATATCCCCCCTCAAGGTGGGCGGTGAAGATCATATAAGCCCAGCTTGGTGATAAGAGACTTGAACGATGGAAAATGCAAAGGTTTGGTGAAGATATCCGCAAGCTGAGAGGAGGAAGACACAGGTAGAAGGTGGATAAGTCCTTGTTGGATCTTCTCCCGAACAACGTGGCAGTCAATCTCAATGTGTTTTGTCCTTTCATGGAATGAAGGATTATGAGCAAGATAGATAGCGGATTTATTATCACAGTACACTGCAGTAGGAGATGGAGGTGGACACTGCAGGTCTGATAAGAGGAAATGCAGCCACTGTATTTCACATGATAGGCTTGCTAAAGCTCTATACTCTGCCTCAATTGATGACCTGGAAACTGTGTTTTGCTTCTTTGATTTCCATGAAACCAAAGAGGTACCAATGAAAGTGCAGTAACCAGTAATGGATTTACGAGTGTCAGGGCAACAGGCCCAATCAGAATCAGCAAAACCAGATAATTTGATGATAGTTGAGGCTGAGAAGAACAAACCTTGTGCAGGAGCAGATTTCAAATAGCGTAAAACACGAGTTGCAGCTTTAAAATGAGAGGTGAGGGGCTTGGCAACGAACTGACTGAGTTGCTGCACCGCATGGGAGATGTCTGGTCTCGTTGTTGTGAGGTAGAGGAGACGACCAACCAGTCTTCTATAGGAGGACTCATCATGATAAAGATCGGATCCTTCAACTGTGAGCTTGAGAGATGGGTCACTTTGTGTAGAAACAGGCTTTGTGGCAAGGCTGCCACTGTCTTGAAGCAAGTCCAAAGTATACTTTCGTTGATTTAAGATAATACCTTGACTGGATCTAGCCACTTCCAGGCCAAGGAAAAATCGCAATTGCCCCAAGTCTTTGATTTTAAACTTGGAGTGAAGCAATTGTTTGACTAAAGTGATATCCTCCATGGAGTTACCTGCAAGGACCACATCATCAACATACACAAGCAAAATAGTGAGAGTGTGGTCTGTTTTCTTAGTGAACAATGAGTGATCAGCTTGTGATTGAGTGAACCCAAGTGAGAGCAAAGTAGAAGTGAGTTTTTGATTCCATTGTCTACTTGCTTGCTTGAGTCCATAGAGAGACTTGTGGAGCTTGCAAACCGGGTTGGAGAATTGATTTGCAGCTAGGGAAAAACCTTGAGGAAGAGACATATAGACTTCCTCATTCAAATCACCATGTAAGAAAGCATTGTTTACATCTAGTTGCTCTAAAAACCAACCATTGATGGCGGCCAGAGCCAAGAGAACCCTCATAGTTGTGAGTTTGGCAACTGAACTAAAAGTGTCAAAGTAGTCTACACCCTCCATTTGAGTGTAGCCCTTTGCAACAAGGCGTGCCTTGTATCTTTCAATGCTTCCATCAGCATTGTGCTTAATTTTGTACACCCACTTACAGCCAATTGGACTCTTGCCAAGTGGCAGGTCAACAATGGACCAAGTGTTGTTCAAATCAAGAGCCTTAAGCTCCTCCTGCATAGCCTTCTGCCAATACTCATGTTTGGAGGCTTGGTGAAATGTGGAGGGTTCAGTGTGTTGTGTGATGGAACAACAAAAAATTTTATACTCAATTGAACAATTGTCATATGACAAAACAGAAGAGAGAGGGTAAAGAGAAGAAGAAATGATACCTGGAGAATTATCGGTATAGCTAGCAAGATTGCAATGATAGTCATTTAGGTAACTAGGTGCAACTTTAGTTCTAGTAGACTGTCTAAGAGGTTGTAGTGCAATTGGTGCAGGACTAGGTTGGATTAAAGGTGATGCAGGACTGAGTTGGGGTTCTGTATGAGGTGTATTTGTTGCTGGAGGAGTTAAAGGTAAGAGGATAGGTGTGGTAGGGTCTGGTATTAGTTCTGTAGGAGTTGGATCAGGTAATGCAAGTGAGTCAAAAAGGGAAGGTGAAGGAGAAAATGTGGTTGCAGGTTGAAGGGTGGGTATATCAGAAACCTGTTTGTGGAAAGGAAATGTGGATTCATAGAATATTACATTTCTTGAAGTAAGAAGCTGATGTGAGTGAAGGTCATACAAAAGAAAACCCTTCACACCATCTGTGTAGCTAAGAAAAGCAGTTTTCCTAGCTCTAGGATCAAACTTGGTTCTATTTGCAAGTAAGGTGGAGGCATAGGCAAGTCACCCAAAGACTTTGAGGTGCAAAAGTGTAGGGGGCTGGTTATATAAGGATTGGTAAGGAGAGTTATCTTGAAGTAAAGGAGTGAGAATTCTGTTAATGAGGTGCACAGAGTGTTGAATGGCAAAATTCCAAAGGTTAAGGGGAAGGTTAGATTGAAAGGTGAGGGCACGGGCAACATTGAGTATGTGTTGGTGTTTACGCTCAACAATACCGTTTTGTTGTGGGGTTTCCACACAGGATTTTTGATGAATGATTCCTTTAGATGAAAAGAAATCATGCATGAGAAACTCAGGGCCATTATCACTCCTAAGGCATTTAAGTTTAGTGTTGAATTGAGTCTCAATGTAGGTAACAAATTTGATGAGATGGCTACGGGTTTCACTTTTGGTTTTCATTAGGATGACCCAAGTGAACCTACTATAGTCATCTACGAGGGTAAGAAAGTATCTATGTCCCAATATGGATGTTTGGGAGTAGGGTCCCCATATATCACCATGTAGGATATCAAAGGGTTGTGATGTTTTGGTGAGGCTTAAGGAATAAGGAAGTTTCTTTTGTTTGGCATAGTGACAGGTATCACAGGGATGGTTGGTGGTTAAAAACTTGATAAAGGGAAATTGATTAGACATGCATTGTTGTCTATTAAGAGGTAGGTGCCCTAAACGCATATGCCATAAACAAGATTCAGAAGTAACAGTCTCAGTATTAGCAACACTACTACTTTTATTCATTGTAAAATCAATACATGGTGAACCATGAGGTGAGGTGAAATTCTTATTACAAACAGTATGTGTAAGTTGTGTGGAAGTGGTATGACTAGGTGCTAAAGTGTGTGTTTTTGTGTTACAAGAAGGTACTAAGGTGTGTGTTTCTGTGTTACAAGCTGTAGGTAGTGGTGTGGAAGTGGTATGGCTAGTGTGAGTGGAATGGTGTTTGGCTAGTGAAATACTTATCTTGTAAAAGCCATGAAGCAATCTAGCTATACCAATAGTCCTCCTTGTACCGGCCTGCATAATAGAACAACCAGAATCATCAAAAAAAGCACAACATTTGCTAGATTTAGTAAGTTGTGGACCAGACAATAGATTGGCATGAAAATTGGGAACATACAAAACATTGTACAAAGTTAAGCCATTTGAAAAGTGTATGGTGCCTGCTAGTGTGGCAGTGACAGTAGTATTGTTTGGTAAGCTAATATGTATTGGCTTTATAGAGAAACAATTTGACAAAAGATATAAATTGTGAGTGATGTGATCAGTGGCTCCTGTGTCTACAATCCACATATCTAACTCTTTAATGTAAGTGTAGACATTACCAGAAGCATCAGAATGCTGAACATTGTGAGCTGAAACAGAGTTGGTGGAATGGTAAGGTACAAGCGGTGATTAGCGAATGAGATGCGTGAAGCGACTTGCAACTTTGAAGCTTGAAGCAACTCTAGAAGTCCTTGATACTGCTCACTTGACAGAGAAATGCTAGCCTTGGAGTCCTGTGCTGCAGGTTTTTCTTCCTCAAAATTGTTGGCAACTGTAGTAGCATTATTAGCAGAAGAAGTATTTGAACTGTTGGTCTGAGGTTTATTGTTCTGATAACCGGGTGGGAATCCATGAAGAAAGAAGCATGAGTCCACTGTGTGATTATTCTTTCCACAGTTGGTGCAAACTCTGTTCCCACCTTGAGATCTTCCACCATTTCCATTTCTGCCACCATGGTTTCTACCACCAAAACCACCTCTACGGCCTTGGAACTGAGAACCAGTAGCAGCATTAGCCTGCACAGGACTTGCAGCAGTGTTCTTGCTATCTAAATCAGTGGCTATAGGTAAATCCATTTGTCGTTCTTGTTGTATAACCATGGAGAAGGCCTTGGTGATGGTAGGAAAGGGATCCATCATCATAATTTGAGATCTCACATGTGCATATTGTTCATTAAGGCCTTTCAAAAATCGAATAGTGTAGTCTTGATCTCTATATTTCCTACTTGATTTTAGTGCATCACAAGTACAGGGAATTCCACATTTACAACTAGGCAAAGGTCTAAAGTTCTCTAATTCATCCCATAAAGACTTCAATTCAGTGTAGAATTCAGAAATGTTAAGATTACCTTGAGATAACCGATAAATGTCTTCTTGCAAATCAGCAATACGGAACATGTCACCTTGATCAAATCGTTCGTGAAGGTCCTTCCACGCATCGTAAGCACGATCGAAGTATGCAATTGATTTCTGAATGCTAGGAGTAACCGAGCGCTGAATCCATGAAAGAACCATGCTGTTGCACCGTGTCCATTGATTGTAGAGTAAATCGGTCTTCGCCGGAGATTGGAATGTGCCGTCAATGAATGAAAGCTTGTTCTTCGAGATCAGGCTAATACGCATCGATCTGATCCAAGGCTGAAAGTTCTTTGTTCCTTCCAGTGCTGGTGTAACCAGAATCAACGCATGAGTTTCACTAGGGTGAAGATAGTATGGATTTCCATTGTTTGTGGCAAAATCAGAATACGCAGCGCTCTGAGTCATCGCGTTCTCGATTGGGAAAGCAAAATTGGATCAGAATCAAAGAAGTTTCAGAGTAGAAAAAGGGGAAATCGAACGAGAAATCGAACCAATCTACAGAGAAATTTGAAGAAATCGGAAAGAGAATGAACCTAGGGTTCGAAAAGAAAAGGGAACGACGATGATTCAGAGCTCAATGATAGAGCTCTGATACCATCCTGATATCCAAACAGCACAACAAAATAAACTCATCTTGTGTATTGGGTAAAAATGAATAATGTAATCTGCACAGTGAGAGAGAGCTTTATATACATCAAGCTAAAAATAGAAAAGGAGTTGTACAATGAACTAACTTAACTCTAACAGTAAACTAACTATACTAGTTAATTTAACAAACTCTTACTAACTATGATTAATAAGAGATATACATATCTAATAGGAACTTCTCCAACTAATTTTGAGAACTCAAAAAATGGCCCCACCCACTCAAAACCCCTTCCCTCCCTCTCTTCTACCTCCCTTCTAACATATCTCTCTCCATGCTCAACTTCGGTTACCACTATTCTTGTCTCTCTCCTTGTCGCACCCCAACTCCATGTCTCCTATCCTCTCATTGTTTCACGTTGTTTCATCATCTCCAATAACGTTGAGACATTTGTTTATGCAAATCATAGTCGCTCGGTAGCTTCGTACCGAGCGAATTATGTACCTTGTTATCGAGATTTCTTGGTATTAAGATATCGAGGGATCTAAGAAATTGATCTCATTAGTACCAAGCTACTGAGCATGTTGTGTGAGGCCTCAGTAGCGTTTCACGGTCGATACGACTGTATCTAGGAATTTCGGTAACAATATGTTGAATCCTCTAGGTATACCAAGTACTGAGTGTGGTGTTGGTAATGAATCATTTCATTGACAAAAATTGAGTTATTGGTGCCTTCCCAACATCTTGGGGTTGGGGTTTTAGTCATGGTTATGTAAAACATGACTAAAACACCCCGGAAGAATGTTCAACTGGATGGATATGTCATCTACCTTGAAAAATGCTTAGAGAGTAGATTGCACTGATGTATTCACAACTAAGAAAATATGTAATTTGTAAATTGAAAATTGACAATTTACTAACTTGTAAGTATTGTTAAATCTAAAATTTTGATATCTTTTGGTCTTTATGACTCGAGTTGATCTAATATGTGACACCCTATTTAGCTATAACCTATTTTATAGAAGAAACATAGTTGCGGAAAAAATTTAAAAGAATAAATCATACTTTCTTTTCGCAAACTCATTGTTTTAAGAACAAAGATCAAAACCATTTGTTCATTTAAAAAAACTTCCACACTCGTAATTTATTCATTCGAAAATCGTGTAACTATAACTTTTCAAAAGAATACTAGTAGCAAACCATTTTCTACCTTTTTATAAATACAATAATACACTTTATCTCTTTATACAAATTATCTCTACATCATCATAACTTCATTTACAAATTTACATCAATTACTTAATTACAAACTTAATACAATAACATTTCTTCGATGCTTCTTGTTGGTTCACTGTAAAAAAAATGGAATTGAAAGAATGAGATAAAAATCTCAGCGAGCGTTCCCAACACACACGCACCCGACAACTAACAAGCAATCATGCAAAAGGAACTAGTCATACAACATGCACAAGAAACAGACATAGCAACAAGACAAATAGTACACCAACCACCAAATCAAGTTCTTTAGCAACAACAAATTATTTCACTTCATACGGACGCATGAGCAAACCAAGCTCAATGGTCAGACTCAATAGGCTACAAGCAGCATCGGCAACAACAACAACAACATCAACAACAATAATAGCAACAACAACGGCAGGATCAGGATACCATGCCCGAACGGGATACCTTGCCCGAGAACGCCCTAATAACAACAGCAACGACAACAACAGGACCGAGACACCATGCTCGAACGAGATACCTTGCCCGGTAATGCCCTACTAGCAATAACAAAAAAAAACACAGACCGAGATACTATGCTCGAACGGGATACCTTGCTCAATAATACCCTACTAACAACAAGGACTGCAGGACCGAGATACCATGCTCGAACAGGATATTTTGCCCGATAATGCCCTACTACCCACGACAACAGGAATATGAGGACCGGGTTACCATGCCCGAACGGGATACCCTGCCCGATAATGTCCTACTAACAACAATGAAGACAACAACAACATCGATGGCGATTTCAACGAGAACCGAGACAACAACAACGACAACACTGAAAACGCAACCGCAATAGCAACAACAATGACAACAACAACAGTAACAAGCAACAACAACAGCAACAGTAGCAACAACAACAGCAACAACCACAATAACAATAACAATAACAATAACAATAACAATAACAATAACAATACCAATATCAGCAACAACCACAACAGCAACAACAATCACCAACATCAACGACAACAACTACACATCATGAAACCACACATATACTCATACTTATATTAAACAATCTATTTCATTGCTCCTACAATGAACGCTTATCTAGACTCACATCACGACACAAAATCATATCATTGCTCTTACAATGATTTCACATAACACATAACATAACAACACAAGTCGGGGTCACAGGGTACCCCAAACGAGGGAACACTCACCTTGACCAATACGACAATCATCCTTGTAATCTTTTCCTCTTAGCGTACTCAAGTTGAATGTCGTTGTGAGCTTCGTCCACTCTCACATTGTAATTATTTCCCATTATTCATTGATAGCCACAACCGCCAACGTGTCAAACGGAAATATTATAAACAAGCAATCATTACCCAATCGGCAAACTATATAATCTCTTTTTATATTGCTACAATCCTTTAAAAGTGATGTAGTAAGATGTAGTTTGAAAGACTAAAACACTAAAATATTATAAGTCATACCCCAACTGTATAGGCATTTTCTTTTAGTATAAGAACATCATCGACCAATAATGCATATATATATATATATATATATATATATATATATATATATATATATATATATATGAACTAATATGCATTAAATATAAATGTTTATAGTAACTATATCAAACTTTTAATAAGGCTTAGATACATATAAAATACGGGTCAGTCGGAAACCGAAAAATGACTATAAGCAGTATAAAATAAGTTTCAAATATATTTTTGGAATGCTTCAGAGCAGAAACGAAATTAAATTAAAACAAAAGAGTGACCGAAAAATGTCTCACGAGACTAACGAGTCACGAGGGGGCCGACGTCAATTTCAACGAAATGAAAAAGGACTAGTGCTTCTTGAAGGTATCGACGTGTAGAATTTGAAACGATGTCGGTTTTTCAAGACGACGACTGTGGCAGCCGAAAATCGATAATTACATTCCGCCCAAGGCTTTGGAACACGATGAACGAAGCTCTAATCGATAAAATAGACACTGAAAATGGATTCAGAGGTCGATTTCGAGTTGGATAGTAAATTTTAGGACTATTTCGTGGCAAAACGAGAGGGAACGCGAAGAGAGAAGTTTCATGGTGGGAGTTGTCTTGCGGTTCATTGAGACTTTTGGAGGAAGAAGAAGAAGAAGAACGTGAACAGTAGGTTAATTTTTATTTTTTAAGAAGGAGAAGTCAGGGGGTGCGCCTAGCAGTAAGGGAGGTGTGAAATGCTTTTCATTTAAAAACCAACCCTATCGTGAGTTATTAGGTGTGAAAGACTTAATTTTTTTTAAATAAACACTCATACATAATCTTTTTTTTTGACCAACACTCACATATAATCTTAATAAATATATAATAACAATTATATATTATTAATAGCTTATGAAAATACATCTAAGTATGATTTTGACTAATTTTAATAACTCAAACACCAAATAAGTTAATGTAATTTAACTTTGTTGAGAATTTACCGCAGCAGAATTCCTGCAGAACCAATGCAACAGTGCACGGTTTGCAGACCAAGAAAAAACCAGCAAGATTCAAACGCGAGAAAACAATGTTACAGATTTGTTTCTTTGATTGAGATCGATCCTATAATGTCTAACAAGCAAAACGCACAAAGATTTGAAGTTCAATTTCACACGGATTGTGAAATTGATCTCGAATCCCCAGTTTTCTGCCGATGAACCCTAATTTGCAATTATGAATCCTAAAACCAAAATTGAACAATTGCAGTGAAATTAAATGACACAAAGGAAATGTTTACCTAGTTCAGCATCAGATTGATGCCTACATCTGGGGGACCAAGCCAATTTGCTTGTCCAATTGCATTGAATCTTGAATTGAAGGTTTACACTTTGAATATGAATTCCCAATGGTGTTTCCCCCTCACAACCCAATTCCCACGAATTTCCCAGTCACTCTTCACACACCCAATTCTGTAGTTCTTGTTACAATCATACAAAGAAAGCTATTTATAGCATTACAAGTTTGGCGCCTAACTTGCAATGCAAGTAACTAACATAACTAACTTTTAAACCGAAAGTAACAACTAGATGTAGATGTTTCTGGTGAGCTGATAATGACACTGAGTTGCCACGTGGGATCCACCTCAGGTGTGAGCTAGCCAATGGAAGTGCCACATATTCAACAATCTCCACCTTGGCACTTCAAAACTCCAATGCAAAAGACTTTTCCAAGCAAAGTAACTCGGTCCAAAACCTCCACTTAGCCACAATCAACATTCAACAAGTCCAAGCAATGCTTGAACTTGGCTAAGGGAACAACCTTGGTGATAAAATCAGCAGGGTTGTGTGCTGTATGAATCTTCTTTATAATCACCTTGCCTTCAGCAATGATGTCCTTTATCCAATACAGCCTAGTGTCGATGTGCTTGGTCCTTTCATGGAATGTTTGATTCTTGCATAGATGAATTGCACTCTGGTTATCACAGTGTACTGTCACACTGTCCTGTTTTACTCCAAGCTCATTTACAATCCCTCTAAGCCACAAAGCTTCTTTCACAGCCTCTGTTATGCCTATATATTCAGCTTCAGTTGTTGAAAGGGCTACTACATGTTGTAGAGATGCCTTCCAACTCACTGTGTTGCCATATAAAGTGAACACATATCCAGTCAAGGACCTCCTCTTGTCACGGTCACCTGCAAAGTCTGAGTCAACATATCCAATGACTCCACCTTGAGCTACATCCTCTTTCCTGTACTTCAAACCAAGTTTGCAGCTCCCTTTGAGGTACCTTAGAATGTTTTTAACAGCTAGCCAATGTTGTTGGCCTGGATTTGCCAAGTATCTGCTGACTAAGCTTAAAGAGTAAGCTAAGTCAGGTCTTGTACACACCATAGAGTACATTAAGCTACCAACCGCACTAGCATAAGGAATTGCTTCCATTTCCTTCATTTCCTGCTCAGTGCTTGGACTGTCACTCTTAGACAGCTTTGAATCAGGAACCAATAGGTACACTCACTGGTTTTTTGCAGACAAAGATATTGTACCTATTCGAATTTTCGAATGTAACCTCCTTGTGTGATTGACAATCCTTCATTCCTATCAATTTCCATTCCAAGTATTTTCTTTGCTTGACCCAAATCTTTCATCTCAAATTCTTTCATTAGAAGCTCTTTAAGCTTGCTAATTTCCTTCTTACTCTTGCTAGCAATTAGCATGTCATCTACATATAGAAGTAAATAGATGTAGTTTGATTCCTCTATTTTTCTATAGTAGACACAACTGTCAAAGTTGCTCCTCTTGTACCTTATGTTCAACATATAGTTGTCAAACCTCTTGTACCATTGCCTAGGAGATTGCTTTAGGCCATAGAGAGACTTTTTCAAACAGATGCAGGACCATATTTTCTTTTCCTTTTTCTTCAAAACCTTTTGGTTGAGCCATGTAAATTCTTTCCTCGAGCACACCATGTAGAAATCTTTGTTTTGACATCCATTTGCTCTAGATAGAGATTAAATCGAGCTACAAGTGCTAGAAGCACTCTAATGGATGTGTGTTTGACCATTGGTGAGAAGATTTCATTGAAATCAATACCTTCCCTTTGAGTGTAGCCTTTAGCTACAAGTCTTGCTTTATACCTTGGGAGGTCCTTCTCGGTCATTCCTTCCTTTTTCTTGTAGATCCACTTGCAACCAACTAGCTTTGCACCACCAAAGAGGTTTCTTTACCGAATCCAGTTTGATTCTTATCAAGTGATTGCATTTCATCAACCATACCGCTTGCTTGCCACTTATTTTCGTCATTACAATTCATAGCTTCTGCATAGTGTCTTGGTTCATCATCACCTACACATTCAGAAGTATTAAGAGCATAGGCTGTCATAGACTCATAACCAAACCTATTTGGTGGTTTGATTTGTCTCTCTCTCTATCTCTCGCATGTAACATAGTCTTGTTCTCGCTTCCTCGTGTTCTGTGTCACTTTCCTCAGAACTTGAGCTTTCATTAATTCTATTCTCAGTAGGAGCTTCCACAGTATCAGATTGAGTTTTCTTCTTTGAAGTGCTTGTCTCTAACTCCACCTCAAGTTGAGTATCCTGTACTGTCTTCTCCTTTTCCAAAGTTTCATTGCTCATTGATTCCTCAATCAGTTTTGATTCATGAAAGATAACATCCCTGCTAATGATACACTTCTTCTCATCAATAGACCAGATTCTGTATCCTTTCACACCTTGAGGATATCCCATGAACAATCCTTTCTTTGATCTAGGTTCCAATTTTCCCTCATTCACATGGAAAAATGCAGGACATCCAAATGTTCTCAGGTGTTGATATTCTGGAGGATTTCCAGTCCACAATTCTTGTGGAGTTTTGAAGTCTAGAGCTGTAGATGGACTTCTATTAACCAGGTAGCATGCTGTATACACTGCTTCACCCCAGAAGGACTTGCTTAATTTTGCACATGACAACATACATCTCACTTTCTCTAGCAAAGTTCTGTTCAACCTCTCTGCAAGACCATTTTGTTGTGGAGTACCTCTCACTGTCATGTTCCTGTATATACCTTCCTTCTTGCAATACTCATTGAATTCTTCATTGCAAAATTCGAGCCCATTGTCAGTTCTTAAAGCCTTCACCTTATTACCACTTTGTGTTTCCACCTTCTTTTTCCATTCTACAAAGGTCTTGAAAGCTTCATCCTTTGTTTTAAGCAGATAAATCCACACCTTTCTAGTAAGATCATCTGTGAATGTTATGAAGTACCTCTTACCACCATGTGTTGGTGTTCTAGCAGGCCCCCATAGATCAGAATGTATGTAACCTAGTTTCTCCTTAGTTTTGTGAATTCCAGTTGCAAATTTGACTCTAGTTTGTTTACCTAGAATGCAATGTTCACAGAAACCAAGGTTTTCAATTTTGTCACCACCTAGCAGACCTTGTTTCTCTAATTCTTTCAAGCCTTTCTCACTCATGTGTCCAAGTCTATGGTGCCACATGAGTGTCTTGTCATTAGAAGCAGTTACCACATTAGCTTCTCCAATCACAGTCTTGCCATGGAGTACATAGAGACAGTTCCCTTGTCTAGAACCTTTCATGACCACTCTATTCCCCTTCATGACTTTCAATACACCATCTTCACCCTTGAAGCTAAAACCAGCCTTCTCAAGAGTTCCAAGTGAAATAAGAGCCCTCTTTAGTGCAGGTACATGTCTAACATTAGTTAATTTCTTAGTTGTCCCATCTGCAAGTTTTACCATAACTGAACCTATGCCAATTACCTTGCAAGCAACATTGTTTCCCATTTCGACTGGCCCACCTAAGTAATCCTTATACTCACGTAACTACTCCTTCCATGGACACATAGGATATGAACAACCGTAATCCATTACCCACTTTTCATCTTGATTACTAGTGCTTGGTGTATCCTGTTCAACATTATCGAGAGATCGCAAAGAACTAACACTTCACAATCATCATAGGTGTCGATGCAACCGATGCATCTCCTTTCTCCTCTAATTGTTTTGCTTCTTGTTCTTTCTATCGGGGCAATTTTTCTTAAAATGTCCCCGGTTTATGACAGATATAACACTTGTACTTGGTTTTAGATTTAGACCTTGACCTCCCCTTTCCTTTATCATCTCTATTATCACTCCTCCCTCTAGCTACAAGACTTTCACCATGATCCATTTCTTTTTCAGTTCTTTTTGACAATTCTTTTGACATCAATGCAGCTTGTACTTCATCTAGAGTTATAGATTCTCTACCATATACTAATGTATCAGCAAGAATATCATACGAGCTATTTAATGACCTTATCAACAAGTAGAGCTTGATCCTCATCATCTATCTTAACATCTATGTTTTCTAGATCCAGAATCAACTTATGGAACTCATCTATATGATCACTAATAGACGTACCTGATTGCATTTTGAGAGTGTAGAGTCTTTGTTTCAGGTAAAGACGGGTGGCCAATGACTTTGTCATGTAGAGACTCTCAAGCTTGAGCCATACTGCAGCAGCAGTCTTTTCTTTTGAAATTTCCCTCAAGACTTTGTCTCCTAGGCTTAGTATGATTGCACTATGGGCTTTATTCATCAATTCTTTCTTTTCTTTCTCAGACATATTTTCTGGAAGCCTTCTTTCCCCTTCCAATGCCTCTTCCAAACCTTGTTGGACCAAGATTGCTCTCATCTTCATTTTCCAAAGGCCAAAATCATTCTTGCCATTGAATTTCTCAATATTGAATTTTGCCATTTCCATTTGTAAAGAACCTCCCAACGAAAAGCTCGATACAGCTTGTTGAGAATTTATCATAGTGAGAAATTCGCAGAACCAATGCAACAGTGAACGGTTTGCAGACCAAGAAAAAACCAGCAAGATTCAAACGCGAGAAAACAATGTTACAGATTTGTTTCTTTGATTGAGATCGATCCTATAATGTCTAACAAGCAAAACGCACAAAGATTTGAAGTTCAATTTCACACGGATTGTGAAATTGATCTCGAATCGATTTTCTGCGATGAACCCTAATTTGCAATTATGAATCCTAAAACCAAAATTGAACAATTGCAGTGAAATTAAATGACACAAAGGAAATGTTTACCCAGTTCAGCATCAGATTGATGCCTACATCTGGGGGACCAAGCCAATTTGCTTGTCCAATTGCATTGAATCTTGAATTGAAGGTTTACACTTTGAATATGAATTCCCAATGGTGTTTCCCCCTCACAACCCAATTCCCACGAATTTCCCAGTCACTCTTCACACACCCAATTCTGTAGTTCTTGTTACAATCATACAAAGAAATCTATTTATAGCATTACAAGTTTGGCGCCTAACTTGCAATGCAAGTAACTAACATAACTAACTTTTAAACCGAAAGTAACAACTAGATGTAGATGTTTCTGGTGAGCTGATAATGACACTGAGTTGCCACGTGGGATCCACCTCAGGTGTGAGCTAGCCAATGGAAGTGCCACATATTCAACAAACTTTATCTATTCAAAATAATTCATAAAATGAGAACATAACAAAAGAACCACAACGCACGAAAAATGGGGTGTTACATAATAAGCTGAGTCTTTGGGAGTTAAGATGGATTGTTGTAGTCACTTCAAGGTCAAATACATACACGAGAAATAAAGGTGGGACTAAGCTTATTTTGCCAGATGAAACTAGGGGCAAGTGTAGTCCTTTGAAGAAAGCATCATACTCCCAAGCTATATGGGTCTAAGTGGTCGTGGATGGGTTGTTAATGCCATATGTTGAAAATTGGGTTAGAGAAAGGGATACCGTTGACCAAAAAAAGAAAGAAAGAAAGGGCTACCTATAAGCTTAAATAAGATGCTTCATTGAATACCGATAGATGAGTGAAGTCGCCAAAAGGAAAAGGGTTACTCAGCCTTGCCAATAGAGTGAAACCTGACTTAGACATCGACTATTAAAAGGGATGGCAATATTAGGAGTTTCACATTGATTAGATAAGAAAGTTTAATTTGGTACTTAAGCCATGAGCCTCTTCTACTTAGTGGACTAGTCTTTTAGAATGGACTCTTCTCGTATGTCCTAACACTAGTGATTATTAAATGACTCATTTTTTACCAATTCCCCTTATACTCCCTCACCACACCCCCTGCATTTCAAAAAACCCAAAAATACCCTTACTCTCACTCTTTCCTCCTCCCCTCTCACACTTCCCTCTCCCTTCAAATTTTATTCACTTGGTACTTTGGTACCGAGAAATTTCAGAACTTGGTGTCGAAGCAAAGGAAAACACAGGAAAAAAAAATGTTTGTTGCTACTCTTCATGTCAAAACAAAAATGGTGGATGGTAGGGTTGAAATTAACACTAATTGATGATTTGTTGTCTAATAGTGAAGGTGGAGGAGAGTCTGTGTGGGTTAGGAGTAAGGGTTGACAGTGAACCGAACCAATTCGAACACAATTCGAAATTCGACTCGATAAATAGCTCGTTGAACTTGGTTCATGAACCAAATGAGTTGCACTTGAGCTGAAAATTGAGCTCGTTAAATAAATGAGTCGAATTTGAGCTAAGTATAGTTCGACTCGCTTGGCTCATGAACCAGCTCGATATATATATATATATATATATATATATATATATATATATATATATATATATATATTACTCTACCATTTTTATTTCAATATGATCTCTTTTATACATTTCTTGGTTCTAGATTAAGGTTTTTTGATTATTGATAGTTGCAATTTGCTTAATACTAATTATTATATTATTATACAATTCTCAAATTATTTTATTGTTATACTCCCTCCGGCCCAAAATATAAGACCACTTTGACACATTTTTTTGTCCCAAAATATAAGTCCCTTTTCAAATATCAAGATACATTTATTACTCTTTTTCCAAATATGTCCATAATTAATACTTTTAATTTGTCTTGGTAAGTGAAAAGCTAACATTAAATGCTTCTATAAACAAAGGGTAATTTAGTAATAGTCATACACAAATTGAACATATTAAGTACACTATCAACTTTTATTAATATGCATAAAAATTGCAAATGGGGCCTTATATTATGGGACGGAGGGAGTGCTTGTTTATATTTTTTTTAATTAGGTAATTATTTTATCCAAAACTACTAGTAAATTGCTATTTTTGAATTTCAAAAATCTAGAATTTTTGGGTTTTTTTTTACAAAAAAATAGACTTTTTTAAATTTTTTATTCCTGCGAGCCGAGCTAACAAGTTGAACCAATCTGCGTGCCAGCTTGAGCCCAGTTGAGTTGGAAAAAAAAAGATTCACGTCGAACTACGAGTTGAGCCGATTTAAATCGAGTCAAGCCAAACTGAACTTAATTCGACTTATCTTGACTCATTTCCAACCTTATAGGAGGAAAGAGAAGAGGGTGCATAGGATAGGAAGGGGAATGTCAAAAGAATGAACCTTATTAACCAACTACTGTACATACATACATACATACATACATACATACATACATACATATATAGGGAGTTTGTGTAGAATAAAGATGGTGCAGCGTGTTCCTTTTAAAATTAGTTTAATCTTATCCGTTTAATTTTATCTAAGGGTTAAGAAGAGTTCCTCTCACTCTCACATAAGAGACCCTTTCTCACTTGATATGCCCTCTATATATATATATATATATATATATATATATATATATATATATATATATATATATATATATATATATATATATATATATATATATATATATATATGCATGTTTGGGAACACGGTGGGATGAAGTAAACACACAATTACAGTTTTGGAAGCACTTCTTTCATGTTTGGATGTTCACCACAGCCATTTTCCACCGCACGGCAACGCTCGGAAATCACGGTAGCAGTGAAGCAAGAAATTGTAGCTTCAAGGCCCACGTAATCGATTTTGGAATTGACTGGCTGTTATTCTTTCATATTTTCCTTCAATACCCTTTTCTTCCCTTTCCCTGTGTTTTTAATTTACCAGCGTTTCTGTTTTTCCCCATTTCTTTAACCCGATCGGGAGGTTAGAGATGATGGATTTTTTTTTGTCAAGAGATGATGGAAGTTTGGACTTGGGGAGTTAGTTTCTATTGGGCTTTTTTTTTGACGAATCTAATTCGTTTGGGCTTCAGTTTTAACTCTAACAACCTTTTTTTTACCAAACTCTAACTTTTATAATAACAATAATAATATTAATAACAATATTATTATTATATCATATTGTAATAATACTAAAAACTTCATCCGCAATTGTCAATCTCTATCTCGTTGGCTTCAATAAAAAATTAATAATAATAATAATAAGTTTTAAATAAGTATGTTATTTTTCTTAAAAATAATAAGTGTGTTAATTTAGTAATTTATTTTACTAAATTTAATTTGAGTTTAATTTATATACACAATAGGTGTATGAGTCTTTTACACTATCTACCAATTAAAGGTTGACAATCATTAAAAACAAATTGGTCAATTAGTAACCACCAATTAGTCATTTGGTAACCAACCACTCCTTGAATTGTGATTGATGGTGGTTGTAAAACCTGATACACAGTATGTGTATATAAATTAAACTCATTTAATTTTTTTACAGATAATTTTAATTTAAGATCTATAATTGTTATTTTAATTTAGATATTTATATTCTTATTTAGTATTTTTATTATTTATTTTATCAAATTTCAAATTTATTATTTAATTTTAAGTTGATACCCAATTTGGTAATTTGACACCCAAAAGCACTTTTGATCTAATCTATCCAAACAACAGTGATAAGTGAAAATTACTTTTCGGTAAATGTATCTAAACAAAAATCATGTTACATTCAACTCACTTTTAACTAAACTCAATTCCGCAAACTCAATTCTACCAAACTCAATTATTCTCACTGCAGAACCAAACACACATATATATCAGCAAATCCACGTTGCTTGGCATCCTCCCATGCATGGCTTATCAAAAAAAAATCCTCCCATGCATGGTTTTGTTGCACTAAATACAGATGGCGCTTGGAAAATGGATAGTGGTGTTGCCGGGTGTGGCGGTGTTGTTAGGGACGCTAGTGGTCGTTGGCTGGGTGGTTTCAGCAAGCGCTTGCATGTGGCATCGGAGTACTTGGCTGAGTTGTGGGGTGTGCATGAGGCAGTGACGGATTCAGAAATTTTTGTTGGTTGTTAGTAATTTGGCAAGTGTACCAAATCGTGCAAGTAATAAAACCGGTAAGTACCGGGATATCGTCCTCAAGGATCGAACTATTTACTAATCACGTTAACAATTGCTAAGAGAACCGATTTGAAAGGGTTTGGTTGAAATGGTTGAGCTATGCAGCTCAAAGGTAAAACAATAAATTATTTTTTTGAGTTCTTAAATAAATTGAAACTAAGAACACGTTGACGAACTATGATGAGAATGGGTGCTAGGGATGAACGTCTTTTGATTTCGCACGATATAACTGGCGTAACGTCAAGGATACCTCTCTCTATATTTTGCTACCGAACTCGTTATATTAACTAAGTCCTAATTCCTTAGGTAACTAGTCCTTTATAGATTATTAAAACCCCTGATTCCTTAGGTGATCCTAATTACCTACAAGCCTTAAACAATAGAGTTCACCACATACAACAATTCGAGGAATATTCCTAAGCTACGAATTGCCGGAATTGAAATTCTACCATTCAACAATAACAATTTCCATTAAATCATTGAATAAGGATAATTCCACAATTTTCCAATTGTAAACAACTTAAAACTGAATTTCAATCCACAAAATACGAGAGAGAAACAAATTAACACGATTAAGAACCGGCTAACATCGTGCTCTATCAAAATCTATTCATCCCCAACATAAGGGTTTAGTTACACATGATCAAAGATAAAGGAAAGAGGAATTACAAGATAATAACGATGATGATGATGACATTCAAGTCTCAATTCTTGTTCCCAAGGCTTGATTCTTCGATGGTCGCGAATGCAACGAATTCTCTCGGTGTGCTAGGGTTCCAATTCGTCCAAAAGTCGAAGATCCCCAAAAACGCAGCTTTTGCGTGTTTTATCGTGTTTTCAGCCGACTTGCGCCTCGGCCTGGCGCCCAGCGCCACTTAAAGCGCAACAAGGAGGACGCCATAAAGGTGCTCGTTGCGCTCACCGCGCCTCATGCGCGAGTGGAGCGCGAATGGGCGAGGACTTGTTATTTCTCGCACTCCTTTGGCGCTCACTGCGCGCTCATGCGCAGCCTCCAGCGCAAGCTCATTCCTTGGCACTTTTTCGTCCGTTTGCTTGCATTTCTTCGTTCTTCCTTTCACCTAGTCCTGGGGCACAAAAACACCACAAAAACCAAGCGTAAACACTGCAAAGCAAATCAATTTCAACTAGCACAATTTACTCTTTTCGTGTTGCCATTTTCCCTACATTCATTAAAATCTTCACATAAAATCCTCTTTTTCATACTAAAAACCATCATGTGATGGGGATTCATCATTGGTGGGACAAAATTTTGGTTCATAATATTTCTATATAATAATAGTTCTATAAATTTTGACAAAATACATAGTTTCGTGATAGAAAAAACTTAATCCCAAAATCTAATGTGTTTAGTGTCAATTTGTATGTTCGATGTTAGAAGAGAAGTCAAAATTAAAAGAATAAAGAGAGAAAATATATAGAAATGTTTCTCTTGTATCTCTTATAACTTTTTACATGTTTTTATTTATAAAAACTATCTCATGGGGGCAACATTTATTTTTTTATGGGGACAGACTAAATTTATCAGCTAGATAGACTCGAAGATTATTGTTAGGTTTTTTTTTGGACCCCCACCCTTTCCCCTCAAACCTCCACCCACCCTGTGAAAAGACGAAAATACCCCTGCGTTTTTACAAAATCACAATTTCTTCACATTATTGGTCATACCTACGATTGACCACCAGCCACTCGCATATACCCCACCACAAGCCTATATACGATCAACAATTTTTTTCCCATCGTATATACCCCTTTCCAGGCGTATATCTAGGTTTCAGCCACTCACATATACGCCCAACAGACCCTATATACGACACGTTAAAGAGTAAGCATCGTATATACCCCCATTTCTATGTAAATATGATGAGCAATTTTTATTTATTTTTTTACTAATTTTTTTTCCTTTGCTTGCAGTGTCCGGTAGACATAGAGGGAGATGGGAGGTATCTCCTATCAGAGAGAGAGAGGGGGGAGTCATCTTCCGCTGCACCAAGCACGAGGACGAGGAGGCATAATCAGCTGCGTGCTTCCGCTAGGAGGCAGAGACAGACTGACCCAGCTGAGTATCAGCCTGAGCCACCCCGGTATGATGAGCAACATCACCCAGTTCATTTTCAGGATGATGGGCAGTTTTATCTTGGGGATTATCTGCAGCAGTGGCATAGAGGGAGGCCAGTTCCTCAGTATCATTCTCAGCCTCCTCTTTAGTACCATCCACATCCTCCTCTTTACCATCCCAGCGTATTCATTACTATGCCCCGACTCCGAGTATCGCGGGAAGCGACCTCGGTCGTCACGTATTACTCGCATCGATCCATGTCTGAGTATCAGAAGGAGCAGCCCCAGCAGGATCAGGGGCATCAGGAGGAGGATCAGCCTCAGCCTTAGCATCAGCCCTCTCTCTTCACTGACCTGACAGATCATGTATGCAGTTCAGTACTCGCTGACCCGGTAAGTTTTACTTTTTTTGCTTAAATAATTTATTTAACTCACATAGTCTGCACTTTTTGCTTACATCATTTATTTAATTTTAATTCGGGAGTATCTCGCGTGTTGTCAAAGTATGGGCTCATGGCAAAGAAAGTCCATACCGGACTCCATCTACATTACCCGACCCTACTTCAACAGCACGATAGTGGTCGGGACTCCAAACCGCCCCACTTCTCCGCATCGCCACGCGACGAGATCATGAGTTCTTTGTCGGCTTTTATCGAGAGATGGCACTCAGATACTTCATCATTTCACTTGCCATTTGGTGAATGACGATCACTCTGGATGACATCTCCTGCCTGCTGCATCTTCCCATCCAGGGGAACTATGCCACACCTCCCACCATCACTATGAGCTCGGAGTATGCCACACAGCTTGCAGAGACATATCTGGGTGTGTCACGGGTTGAGGCTGCTAACAACACCCGTGGGGCCCGGGACATGTGCCTTCAAATGGTCGGGAGCAGTTTATGAGCGTAATTTGGAGGAGGGGTGACATTACGATTCTTGTGAGAGGCTTATCTACTTCGCGACCGACTCACGAGTATCTTCACCACGAAGACTGGAGACAGGGCAGAGGCTAAGTGGCTGATCTACCTGCATGATCTGAGTGCAGATGTTTGTTGTGCGAGAAGGTGATGTGCAAGTATACACAGTCGCAACAAGTAATATAATGATAAGTAAGATCGTCTCCACATGGATTATTGAGTTTACTTCTATAATTAAATTAGTAAATTAGCTAGTGAGTAAAACAAGTAATAATAACAAGTTGTAGAATCATTAATGTCATCAACGTAAAAGTACAAAAGCAAATAAAATATATGGTAAGTAGAAATTCAGAATGAGAGTAGTTGGAATGCTCTTTGCTAAGTAAATTCCCAGAATTAAAGCGTTATAACGTCACACGCTATAGCGTCAAGCGCTGTCGCAATTGATTTTGTGATTTTCAGTCATTGACGCCAGGGTTTCATTACAAGAAGCCTATGTCTAAGTTCTAAATAAGTTCACCCCTGTATAATAAAGAACCCACAGCTTTTGCCCTATGAACTATTGCCTTTCTATGTCTAGATTTAGCAAATGTTGGTTAAATGTCTTTAAACAACCTTTCATTCATATCAATCTTTGAGTTCGATTCATGGACCATGTCAGTATCCATGAATATACCCATTTTAGCTGATCAATTCTAAAACAAGTTTGGAAGAATTAACATACAAAGATTGAAACGCAAAACATTAAACGTTAATAACGAAATACTAAAGATTCATTACAAAGCTCAAAGCAATCCAACTACAAGAGAATCAGCTCATGATGAGCAACCGCACAAGAAATACAACATAAAAGTGTTACCTAAAGCCATAAAACCGAAATCACAAAGAGATGGAAAACACTCCAAATGATGACAGCTCTCGTGTGCGCTATACGCCGCCGCTTATAGCGCTCTCTCAAAGATCGCAGAAAATCTACATTTTATTGTGAAAATGGAGCTTGGACGAAAATGGAGTGCAAGAGAGTTATTTCTAACTCTTCTCTCTTCTGAACCAGCAAACCAAGATGAAGAAGATGAAGTTTTAGACTTCTCTGTATAGAAAATATCTCCCAAAAAAGGTGACAAGCCATCCCACCAACTATTTTCATCTTCCATTACAAAATAGACAAGTGTCCTATAAAGTACAAAGTGGGTGGCTGCTGCAGGAACTGTTCTGCACTGCTCTACAGTGATTTAACATGCTGCCAAAATTGTTTTTTCGTTTTCTCTCTCATCAGCTCCAGAATCCAACGCTATAACGTCTGCCGCTATAACGCCTGATGCTATAACACTGAACAAACACATTAAAAATAACAAGAAAGCACCAAAAGTGCCAATTTGTCACATAATCAGTTCCTAACCCTCTTTTACACTAAACAACATATATTTACTTATTTAACAAAAATATTAATTAAGAATTTGCATTAATTTAAGTAATAAGAGCATAAATAACTCATATAAATATGAGTTATCAATGTTCTTGGAGGCTATGCATGGGGTGCAGGTGCACTAGCTGCCATGTATGAGTCCTTGAACACTGCGTTTTTGAGGGAGACAGCGCAGTGTGGAGGGTATGCCAGCCTATTTCAGGTACACATTCTAACTTCATTTTTTTTGTTAAATCACACTGACTTTGGGTAATTTTTTTTTAATTAAATATGTTGTTTATTTTTGCATTTCAGGCTTGGATTATGTGGTATTTCCCTCGGATGGCGGAGAGGTTGCCCGGTCATATCCAGGGTGCGGAGCCACTGGCTGGGCGCTTTAGGAAGAAGAAGTCAGACCACCTGAAGCTCAACCACTACAAGAGGATGATTGATGAGCTGAGGCCAGAAGATGTCTGCTGGCGGCCATTTGAGGAGCACAGGGCTGGTAGACCCTTTGAGTAGATCTCCCTCTACAGAGGCTTCATCAGCTGGGCTAACTTCAGAGTTCCCTACATGCATGATAGGTGCCTGCGACAGTTTGGGTACGTTCAGATCATCCCACGTGACCCTCTCAGAGGTCTTCCGAGTCATACTGAGTGCGTCTTTCAGATCACCCACTTCATGGCATCTGTGGATGACATCCTGCGTACTACTCGGTTTGCTCAGCGGCGGATGAGATCATGACGTAGGTACTTTACGATGGTATGCGTCTGTGCTTCTATCCCCGACTATTACCGGCTCCACCATCACCGCATGGTTGAGGCCGAACACCCTCCCCAGAGCTACGACACGACGATGCTTTGAGTGGGTGAGGAGGTTGTGGATCGCCAGGAGGGGGATTCGTGATGGCGAGATCGCGCGTGGCGATCGGGCGATCGGACACTCCATATGGTGGTGGGGATGGCAACACGGATGACATTTCGGGGGAGCTTAGACGACGGGACGAGGACGAGGCGGACGGCGTTAGGGATTTTGTATTTGTTTTTGATGTATTTGTACTCATATTACTTTGATGTTGGCACTTTATTATTACTTTTTTGGTGTTATATTTTACGAGTTTTCAAATTTTTTGATTTCATTAATTCGATAAACCAAAGTTACAAGCGATAAAACATAAACAACTAGAATAAAAATAGACAGATAAAAAGAAAATACAATAGAAACTCATCGAAGTGGTGGAGTTAATCGGCGAAGGATCTCAGCGACGGTCCTTCCGATTTCGACGTACAAATGAATGTAACTCTTCCATTTAAACATAATATGATTGGACATCATCTGTCGGAGGTCATCCTCGGTGTTGACATCCACGGCAGACCAGTAAAGACCTCCATCACCCATTCCGGTTTTCGATAAACGATACGAATTATCTCATGCTCGCGTCGTTCTCGTTGAACCGCGAGTAGTTTTCGCCAAGAGCAAAGAAATGATATGCAGTGTTTTAACCTACACGATACAACATCTCTCCCATCGAAACTTATACCATCATCTTGCAAGATGATGCCCTGATGATCAGCAAACCCCATATTAGAATGAACGAGAGTGAGGGAAGAAGGCTCGTAGTATGACATTAGCGAAGCCTGCATCATCTTCACTTGTGTTGTGTGAGAGAAGGAGGAAGTTGAATTTTTGGGGTGAAAATAGTGATGGTGGGAGTGGGTATTTATAGTTGAGGTAAAAGATTATCAACCGTTGATTTTGTTGTGCAATCCACACCGTTGATCAACTTTGAAAGTGAAATCATTCTGTTAAAAATTTTTTTACTGCAAAAAAAAAATACAAATTTCAAACTGTTCCGGGGTGTATCAGTAAAACCAACAGGTTCCAATAGCATTTGGGCCGACGGCCCATATCAGCATAACCAGCCCAAGCTCGGTTGCTTGGAGCGCACTTTGCGCCAACCGGCCAAAATTTTCGCATCACGGTCGGACTCTACAGTATATATATGCCATTCGCACATGGCATCAGGTACGTAATCTATACCTAGTGTTACCCTACCCGAGCAACCTACACTGACTTGAGCGTCGGAGTGTCATTGCAGGTACCACCCGAGACGTTCAGCGTGCAGCCAAGACAGGTCCTTTCTCTCAGTCGACGACCGGCCAATACATCAAACAACAACATCACTTCATTGGTCTAAGGTACGATCACAAACCCATCGTATATATGTCATTTGGGACATATATACGATGCGTAGTTTTACCACATCGTATATATGTCGTTAAGAGGTATATACGATTGGCCGTGTAAGATGCTATCGTATATACCTCTTAAGGGCATATATACGATGTGGTCAAACTACGCATCGTACATATGTCCCAAATGACATATATACGATGAGCCTGTTTTAAAAAAAAATAAAAAAAGATTACAAAGGGCATTTTGGGGTTTTCATTGTGGGTGGGGGTATGAGGGGAAATGGTGGGGGTCCAAAAAAAAACCCTTATTGTTAACACCTTGTGCCATAATTCAGCTGGGCCTGTTATGGGGAGACATTTGGTTACTAGGATCAGGCGGTTACTTGGTGGTTTTGCTTCCTCTCGTATTATTCACGTCTACCGTGAAGCAAACAAAGTAGCAGATGGTTTGGCTAATTTAGGTTGCACCTTAGGAGAGGGTCTCCTTTCTTTTAGCTCTCCTCCGACTTGTGCTGAAACTCTCGTTACTGGTGATGTAATAGTCTTTACTCCTAGATTGATTTCTGTGTAGTTTTTCCTCTGGGGTCTTGCGCCCCGTTTAATCTAAAAAAAACAAACTAGTCCTACTAACTTATTTGCTACTCCCTCCGTTCCTGAATGCATGTCGTTTTAGCCAATTTTGCACATACCAAGGAAAGGCTTTGAGAAGAATATTATTCCTATTATACCCTCTATTTTTTTAAGCATTAACTCTGCATACCTTTCAACTAATTTTTTTTCGGTATTTTAACTCTGCATTAACTCTGCATTCCTCACACCCAAGAAGCCATTAACTCTGCATACCTTGCAAATCATCCACACCTCTTCCCACTCAAATCTTTCTGCCTTCCACACCCGAGAAGCCATTTTACCTCCAAAAATTTCATTTCAAAAATTTAACTAAAATTTTAACTTCCCACCAAAACAATTTAACATGGCTCATAATTTCAGTATATATTCAACATTTTGATTCTAAACTGAAAAAACTAAAAACACCTAAAACATGGATTCAAATGAGAGAGCTTCCTTGCTTGAAAATGAGGATGCTCAAGTTAATCCACAACTTGAGAGAAATATTATTCTGGATCTAAATGATTTTCCAGATTCTCCAGAAAGTTCATCAAGAAGGCATTCATTTGATTTAAACAATTTTCCAGATTTTCAAAATACTGGTGTTGATGATGATAATGTATTCATGGAGGAAGATGAGCTACATGGTGATGAAGAGGAGCGACATGATGATGATGATATATACTTGGAGGAGGAGGCTAACATTGATGGTGGTACTGTAATTTCTTTCCAACTATGGAACCTCTGTGCTTTATTTTTCATCGAGTTTTCTGTTTGCATTTACTTGGTGCCATGTGTTTAGCTAAACTCAACCAGAACCCATTACACTCATGCATAGAAAATTGTATTGGACTTATTGGACTTTTCAAAAAATTAATATTCAATCTATGAAAAGTGTGCAAAACAATAAATGAAGATAGGGGTATAATAGGCATAACATATAGTTAAATTAACAAAGTGACAAGTAAAATGAAACAAATTTTAGGCTCAAAAGTGACAAGTATTCAGGAACGGAGGGAGTATAAACTAACAATTTGGCTTACAGCATATAAGCTCAATTGAATGGATCACGATGCTTGTGCACATTTAAAAGAGGTAAATGTAAAATTGTTAAAAGAATCCAATATTCAAAGAAACAAAAATCATTAACATTATACTGCAAATGTGAACAATGATTTTAAAATTTTTAAAATTTTAATAGTTAAATTGCCCAGCTTCAAACTAAAGTCATTTTTTAACCATTGATACAAACTATGGATGAATATTTTATATTTTTCTGAACAAAGGCCACTGATATAATAATTCAAAGGCCACAACTAATATATTATATAAATACTTCAAATTATGATTGGTTAGAAACTTGCAAATTCCAATAATTTCACTATCATCTATTGGAGACCTATCCTTTTCAACATATATATTACTAGTGAGCTGTACTAGTCGGAGCATTTGTTATACTGTTCAATTCGCCAACTACAACCAAAAATAAAATATATGAAAAAAAAAATCCACCAAGAACAAGATACCAAACTGAACTTATTATGTGCAAGAAGAAAGCAACCTTATTATGTGCAAGTTAATCCTATAATAGAAATCAACCTGTTCTTCAACTTCATCCTTTTTTGTTTTTTTTGTGCAATTTAGTGTCCTAACCATCATTTTCCCACATGAAATTATTTTTTTAGAACTTGAATTCATGATCTTTCACTTCATTGTACAGCTGTAACAATCTTAACCAGTAGTATGCTGATATTGTGGGGTCCACAGGAATAGTATCATCAACATTTTTGTTGTTTTCAGTCATTCACTTTCTCAACCAACTTAGGATCCTCCATGTTCTTTACATCTGATAGATCTACTGACCCAATTGCAGTTGTTAAGTCATCTATATGCTGCTGCCAATAAAAAGATACATAAATATTAAGTAAAGGAGATCAAAGCAATAAAATAGAGGATTTAGAATAGCATATATCAAATTTCCCTACCCCAAATTATTCTTCAAAGGGTATCAAGTTTAGAATTTGTTTATTTTATCAACTAGGCATTTAGGCTTAGATATGTTATTGGTCCCTACAATATGCCCATTTTTCATTTTAGTCCTTCAAAAATATTTAATTCCTCACATTTACAATATATCAACTTAGTCCACGACTTTTGTAAAAGTATTTCAATTTAGTTCTTTTTTGCAAAATAGAGGGTCTAAAATCTAAATTGAATAATTGATATAACAAAGGGACTAAATTGAAACACTTTTACAAAGTCAGAGACTAAGTTGATATATTGTAAATGTCAGATTGTCAGGGACTAAATTGAACTTTTGTGAAAATTCAGGGATCAAATTGACTTATAACTCGACAAAAAACATGAAACACAATCATGCCTTATTCCTATTCTTATTCTTTATCATTAGTAAAAACCATGAAAAAGGTAGCAATGTAAAAGCAAACCTGAGTAGTATTGGTAAGGGGAATAGGTTGCCTTATTTTCTTCTCCTGCAAAACCTTTTGACGGCTTTCATAAAATTCAAAGTCATCCAATATTGATGTTCTTGCCACGTAGTTCTTGAAAATGTTAAGCATTTCAACACCTTGGGGAAAATGCACCTGAAACATACAAGACAATAGTGAGCATATATCAACAACTAGGAAATTTACAGGAAACAGTTGCTTTTATAGAACGCGAAAAATGCCAACCTCTTGTGTGTCTCTACTATTTGTTACAGGCTTGTGATCATTATTTTCGAGGATGATATGCCGTAGCTGAGGATTTGGAACATCCTTTATGATGTGCCATTTGACAGGGAAATATCCATTCCATTTATCTTGTTGCCAGAAATCCATACTTTTATTGAAATCAACTCGCCCCATCATCTCGGCTACTCCACAAAACTGACCGCTCGCATTGACCTGAACTCAAACGAATACCACAAAAGAAAACATTAATATGAGGAATCTGTAGTTTTCAAAAACATGGATAATAAGATTGAACTTAACAGCATACCGAAAAGAAAAGGAATATCGGGCACTTGCTTCCTTTCTCTTCCGTTCGCTTCTGAGCATCTTGATATGCACTGTCGAGCCTCTTATTCCCATTAGGAGTACTGGCCCATACATTGTACTTGATGCTCTTATGAACATCATCTTCGCTGTACGATTTGATGACGAAGAAAAGTGCATGATCATATTTGGTTGGAAAATCAGGAAGATTATATTCATCTGTCTTGATTTTGTTGTTTCCATCGACCACCGAGGCTCTCGCAGAATTACCTCCACCTCCAGATATTAATGTGCCTTTTGCATTAGTTGTTCTAGGACCCTGATTCTGCTCATTAAGTGAATCATTAAACTTGCTTCTTAGTTTCAGCTTATCACTACTAACCCATCCCTTTGTATTTGATTTCACATTAGAGAAGTTGTTTGGATAGAGGTATCCACTCTTTCCTTGATTGTATGCCGGGAACTTCGTGACCGGCAAAGAAGTCTTTGCCGTTGGATCTGAATGGAGAATCGGGCCACAAATAGGTGCCTGAAAACATCACAAGCTCATTAGAACAATCTAATCAAATCTAATCTAAGGATCATTGATAAACTATGAAGCACATACTTGCACACAACACTGAGACCGAGACACCGCTAAAGTCTAAACTATAGTACACTGGGACACCCCATATATATAAGTAAATAGAGAGATAACTAAATCAATAAATAGAAACACATGTATGATCAATATGACAATAATCTAAATTGAGACTTAGGATTTATCTATTCACGTTTTAAAAGTTGATAAGCTTTATAAGGTGTTTTTTGACAACAAAAGGTTTTATACCCAAAGAATACGTATAATAATCTAAAATTTTCAAGTTGATTATTTAAAAAAAAAAATGATAAGAGTGTCTGAGAAGTGTCCAAATGGTGTCTACCCATAAAGAGGAGTCTAGCGCGTGTCGTGTCGGTGTCCAACACGGACACAGACACATGACACGACATTCGGAAGAGGTGTGTGTGCTCCACAGTTGATAAACCACAAGACAGAAAAATGCAGAAGTAAGGTTACCTTGTTCACTTGCTTTGGCTGGTTACGCTTAGCATGAGTTGATGAAACATCTAATAAAGGCAGAGAACCTTTCACTTCTGATGAGTTGCTCGGTTTAGGCGGGGCGACAGATTTCGACCCAATATCACCTGTATGAAGACTCTGGGAAGACAAATTAGATCTACCACTTGGTTTACCAGCCCATTCATTATAATAACCATTCCCTTGTGATACATCTTGTTGTGTTAGAGGTGAATCCCATGAGTATGTTGACGGCAGTAACTCTGCATAAGGCAAAGCGGCTGAATAATAACCCGGTGATCCAATTGGTTGTTGAAATATGGAGGCAGGAGGGTAGACATACTGGCCATCAACACCAGGTGTATTCATAGGATAGTATGGAGAGTAGCCAGTCTGAAATCCTGGCATGAGATAGACATAAGATCCATTATCTGCTTGCATGACCTAAATAAAAGCAACAAAATTAAGACATTTACATTTATTGGAGAATAAAAAAAAGATCAATTATCTGCTTGCATGACCTAAAACTAAAAAATGAGAAAGAGCTACATAGTAAATTCCTATTATTTTGACTAGATATTTTCAAGAAGAAATCAAGCCAAGTCTGAAATGTGTTCCCTATCCCTCAATTCGAGTACAAACCCAAATATGATCCAATAAAAAGTATACGTCATCGTTATTACTTTCTATTTAACTCCACCTTTTCTTCAGGGAAAATTGTAGGGTAGACCACAAGGACTAATAACTGAAAAATCGTCTCAAATCCTAACGATGACCGATGCCACCTTTGGGAAGCAGGAGCTTACAATCCCCGTGTCCTCACGACTAAGACGACGACCTGATCAATGTTGTTTTGACAAAAACAAGGAGAAACAAATGAATTCTTCTAAACATAACTTATATTTGTTTTCTCTTGTTTATTGCCAAACTAACACTGATCAGGTCACCATCTCAATTGTGAGGATGAGGAGGACCGTAATCTTCTGCTACATTGGTCGTCGTCGAAGTTCTGAACAAATTATTCAAGTATCGATCCACGTGGACGACCTATCAAGGTGGTCCATGGTAGAACCCACCTTTCTTGACAATATGATTCTTGGAGACCTATGCTTACATCTTAAACTTGAAAAAGTGAAAATGCTAACAAAATGAACATATGCATAATCTGGTTTTATCAGATTCAAGTATCTGACTATGCATACATCACATGCTTAGCCACAATTTGACCAAAGGTGCAACAAGTCAACAACACAGAAAGACCAAACAGTAACACCATCAATCAGCTTAAGAAACTTACAGGATATTGAAGATCCACTGCAGCATCAGCACCAACATAATACCCTTGATTTTCTGGTTCTCCATAAAAACCACCATAACCTGTGATCATTCTAACGTAAGAAATGAAATCATAAATATACAATCAATATAAATGAATAAGGAACCAGCAGAGGGAGAGTCAAAGTCTTTGACCAGTGGAACCATACCTGGATAGTAGTATCCATAATAACCATTATTAGCAGCATAAGAAACATTCTGATCTGTTGACAAATACTCATGATCCACATCCCCTTCTTTAACACTACCAGATGCATCTCCTAATGATGATACACATGATCTTGCATCAGATGGAGAACTTGCTCCCTTTGAAGGAGCCTGAACACACACATGATGATATCAATGAAACAGTTAATTTCAATTTGAAGTACACAGAAAGTTGGAAAAGAAATTCTGAAATCCAAAGCTAAAATTGATACTTTATGAATCACATGCAATAGAAATCAAGAGATGGGGATTACCATATTAGGGTTATTGAGTTCAATCTTTGAAGAATCACCATGAAGCTTTTTCCCACTCATTTCATCTGCAGCTGGTAAAAACAGAAAATCAAACCCAGTAAAAATCTATTCTTTATACATCAAAAAATAAAAAAACAATCACCCCAATCTATATTCCTGAAGCATAATAAAAAGAAAAAGAAATTAAATCTAAACCCAAAAAATCATAAGAACACAATAGAAGAGATGAGGGAATACCTTTTTGCAATTGAGCAGCCATAGGAGTAGCACTCAAAACTCTCAGCTGTAAAACCTCTTAACAAAATCCACTGGAAACAGCAGAATACAGATCCTCAAAAAAAAAAAACAGATTGTTTTTTTAAAATTATATATCAGCTTTTTAGATTTCTTCAACTGGGGAGGTGAAAAATTGAAGATTGAAAAGGTTTTGAAGAAAAAAAATCGAAAAACAGATAAACCCCACGAGATATTTTAGAAAAAGAAAATCTGGGTATGGATTATTTTTGCTGTTTGATATCTCTAGATTTCTGGGTCGTGAGGACAAAATCACGAAAAAAATGGAGTTTTGTTTGAAAATTAGAGATGGGTGAAAAAAGAAGGGCGAGAAGAACGGTGAGAATATCCTTAAAAAGATAAAATCCTGTTTTTGTTAGAAGATATGGTTTTGAATAGAGAGGCTATTTAAAGGGATGCTGATGAATGGATGGAAGAGAGAGAGAGAAGACAACACAGAGAGACAGAAGAGAGAGAAAATGGAGAAGAAAGAAAGAAAGAAGAAGCAGAAGAAGAAATAAAATGGCATCTTCTCATAAAATAGGAAAAAGGGACGGTGGAGAAAGTGCCACGTCATTATAAAATAGATAATATTTAAAAGTTGAAAAGGGATGTGTATCTGTAAATAAAGTGTTTACAGCTCTTTTCATTTTCTTAACTTTTGTGTGATTTGTGTCTGCGATGCAAACTAACCGCGTGAATTCAAAATCAAATTTTTTACCCAAAAAAATAATAATCTAAATCTACTATAATAAATAAAATAAAAAAGAGGCAAGTAACCCTCACAAAAATTACTTTTCTGCTATCCTTTCATTAATTACATCATTAAGATGAAAACGACATTTTGCCACTAAATGACAAAAGTAATACTTACCTACAAAAAAAAGAGATGCATGAAAAAAAACAACATCAGCATCTATAGCTACATGCGCGTGTCAGATTTTTTTTCAATTTTCTTAAAAAAGTGCAGTTTTTTCATGACTGTTATGAAAATAAACCAAAATAGAGAAAGGAAGAACAAGAGAGTGAGAGAATGAGAGAACATGAAAGCCTTTGAATTATTCTCTTCACACTAGTGTTACATTGCACAAATGACTAATTCCTATTTATAGGGTACAATTTGGCAATTGAATGGTCAATAGTAAAAAGCCACTAATCATCCACTCACATAAAAGGACTTAGTGGAGTGTGGAACCCTAAATGTGGACATTCACTAGTTATATTATTCATAACACTCCCCCTTGGATGTCCATCCGGGATATGTCTCATTAAAACCTTACTAGAAAAAACTCAATGGGATAAAAATCTAGTGAAGAAAAAGTGTACAATATCCATTCAGTGGGAACTGCCTCGTTAAAAACCTTTCCAGGAAAACCGAGTGGGACAAAACCATGACAAAAGAAAAAAGAGTGCAGTTTTTGTTTAAAGCTTCACTTAAGAATATGAATTCCAACATTTAGAGTCTCTTCCTAAGTGCATATGGAATAATCTACTCTCTTCACTCATTGCCACCCCCTTTTTCCCACATGTACAGTGTCATCAACAACAACAATTTTCTTCACAGCCTCCATTTCCTTCTTGCCAAAATTGCTCACATTTTTGTAGAAGGATAGCCCATTGTAGTAAAGCCCGTAGCATTCATTGATTCTCCTTGAGTCAAACTTTACTGGCACTCCTCTAACTTCAGAAAAGAACTGAGGTTTCCCTTCCTTTGGGGAAGGAATTCCCTCATAGAACTCACAATAGCAGCATAAAAAGAGACCGGGTGTTGAATCAATTGCTCCACCCTAATGCTTTCACAATAGTTTTGAACGCAATGGGGGCATGTTGGAGGTTAAACCATGCTCAGCCCAGAAAGTCATACGCTGGAACTTCTCTGGATCATCAACATCAGCAGGCTTTTGTGTTACTCTTCCCTTGACTAGGCTTGATTCACCACGCCCAATGGTGGATTTGCGCTTGCCACTTGATTTGAGAGCACTTTGCTTAGTTCTAGCCATTCATTTGAACACAAATTCACTAGTTTCGGTTTTGAGGGGAGGGTATTCGCAGGGAACAGTTTTAGGGATGATAAGAAATGGGCTTTCGAAGAAGAAGAAGTTGTGGTTTGGTGTTTTTAAAGTGATGGGACAGTTTTGAGAAGTTGACGCAGTTAAACAGTAGCGGTTGGGTTTTGGGTGACGTGTTGAAAGGCTATGGATGATTGGACAAGTGGGGCAATGGCAGGGTAGGGAAAATGACAGCACAATGCCACCTCAGCATTCATTTAAATTTTGAAATTTTTTGTTGACCCATAGCGCTTCAGCGCACTAACTACTGCAGCAATATTGCTGGAAGCAATGCTGTAGCACCAACTGCTACTACACCTAAAATTCAACTTAACACCATTTTTTGAAATTCCTGCACAACAAAACAAAAACAAACAACACACCATTTATTAGTTTAAAACTCTGAGTTACTTCCCAGTAGCGCTTGGTTTAAGAGTCCTCACCACAGGTTCTCCAAAGTATTGTTTTACTCTCAGCCCATTGACCTTGAAGGTTGAATTTGTGACTTCATCATATATGTCCACAGCTCCATGAGGGTACACTTTTAGCAATTTGAATGGCCCAGACCATCTTGACTTAAGTTTCCAAGGGAACAACTTGAGTCTTGAATTGAACAATAACACTTGGCTTCCCTCAACTAGCTCCCTTTTTTGAATATTCTTGTCATGCTAAGCTTTGGTCTTGGCCTTATACAATTCAGCACTCTCATAAGCAAACTGTCTCATTTCTTCCAATTCATTCAATTGCAATAGCCTAGCTGCCCTTGCCTTCGCATGATCAAAATTGAGCTTTTTGATTGCTCAATATGACTTATGTTGCAGTTCTAAAGGCATATGACAAGCTTTGCCATAAACCATTCTATAAGGAGACATACCCAATGAAGTTTTGAAAGCAGTTCTGTAGGCCCACAAAGCATCATCTAGGTGAACAAACCAATCTTTCCTAGTGGGTCCTACCATATTCTCCAACTCCCTCTTAATATCTCTGTTGGAAAGTTCTGCTTGCCCACTAGTTTGGGGGTGGTAAGCAATGGCAATCTTATGTTTCACCCCATACTTGGCTAAGAGGTTCTCAATGAGCTTGTTACATAAATGTTGCCCTTCATCACTAATAATGGCCCTAGGGATTCCAAACCTTGTGAAAATATTCTTTTGCAGAAATTTGCTGACAGACTTAGCATCATTATTAGGCAAAGTAACAACTACCCATTTGGACACATAATCCACAACAACCAATATGTACTCATTCCCAAAGGAATGAGGAAAAGGTCCCATGAAATCCCACACATCAAAGAGTTCTACCTCTAGAATGTTGGTTAAGGAATTTCATGCTTGTTTGAAATATTTCCTCTCCTTTGACAATTGTCACATATCTTGACCATCTCATGGGAATCTTTGAATAGGGTAGGCCAATAACAACCAGATTGCAGCACCTTAGTTGCTGTCCTCATCCCTCCAAAATGGCCATTATATGTTGCAACATGACATTGCTGCAGCACCAACTGTTGTTCTTCATCAGCCACACACCTTCTTAACAGTTAATCAGGACACTTCTTATATAGGAAGGGTTCATCCCAAAAATACTGCTTAACCACATGGAGAAACTTCTTCCTTTGCTGAAATGTCATGTTAGAGGGCACCACTTTACTAACAAGAAAGTTCACAATGGCAGCGTACCAAGGTGCTGCAGCATTTACTGCCAGTAACTGCTCATCAGGAAAATGTTCCTTGATCTCTCCAGCATGAGTACCTGCACTATCACCTTCCAATATAGACAAGTGGTCAGTAACTTGGTTCTCCACCCCGTTTTGGTCTTTATTTTCAAGATCAAATTCTTGGAGGAGAAGAACCCATCTTATTAGCCTAGGTTTTGCATCTTTCTTAGCTATCAAATACTTAATGGCAGAGTGATTAGTGAAAACATTTACTTTAGTGTCAACTAAGTAAGATCTAAACTTATCAAATGCAAAAACCACAATTAGTAACTCTTTTTCAGTAGTAGTGTAATTCAATTGAGCATCAACAAGTGTTTTGCTAGCATAATAAATAGAACAAAAGACTTTGTCGTACCTTTGGCCAAGTGGCATAATCACTAGTATCACACATGAGCTCAAATGGTTTGCTCCAATCTGGTGTCACAATCACTGGTGCAGTCACCAATGCATTCTTCAACTTCTTAAATGCTTCAACACATCGGTCATCAAAGACAAAAGGAGTGTCATGTTGCAACAACTGACACAATGGTTTTGAAATATTAGAGAAGTCTTTGATGAACCTCCTGTAGAAGCCTGCATGTCCCAGAAGACTCCTCACACCTTTCACACTGGTTGGAGGGGGCATCTTCTCAATCACCTCCACTTTGACTTTATTAACTTCAATTCCTTTCTTAGAGATCCTATGACCCAACACAATGCCCTCTTGCACTATGAAGTGGTATTTCTCCCAATTCAGCACCAAGTTGGTTTCTTCACTTCTATCAAGAATCTCTTCCAAGTTGTCAAGATATACTTGGAATGTTTCCGCAAACACAAAAAAGTCATCCACGAACACCTCCATAGATTTCTCAATGAATTCAGAAAAGATAGATATCATGCATCTTTAGAAGGTGGCAGGTGCATTACATAGCCCAAATTGCATCCTCCTAAAAGCAAAGGTACCAAAGGGGCATGTAAAAGTGGTCTTTTGCTGATCCTAAGGAACTATTGCAATTTGGTTGTAGCCTGAATAGCCATCCAAAAAGAAATAAAACTCTTTACCAGCTAATCTATCAAGCATTTGGTCAATGAATGGTAAGGGGAAATGATCCTTCTTTGTAGCTTTTTTGAGTTTCCTATAATCCATACAAATCCTCCAACCAGTCACAGTTTTAGTGAGAATCAAATTCATTCTTCTCATTAGCCACCACTATTACCCCTCCTTTCTTAGGAACACACTGTACATGACTCACCCATGCACTATCAGAAATGGGGCACACAATGCCAGCATCAAGCCACTTGATTATTTCTTTCTTGACTATCTCCTTCATGATGGGGTTCAATATCCTTTGCCCATCAATGCTATTCTTTGAGTTTTCATCAAGGATTATTTTGTGCATGCAAATGGTAGGACTAAATCCCCTTGATATCAACCATCTACCACCCAATAGCCTTCTTATGCCTCTTTAGGGTATAGTAACTGCTAATAGTTTTTCATCAGGAAACTTTCTTTGATCTATCCTTCTTTTGTACCTGCACTTTCACTTTCAAGTCTAGACAAATGATCAACTACTTGGTTCTACACCCTCTTTTTATCATGAATTTCAAGATCAAATTCTTGAAGGAGGAGAACCCATCTTATTAACCTTGGTTTTGCGTATTTTTTTGAGATCGAAAATATTTGATGGCTGAATGATCTGTGAAAACAATTACTTTGGTGCCAACCAAGTATGATCTAAATTTCTCAAATGTATAAACCACTGCTAATATTTCTTTCTCAGTCACAGTATAGTTTAATTGAGCTTATATGAGTGTTTTGCTAGCATAATAAATAGAATGAAAGACTTTATCATACATTTTCCCTAGGACAACTCCCACAGCAAAATCACTAGCATCACACATCACTGGTGCTGTCTTTTGAGTTTTTGAAATGCCTCCACACAAGATTCTTCAAAGTTTAAGTTTACATCATGTTGTAATAGCTGACATAATGGATTGGAAAGTTTTGAGAAATATTTGATAAATCTCCTATAGAAGCCTGCATGGTCTAGGAAACTTCTGACACCTTTAACTGTTATTGGAGGGGGTAATTTCTGTATCACGTCAATCTTGGCTCTATCTACCTCAAGACCCTTCTTTGATAATCTAAGACCAAGAACAATACCCTCTTGTACCATAAAAGGAGATTTTTCCCAATTCAGAACTAAATTAGTCTCCTCACATCTGTTGAGAATTTCTTCTAAGTTTGACAAACAAAGTTGAAATGTCTCCCCAAATACTGAGAAATAATCCATGAACACCTCCATTGATTGTTCAATAAATTTAGAGAATATTGTCATCATACACCTTTGGAATGTTGCTGGAGCATTATATAGTCCAAATGGCATTATTCTAAATGCAAAGGTCTCATAAGGACATGTAAAAGTTGTCTTTTGTTGGTCCTCAGGAACTATGACAATTTGATTATAACTTGAACAGCCATCTAGAAAACAATAAAATTCTTTACCAGCTAGTCTCTCCATCCTTTGATCTATGAAAGGCAATGGGAAATGATCTTTCTTGGCAGCCTTGTTGAGTTTTCTGTAAACCATGCATATCCTCCAGCTTGTGACAGTTCTTGTAGGTATCAATTCATTTCCTTCATTGGCTATTATTGTCACTCCCCTTCTTTGGTACACATTACATAGGGTTTACCCATGCACTATCTGAGATAGGGTAGAATATTCATCTAGCCATTTGATCATTTCCTTCTTTACCACCTCCTTCATGATTGGATTCATTCTTATTTGTCCTTCTATGTTATTTTTGGAGTTTTCATCCAAAACAGTTATGTGCATGCATATGGAAGGACTGGTTCCTTTTAAATCTGACATTTGCCAACCAATTTCCTTTTTTTTTCCTTAAGGTATTAATGAGATCATGCTCCTGCTTTTGTGATAAGTCAGAAGCAATGATCACAGGAAGGGTATCATTTTCCCCCAAGAAAACATATTTCAAATACTAAGGCAATTCTTTAAATTCAAACTGAGGAGGTCTTTCTATTGAATGAACATTCTTTTTGAGGTCTGAGTCTTCAATATCTAAGGATCCATATTTTATTTCCCAAACCTCTTTCACAGTCAATTCTTCTTGCAGAGCTTTTCTTCCACAACAACTTCTTCTGTGAATGCTGGAGCATTGGATGCTAGAGCATTAGTCAAGCGGTCATGCTGCTTGTGGAAGTGCTTCTGGACTACTTGATCCAAATAAACTACAAATGAACACTCCTCAATATCATCATTAGGATACTTAAGAGCATTCATGACATTGAATATTACCTCTTGATCATTGACTCTCATGGTTAATTCACCTTTCCATACATCAATGAGTGTTTTTCCAGTAGCTAGGAATGGTCTTCCAAGTAAGTTTTATACCTCATTATCTGCATCAAAATCAAGAATAACAAAATCTGCAGGAAAAACAAATTTCTCAACTTTAATTAAAACATCCTCTATGATCGCTTCAGGATGGGCTATTGACTTATCTGCTAGTTGAAGGGTTACAGTGGTTGGTTTGGCAGCTCCAATACCAAGTTTTGTAAATATGGATTTAGGCATTAAGTTGATTCTTGCACCTAAATCACATTATGCACGACCAGTATAAAATTTTCCAATTGAAAATGGTATTATGAAACTGCCAGGATCCTTAAGTTTTAGGCCTGGAAATGTAACCCGAACCTCCGGGTACCCACCCGACCCCGCTTCGAGTTTGACGGGGAAAACCCGCATTGCCTGGGGACAGGGCGGGTTTTGAGGATGTCGATACCCACCTCGTCCCCGCCCTGAACCCGCTCAACAAAACATAAATTAATTATTTTATGCATATTTACTCATTCATTTTCATAATTTTTTTATTTTTAATTTTGATCTATTTCCTATAAAAAGTCTATTTCAATACTTTTAACTTTATTTTATCATTGTATAATTATTATGATTTTATTTTATTAATTATTATAAATATGTTTTTGTATTTTTCCTATAAATTTGTAGCGGAAATGGGTACCCGCGGGGAACTTGTCCCCGTTTGGGACGGAGATGGGGGATGCAAAACCGACCCCAATAAAGATAGGGGCGGGGACGGGGGATGCCAAACCCGCCCCCGATCCGCCCCGTTGCCATGCCTATTAAGTTTCCTAGGAATTTTGTTTTGCCTGATTATGCTACATTCTTTTGACATAGCTACTATTTCAAATTCCCCCAATCTTCTTCTCTTAGTTAGCACATCTTTCATAAATTTTGCATAATTTAGCATTTGTTGAAGTGCTTCAACTAGGGGAACATTGATGTGTAACTGCTTTAGTACCTCAAGAAATTTGCTAAATTGTTTTTCTCCACGAGCCTTCCTCAATCTTTGTGGAAAAGGAGGAGGAGGGTACTCAGAAACTAACCTTGGTGGTGGCACATTAGTAATGTTGGATGCTGCTGCATTGGATGCTTCAACATTGCTTGAGAACTATGCTGGGGAAATGGATGCGCCAACATTTGTAGAATTTTTTTCTTTTCAGTTTTTCTCATTTTTTTTTTCATTTTTTTCCTTTTCATCCTTACCTTCACCTTCTGTATCATATGGTTCATTCAAATCTTTTCCACTTCTCAAAGAGATAGCTTTTACTTGATCCTTACCATGCTTCTGTGATGATGAAGCTTCTATGGTAGATGGGAGTGACCCATTTGGTCTTAGGTACAAGGCTGTAGCTAATTGCCCCATTTGATTCTCCAAATTCTTGATAAAGGCATCATGAGCTTGCCTAGTAGTTCTGAATAAAGGCATATGTTTTGCCCATATATGCTTTGAACATAGATTCTAAGGAGTTATCATTTGCTGGTGCATTGGGTCTTTGGTATTTTTGGGGGGGAACTTTGGTAGTTTTGAGAGTGGAATCCCAGTGGAGCGGATGGTGCTGTAGCATTGGATGTTGTGGCATTATTGTTACCCCATATGAAATTAGGGTGATTTCTCCACCCTGGATTGTAGGTGTTTGAGTAAGGATTGTTGTTTTCATTTTATCCTACATTGTTAACATAAATAGGGTTGCTAGGACATTCCTCATACAAGTGTCTTCCTTCACAGTATGCACAACTAGTTAATCCTAGAGGGGCTTATTCTATTGCTGCTATAGTGTTTTCTGTTAATTCTGCATCATTGGATGCTAGAATTGATGGGATTGAGGTTTTTTATCATGATGGTAAGGGAGGCTATCTGAGCGAATAAAGTTGATACTTCACTAAGCTCATGAATCCCAACTAGTTTCTTTTGAGCATTAATTAGCCTTTCTGTGGGTCAATTATAACTATTGGTTGCAATTCTTTCTATCAACTCACAGACTTCAATATAGGATGAATTCAATAACACACCCCTAGATGATGCATCTAACATGAGTCTGGTTTGAGGTTCCAAACCATTATAAAATGTTTCCATTTGAATTATAACAGGCATGCCATGATGAGGCATTTTCTCAAAAGTTCTTTCCATCTTTCCCATGCTTCAAATTGTGATTCAAATTCTTGTTGTCTAAAGGAAGTGATGCCATTTCCCATCCTGACATTTTTAATAAGTGGAAAATATTTTGCAAAGAATTTTTTAGCTAAATCATTCCAATCAGTGATAGAGTTAGCTCTAAGGAGTTTAACCAAGCCTTAGCTCTATCTTTCAAGGAATATGGAAAAAGTTTTAGTCTAAAAGAGTTTTTTGGTACACTAGAGAAGATGAAATTGCTACATACTTCCAAAATTGCCTTAAATGCAAGTGAGGGTCCTCATGAGGAGTACCACCAAATTGTCCCACTGTTTGAAGCATTTAAAACATCATGGGTTTAAATTCAAAGCGAGTTACATTGATTTGAGGTCTGACTATGCTGGTTTGCAAGTTTTGAGAATCAAACATAGCATAGTCTCTCATTGGCCTCTCCCTATCATTTATCATACTTGTGGGTCCCATGTTGATCAATTCCTGTCTGTGTTCATCATCATAATCAGTATGTGATCCTGGATGATTAGCTCCTCTACCACCTCTTGTGGAGTTTCTGCTTGAGCCTTGAGCAGAACCTCTACCTTCACCTTGTTCAAACATGGTGACTCTACCACTAGCTCTTCTTTGAAGTCTTTAAAGTCTACGCAACATTCTAAATCTCCTTTCTATCTCAGGATCCAATTTATATTCTGGTGAGTTGATTCTGGGCATATGTTATGGCATCCATTGTTGTAGCATCAGAAACAAAATACCAGAGTAATAAAAACACTAAATTACTATAAAACTAAATAATAAAAATTAACGGGAATTCTACGGCAACGACACCAAAAATTTGTTGTGTGAAAAGATGATGTGTAAGTATACACAGTCTTTAACAAGTATTATAATAGAAAGATGAGATCGTGCCCACATGGATTGTATTTAATTTCCAAAATTCAATTTCAATAGTTGAATTAGTGAGAAGTAATCAAGTAACAAATAACACTATTGGAGAGAAAACAGAAAGTAAACAAGCTAAATAAGTTGGAGTTAAAGTCAAGTGAGAAAGATAGTTGGAATGCTTTTTGCTAAGTAAATCACTTTCGAAAGCATTATGTTATACATGATGTTGTAGCATTGTGTTGCACACAATGCTAAGGCATTGTGTTGTATGCAATACTGGGGCAATGGATGCTGCAACAATTGTTTTGTGCCTTGTAGTCACTATCGTCAATGTTTTATTACAAGTCTTATGTCTAAGCTCTAAATAAGTTCACCATTGTATGTTAAGAAACCACAGTATCATCCTATGGACTATGGTATCCTATATCTAGATTTTATCATGGAATTAACAAAGTTTCATTTATTAAACACTTACTCACATTAGTTCTTGAGTTCTAATCATAACCATGTCTGCATTTATGACTCTACTTGTTCTAAGTGATCAATCTCAAAATAAGTTGAAAGAAGTATAACACAAGAACTAAAATGCAACCATCAGTACACAACACAATAACTAATTAAAAGGTCATTACAAAGTTAAAGCATCCCAACTAAAGAAGATTAGCTCATGTTAGACATTACTAAACACATACAAACAGATGCAATCAGCTTCATATCTTTGATTATACAAGAAGAAGAAAACAACATAAAGAGTACACGGTTGAAATTCCATTGCATAAATTAGTTTAGCATTGCTGTAAGCACTGCTGTAGCATTCACTTCACAACATTCAATCAACACTATGAAATTGTGTAGAAGTAGAGAGAGAAGTTGTCAGTTCCTTTCCCCCTTCGCACAAGTTATCAACTAAGTGAAGATATCTTGTGGTGCAGGTTAAGTTTTGATGATGAAGTAATCTAAGACAAAGTGACAAATGGAACTCCAAGGCACAACCAACCCAAGAAGTAAGTCCGTGTTAAGGGTAGTTGCTAGGAGGTCGGGTCGTGTCTTAGGAATGAATGTAAACCGCTTGTGAGGATCGGCTCATATCACTCAACACACTAGCACTCACAAAATTAATCTAACATATGTCTTCATTTGATAAAAGCATGCTAAATATGTTAGGCACATGCACATAATAGATTATGATAATAGATTATCGACCTGTCCTCTTGATTTATGGACAAGCACATAATCGATTATCTTCTTGATTCATGACTTGTGTTTTTAAAGCTAACAAACAATCGATTCAGGGCTTCTCATTTTAAAGCACAAAATCGATTTATGGCTTCTTATTTCAAAGGAGAAGTCGATTCATGGCTTCTTGTTTTAAAAGAAACAATCGATTATCTCTTGCCTTATTAAATCACCAAATCGATTTCTCACCTATATATTAAGGAAGAAAATTGATTTGCAACCTGTTTTCTAAAGAGGAAAATCGATTTCCTACTTGCTTCTCTTGTTTTTATAAAGCAAACAATCGATTATATACTTGCTTTATTAAAGCACAAAATCGATTCCTCACTTGTTTCCACAAGCAAGAAATCGATTTTCATATTATGTTTTTCAAGCAACTAATCGATTTTGCCACTTATTACAATAGAGTTAAAAATTGCTTCAACGGTCATATTTTTACAAACTCTATAAATAGAGACTTAGGGTTTCACAGATACACACAACCTACAAATCTAAAAAGCAGAACACGATCTATTGACAATCACACTCGTTCTTCACGTTCTTCATCGCTTTGAGCTGATCTCTTTCAAGGGTTAGGTTGGGAAAATCTTCAAGTTGTTGTATCTGCCTTCTTAGAGGTATTTATGTTTATTGTAATTTGTTCAATTACTGTTATTTGGTTTTACTAGAGAGTGGGGAATCTCTCTAGGGTTTTGAATGTAACAAGAGTGGGGTATCTTTTGTATGTCAATTAGTTGTACTAGAGAGTGAGATATCTCTCTAGGGTTGTTGATTGTAACAAGGGTGGGGTATCTCTTGTTGTAATTGTTGTTAAGGGCTCTTGCACAAGGTGGGGTATCCTAGGTGAAGAGCGCCTGAGTTTGTAAGGGTTTTAAAGCACCCGGTTTAAGCTTTGTTTTGATAGTGAAAATCTCACAAAGGGTTTGTGAGGACTGGAGTAGGTCACTAGGAGGTGGCTGAACCATATAAATCTCCTGTGTTATTTACTGTTTTTGTTTCTAATTCGGTCATTCCATAAACCTGCGCGAAAATTAATCTAAGTCGTTTAAAAAGGGGAAAAGATTTTAAAGTCTCAATTCACCCCCCTTTTGGGACTGAAGCCACTTGGTAACAAGTGATTCCCATTCTCTATCTAGGTGTATTTTTGAATGAGAAGTGGAAAGTCTTTATATAGGCTCCATGAGTGAGGTATTCTTGGCCAACAAGTTTACTTAAGGATGAAGTTAGGTTTTTTTTTCTTCTCATCTCCAAAAGTAGATTTGATCCTTCACCCACCAAAGAAAAGAGGTCCTATGATGAATGGCCAAGTGTCCCTAAAAAGGGTTCAACTTGTGAGTTATGAAGTCTATGGTAGGCGCCGAAATCATCCACTTGCATTTTGCTTTTGACGCATCATGACGTCATCATTTGGTTACTGAGGAATTTTGGTGTGCCATGAGAGCTTGGGCATTATGGTTAGTTTTGAATGCTGGGGCATTGCAGTGTTACGAATGTTGGGGTATCCATTGATGTAGCATTGAGTAAATACATCAAAATACCACAGTATATGCAAAATTGCCAAGTTACTTGTGAAAATCTCCCTTTACCTTGAATGTTGTTTTTCTTTTGTATTTCCATTTTTAATAAATATTAACACTGAGAATTTAACAATTATTTAGATTTAGATGCGTAAATAACTCTATATAAAAGTAGAGTTATCAATGGGCCCTACATTTACCTCACCCCAAGGAGACTAGGCGGGAGTTGAACTCAGAACCTCTCGGATACAACTCCTGTCATGCTCCACTAGGCCAACCCTTTAGGGTTTAAAGTTAAAGATAAACCAGAGATTGCGACAACTAATCATAATTCAGCGTATTTTAAAACCACCGCAATTTAATTTGCGGGGGTCGAATACCCCCATTAATCGAATTTAAAGCCCCTACTATTTGATCCATTTTTTATAGTGTCAAAGTTTTTTTTTTTTTGGTAAATAAAAGTTTAGGTGAGTTAGGCTCCGGTGGCTCACCAGGGTCAGGACAGGCGTCACGGCTCTTTGAGCGCCTACAGAGGTACTTTATAGTGTTAAAGTTAATATTTACTTTTATTTTAAAAGATGCATTATACATTGAAATGAAATTGTCCAATAATATATTTACCAAAAAAAGAATTTTCCAATAAATTATCGAATAGGTTTTAGCTTTTATGAAATCTCTTTATATATATTTTTTATAAATTTATTTTCATAAAAGTTTGTGCAATACGTACATAATGCTTTCAATTTTTTCATATATCTAATAGAGAATATGAATGAATAAATATATAATGCCACTGCAGGGAATAATTGATTCCAGGCCAATTTCTACTTTCTTAATAAACAAATATAAATAGCTTCGTTAGGAGTATCCCAAATTGTTTTTGTTTCATCAATTTTTTTCATTATTTTCTTCTTGATGTTGTTAGTACAATGTATGCGTATCTAATGAAAAAAAAAATTTATGATAAAGGGTATAAGGATCAGATACTTATAATTGAATTATATGTAATGATCAAGAATGAAATTCCATAAAGGTCATATGATTTTTCTCTAAAAAACTTACTATGACCTGTTTTGTTAGATTAAAAAATAGGTGATTTTGTTAATAATGTTAGAGATTAGTTTTTATAGATTTTTAAGAGAATAAGAAGTTGTTTGGTGTCTTTGTAACATAATCAAAATTACTTTTTTTTAAATATTCTATTAAAAATGACTTTTATGAGAAACTACTAAAAACAAATTCTCATTCGCATAAATTTTGGATTACTTTTAGATTCTCATTTTTTTCCAACTTTTTTTTAATCAAACATGATTCATATTCTGAATTTATTAAAAAAGAGAAAAAAATATAACAGTAAAGAGTCTAAGAGTGGACTAGACCAATACCTTGGCAAAAAGAAAAGACAATAATAGAGAGCCCTAAGAAAGCCCCCTAAAATACTTCATCCTAGAGATGATTCTAAAGGAACTAACTTACAATAGTTCAATAAAAGAGACAGACACAAAATAAATCCTATAACGGGAATTAAAGTCAGCAATGCTCAGGGTCATCATTACAACAAAAAAGCCCATGAGTAGCATTTTTTTTAGCCATTGGTAGCGCTTTCGAGCACTACTAATGCTGGCTCTCTTTTTGCCACTCCCCCAACAGTAGCGCACAAAAAGCACTACTAATGAATAAGAATGAGTCGTGTTTTTTAGTAAAAAGCGCTACTTATACTCTTAGCGTGTTTTGAGAATGAGTAGCGCTTTTACTAAAGGATCATATATATATATATATATATATATATATCATGTACCAAAAGATGCATGTCAACATACACAACAACAAAAATTACATCATATCAATTTCGAAGTTGGTGAATCAAACGACAACATGACAACACCACTTTCCCTTGAACTCAATAAGTTGCTCATTGAGTATTCAACTCTGAATCTAGGAAAATACCAAAAAAATAAAATGAAATAAATTTAGAACTAAGTGGTTAAATGATAGTAATTATTATTATATCAATATCAACTAGATATCGAATTACTTGTAAGAAAACTAAATATCAAATTACATACTTCCTTTGGAATTTCCATTTGGTTTTAAGTGATGATATGATATCTTCATAAACATCATGACATAGTACCCACGATGATCGTTGTTTGAGACACTATAAAACAAAAGATTAGTTAATTACTAAATTTAACTAATTACATGTATAAGAATATTGATTATAAACCTACCATTGTACAAGATGTTGACTTTCTGTACGGTCCTGACACCACCCAATTCACAGTATGTTGACAAACAACTGAACACAACATCATATAATTATATTAATCGAAATACATACATAATTAAAATTATGAAATATGTGAGGGATCTAAATACACACCTAATGAATATCTCCGCCATCTTCGGGTAATTGTTGTAATGACCATGCAATTAACCCAAATAGAATATTGTATCTCTTTTGGGATCAATCGGAAACAATACCCAATGTATCCTAAAAAATTTTTGAATAATGAAATGACAAATATTTCACAAACACATGGTATACGATTGATATATAATTTAAATTTCTCATTCTAAGTTGAACGGTGCCAAAAACAGGGTATCAAAGCTTGTATTTTGTCAATGTTTCTTTTAACCGCGTCCACGTTTCTTTCCATATGTTCTTTTTCATCTTTTCGAGTGGGATCTACACGTTGAGTGAAAGTACTTTTTTGGCACAAGAACACAAATCTTTGTGTCTGTTCCTTAGGGACCAATAACTCATGGTACAAGTACCTTTAATTAAAATGTATATACATTAAATTAATGAAATAATAATAATAATAATAATAATAATAATAATAATAACAACAACAACATCAATAGTAATATGAAATAATAAGATACATACATACCTGAGATATGCTTTACCAACAGTCGCGGATACCCACTCGTGGTCATATACCATTTGGAGTACCTCACGAATGATCGACAATGTTTGCTCAAGTCCCAATATTTCTTCATCCATCCATGCATCTATTGCGCTTGTCATATTTAACGCGTGGATTTTTAAGTGATGAATTCATTGGAAGGACTGCTAGCTTGTTGCTCTGATAATTTGGCCTTGCCAGCAATATAAGGGGAGGGTCGGGATTCAATTACAACCCCGCTAGCTTTTTGCCCAGACACTTTTGTCTTGCCAGCAGTAGAAGAGGAATATTGGGATTCAATCTCATTCCCGCTAGCTATCAGCCAAGACACTTTTGTCTTGCCAGCAATAGAAGGGGAAGGTTGGGATTCGCCAACATCCCCTCTAACATTCTCTCCCTTTCCAGCAATAGAAGGAAAAGGTCGATGAATTGCTTTGCTAATATTCCCTCCATTGTCTTTGTATTTAGATTTTGCCAAGTCAATTGTTTTGCATCTTCTGAACTACGACACATGCGCCTAAGTCTGGGAATTATGGGAGAATACCACAACACCTTTTCTGGAGCAATTTCTTTATTCGTGTATTGTGATGAATTACATTTAGGATACGACTTTAACAATGCATGTTCATTCCAAAATAATATGCAATCATTGGGACAAGCGTGTATCTTCTTATATTTCAAGCCAACATTATGCTTTGACAACATATCTTTCAATAGTGCGAGTAATCCCGTAAATCTCTTATCCGTCCATTATTGGCAAGTTTTCAAGTTATACAACTTTATCACAATCAATAATTTTGTGAACTCAGTACAACCCGCATACAACAGTGTTACCGCATCAATTATCAACTTCTCAAACCTTTGAGGACAATCATTGAGATCATCTTCAACCGCCTTTGCCATCTCTTCAAATTGGTCGCCATCAAATGTATATGTTTCAGTGTCAATTGGCGCACATCTCTCAGTACTATTATCCATATTTTAAGACTCGCCTCTTTCCTCATTGTGCATTGTCCAACAAGTATAGCTTTGATCAATTCCATAGACCTTTAAATGTCCTGCCAGCTCAACTCCAGTAGCTGGATTTACATAACAACATCGTAAACAAAGACATTTGATATTCTACTCCATCGGCATATTCCTTCGACAAACGATTGGCTGACATCCACTTTCAATCCATATTTTCTCAAAATTAATGGTAAAATCCTATATAAGAGAACATAAATATATTATAGGTGAAAAGCACACAAGGTACAAACCAGAGATTCAATGTCACACTCATAACTAGACTTTGGATGCATTATCTTCTAACTCATAACTAGCTCTAACAAGATGACAATGCATCATAAGAGATATCCCCAACTCCATTTGAAATGAGTTAACAGTTTGGGTGATCCTTTAGTTGTGATACTAAAATAGAAATAGGTAACAAAACCTGAACAAAGTGAAAAATGTATAATCTGTACTAATTGATGTTCTGATAAGGAAATAATGTTTTGCATGCCTTGGTTCTTTTTGACTCCAAGGGTAGAAAGTGAGTAGCTTTAACACACACATACATATAACTCAAACATCCACATATGTACCTATGTGTCCCAAAGAAGAATCTATCAATACAAAAGTACACAAGCTTATTAAGTTTTCCATGCAATTTCAACTATATAAGTCAAACAATCCATCAATTTCAAGTGCATAATTTTCATTACAACCTCACATTCAAGGTCATTCAAATACACCAATTATGAAGAGTTTTAAAATAAGTATTATGGTCAAGTGTATAAATAATAACAAAAACAAGAGAACAAGAGAAAAAGAAAAGTACCTAAACAAGGGGACGCAACAACGAATTAGAACTAAAACAAACTCGAACCAGAACAAACACGAAGCTCCGCAAAACAAACTCGAACCAGATATAACAAAACAAAGCTCCGACAACTAAAAAAAACTGTTCAAAAACATAACAAAAACCAGAATATCCAAATCAGAGAAAAATCGCCCAATTTGGGTTCAAAGACTTGCCATATTTAGAATCAACACAATAGCAAAAGTAGTCACAGAAATCATCCCTTTACAAGTGAGTTTCAACACCAAAAGAATCATGAATGCTTAAAGAAATGTCAAACCCAAATCATAAATATGCATCAGTTCAGACAGAGAGAGAGGGGGAGGGAAGGGTCGAGGAACTGAGAGTTCACGCAAAATTCTTGTTAGTTCTCAAGGAACCCAATGGAGTAGGTTCCACTCATAGAGATTCAAACACAAAGTTCAGAAACAGAGAAGTTCACAAACAATATGGTGTCATTATTTCTTAGACCAACGACAGAGCATTTGGGCTAAAGATACACAACATATGTTTAAGTTTTGAAATAATCCCCAAATCATTTCAATTCTACCTAAACACGAGTCTAACAAAGATGACAAATTAGTGTTCCCCAATAGAGTATACAATTTCACAAATGAATCCCTAATTAGAAACAGCCATGTGCAATAAACTAGTTTTGACACACACACACACACACACACATCATATTGAGCCTAATTACATTCACTCAAATCCTTTGAAAAAAAAAACTAGAACAACAACACACAACAATGTTTTCAAGTAGCCAAAAGATTATCCAACATCCTCTCTAACACCAATAAAATAATTCTAAAAGACAAGTAGGTTGTCCACAAGCTTAACAGTATACCAAAGTAGTGTTTCAATCATTCAATAACATCATAGGGTAGCAAAATTTTGGAAAAACCCATGAAAAAGGCCAACTCATTGAGTGTGTGTGTGTATATATATATATATATATATATATATATATATAGTAAGTACCTGAACAAGGGGAAACAACAACGATCTCCAACGAACGCGAACTAAATATGAACTCGAACCACAACAAACTCGAAGCTCCGGCAAAGCGAACAACAACGAACTTGAACCAGAACAACAACGCGTGAGGAGTTACCAGAACAACAACTCGAACCAGAACAACAACACATGAGGAGTTACCAGAACAACAAATCGAACCAGAACAACTACGCGAACAGAGCACCAACTCAAACCAGCACAACAAGCGAACCACGGCAACAACGAAATGCGCAAACCAGAACATTAACGAAACCAAAATCTGTTCACAAACTAGAACAACAACTCGCAATGCGATTTCTATTAGATATAGTTAGTATTAGGAATTAGAAAATTAGTTAGTGTCTAACTAACTTAGTTAGATTAGTTTAGAAGTTAGTCGGTGCCTAACTAACTTAACTAGATTAGTTTAGAAGTTGTTACATGTGTAGTTAATTTTCTATTGAAGTTAACTAAAGTTAACTATAGTTAAACACTTGTATATAATACTATTGTACCATCAATCAAAATAGATAGAGTTTATTTTTCCAATTTTATCTCTTTCAATTAAAACTCATTCTTGGAACTTAATATGGTATCAAGAGCGATATAGCTTCCGTGTTCCTTTCTCCTCAATGATTCCTCCATTCTTTTCACGCGAATGTCTTCTACTGTTTTGCGATTCATGAAGAATGGGGCTCACTGCGGTATGATAAGAAATTTCTTAATTTTATATTCATTTTATTAGTTTCTTATCTTTTTTTCTCAGTTTTGAGTCATTCCTGTTGCGGTCTTTGGTTTTGCTCTTCAATTCTTGACCGTTTTCTCCTTCCTCTCTCGCTTCTTTGAGAGTTTCTATTTGTGCAACTTGCTTTGGTTTGTTCCGTTTCTAATTCGTTTGACACAAATTGTTTGTCATTCTTGTATTGGTAATCATCATTTCCGTTTACGATTCTTGCACATCAGTTTTGCGATTTCGCTTCATTGTCCTCCTTTCATTTTGATTTCCAATGACTGTGATCTGAAGCAGAGTTCCGATTTGATTTTCGATCGAGTCAATTTTGGTTTTTGCCGTTTGTGTTGGTTCTTTATTGCATATGTTGTGACATTCGGATGGACTTATATAGCATCAGAACTTTTTCAACTGTTTCCACTTTTTTACAATTATGTTAAAAGAATTTTTGGTGGAGAAAGTGATTTTGAGGCATCATCAATTCCTTACCACTGTGAAATTCTCAGGATTCTTTTCTTTGGTCTTCTTGGTGTAATATACTTCATCCTTGCTCCTCAGATACTACCATTTCTCTTGGTCTACTTTTGTCTGGGATACATCATTTACCGCAACCAGTTGTTATATGTTTACGTGCCAAAGTACCTGACTGGAGGAGCGTTTTGGCTTACAGTGCACAATTACACAATTTTTTCTCTGTGCTGACCAAACAAATCAAGAAAGCATTAACATGTTGTCGTGGATTTTACTTTGCTAGTGGCAGACAAGATTGTTCTCTTTGTAGCCCTTCATGGCTTGTTTCTTTGGCTTATGTTGTGTCTTCATTGGCTTTGTTAGTTATTTTGATGTAATTTTATTTTAGATTTGTTGATATGTACTTTTGTATTGTTCATGTCAAGCTAGAAGTGTTGTGAATAACTTTTAGCTTGCGGGGGACTATTAGATATAGTTAGTATTAGGAATTAGAAAATTAGTTAGTGTCTAACGAACTTAGTTAGATTAGTTTAGAAGTTAGTTAGTGTCTAACTAACTTAACTAGATTAGTTTAGAAGTTGTTACATGTGTAGTTAATTTTCTATTGGAGTTAACTAAAGTTAACTATAGTTAAACACTTAATACTATTGTACCATCAATCAAAATAGATAGAGTTTATTTTTCCAATTTTATCTCTTTCAATTAAAACTCATTCTTGGAACTTAATAATTTCACGCAGAAATTGGGGGTTTCGTGATGGCGTTTTTGGGTTCTAGAAACGAAACCAAATGCAGTGGTGTTTGAGGTTTTTCTGGGTTTTTTTAAACGAAACCAAATGTGTGAGAATGGATGTGCTTCGTGCGTGAGCTTCTAGAAACGATATGCGTATTACGTTCTGTATTTTTCTGTCGCGATGGGAGAGGGTGATTGTTTCTCAGATCTGTTTGCGAGGGAGAGAGTAAGGAACACATAAAATGTTGCACATTCACGAGGGAGAGAGTGAGGAACGTTGGTTCTGTTTGGCTCAATATTGAAAATAAAATTTTAACCATGAGGAGCGCTTTCTGCAAAAATGCTACTAAAGCAGGCTCCGCGTTTCAACAATGAGTAGCACTTTTTAAGTGAGCATTGTCCACCCATTTCTGTGTTTTGGGCATTAGGAGCGCTTTTTAAAAAGTGCTACCAATCCAGTTCCGTGTTTTTGGCATAAGCAGCGCTTTTTAAAAGCACTACTCATTCTACTCCATATTTTTCGCATAAGGAGTGCTTTTTAAGTAAGCTCTACTCAGTTTTTTCCTTGTTTTCACCTTCGGTAGTGATTTTTTTTTAAAAGTACTACCTAAGATGATATTACATAAGTAGCATTTTTTTAAAAGCGCTATTAAAGAGGGCTCTCTTTTTTTTTTTTTTTATCAAAAAAGGTTACGCTCTTTTTTAAAACTTTTGTTGTAGTGCATTTTTTTCAACTATAACAAACAGAAGAAAGACTTCTAAATTAAAAGTACATTATAAAAAATATTTTCTTTTTAAATGTAATAAACAATCTCCATATTTTGATGTTAATTATAATGCTTGTTCATTTCACCCATCACAAATGAGTAATTTATATATTTACATTTTGTTTTTATTTATCAAAATGTATTTATATTTTGTAAAAACACTATCATGACATTGCTAGTTTTTATAAACCAATATGACATCAATATTAACTATATTTTTTAATCAATCATGATAGTGTTCACCACAAAAAATATATTAGAGAGATGTTATATTCTTATGTTATAGAGCAAGGAGCATGAGAATTTCTACCTTAAACGCAACAACAAGAAAAATAACGACAATTTCAATTCTCAACTAATTTGATTTAATTAAAAGTTCAGAAACCGTGTTGGTTTTTGTTTAGTGAACTAATATTTTTTTGGATATAAAATAAAGACAAAAGGGACTAAGAATCCACTAGAAGATGGAATAACAAAGACAAAAATAAGAGAGAGAATGTACATAGAAGAAACTGAATTCATTTAATAATATAAAATTAATTAATTAATATAATATGAATTGTTCTAGTTTCTTTTGGCAATGTCAAAGTCAGCTTTTTGGCTTAATGGCTAAGACATCTAAGCATACTACTCCGTGGGGAATTCGCGTCGACATCACCTCCTATATATTTCTATCTTTTATTTTTCTTTTTATTATTATAATAACAAGAAACAAAATACAGATTCAGATTGATTGATTTTGTTGGATTTGGCTTACGTTATGTTTGAGTAAAAATGAGCTAAATAAATTGATATATTAGAGAGAGAGGTTTCATATACCTAATGTTTTAAGGTTTTGAGTAGAAATCTGGTGTTTAAATTTTTTGGTAGTCTTGATCACTAGCTCATTGTTACTCTCGTCACTCCTCTAAACTCCCCCAAAAAGTGGTGTCAGAGTCATAGTTCGGCTTGGTGGAGGAGCGGGAAGTGGATGTGAGTGGTTAGTCGCATATCGACTAGAAATGAGTTAAATGAAAAAAAAAGACTCCTATCTAACGCCTTAATGTTTTAGGTGGAGATGTGACGTCCAAATCTTTTAGTGATCGGGATCATTAGCTTGTTCATCCAAATCCATTTTCTTATTGTGTTTTTAATAATGGTCACAAAGAAGGAGAGCACGATGAGTTGCCACGTTTTGGACTCCAACGTGGAGAGCACGTGTACAGCTTCTTTGACACTGAAAATGCATAAGAATGTATATATGATAGGATAAGCTTGTGAGTTAACCACATTTATTAATTGAAATACCCGCGCTTATAAGTTTTGTTTGCTATTTTTGTTTTTATATCTACGTTTATAAGTTGGTTTGCTTCTGTGTGATTTTGGAGTAGTAATTTATGAATATTGATGGAAGATTAGTTTTCAATTGATTAATTGAAACTCTATGCAGATGTTGATGGTGTACCCTTAGAAAATTCCATATTAATCAACACAAAAGGCATTTGATCTAAGAAGCCTAGATACTTAGTACGACACAACACAAATACAGAGATACGAGAATTTTTTCTAAATCAAGATTCGACATGACTAAAATACGTATATAAGTGATAGAATCAAGTGATAATATACATAAAAATATCATGTGGATACACTGATCTCGAGAAATAAAATGAAGTGAAAAAATACATATAAATATTAAGTGGATACTAAGAACGTGAATTCGAGCACACCACGCTCCACTTTTTTCTCCCTAACCCTTAGTTTTGGACTAGGACTAGACGTTAACAACTCAATGGACTGCTACCAAAGATTGACCCAACACACATAGCTTCCATGAAAAGATTACAAACTACTATTGGGTTTAATAAAAAATCAAATTACCTTAAAAGTGCAACGACTATTTTTACAGCAATTTAGCCGTTAGTAAAACTCAGTAATGTCCTTGTTACAAAGTTTGTTAAGAACTTATTTCTAACTAACAGTTTGTTAGAACAAACTGTAACTAACAGCTATGCAAACCAGTCCAGTCATGTATAAATACTACTATCTATGTACAGTTTAACACAATGAATAGAATTTTATAATTTTGCATTAAAAATTTCTAAGTTATATTCTAATACATGTTGTTGATCTTCATTGCTAGCGAGTTTTATGGGTTCTTCACTTTGTATCCTCTTTGCTCCAGGTAAGGCATACCTCGCAAAGAGAGTGGCCGGACAAACCCAGATTAGGGTTTGTTCATTACAGTGAAGAAAAGAGAGAATCTCAAGAAAGTAACTGAGATAGAGAGCCCGCTTGTTACGGCTTATTTTTTAAAATGATCATTTTTAAAAAAATAATCACTTATGACGACATGTCGCTTCGTTTATTCTGATTCTCTTAAATGAAAAATTTGAAAATAATCTAAAAACTACTTCATATGAGAAGCTGTTTTGAGTAGCTTCTCATAAAAATCAGTTTTTTAAGAATGATTTTCAATATGTTACACAAACACAAAACAACTTCTCATTTTCTTATAAATCTCTAAAAACTAATCTCTAAATTATTTAACAACAAAATTACTTATTTTTTAATCCGTAACAAACGGGTGTTTACTTGCGTTTCTTGCATGTTTGTGTGGTCTTCAACATGGTGAAGCCCTATGTGTCTGCAATCGTTCATTACAACCACATGCACAAAGAAATCCAGAAATTTGGTTAGGGTTTGAAGAAAGGAAACGAGAAATAAACCAAAGATAAGATCTATAGTTCTTTACCTTCGTTTAAGCTTTGTTTCAAGCCTTCCAAACTCAGGTTTCTGCGTAAATTAATAAGAACTCAGGTTAGGGTTTTATCGAACCCAAACAGAACCAAAATCAGTGCAATCAAAGGGGTTTATTGAGATTTTGCCTTCGTTGATCTTCGTGTGTAGTGATCTTGTGCGAGTCTTTTGTATCAAAACCTGCAAATCAACGAAGGATTAGTGAAACCCTAGCAGAGTAGTAGCGAAGACGAAGAGAGAAAGTGAAAGAAAATAATGAAGAAGAGAGAGAGAGTAACACTTAACTTCTGAGAGAATTAGGGTTAGGGTTGCGTTGTTTTGTTCAACATAGCGGGTTGGGATTCGGGTAAAAGATCCGTGTGTTTTACCACTTTTAGCGGGTCGTGGGTGCTGCAGCAACCCGTATATCTGTCTGGGTTTCTAATAACTGGGTTGTGTGCTTTTGGTATATTGGATTGGGCTAATTTGGGCTCTAAATTGCTATTCGCACCCCATTATTGCTGATTGTGCTCCAACAAATACATTATAAAATTACGTGAATTGCCTAACTAATTTTGTTATAGTGGATAAGTTTCACTTCAGAGTCACATAAACCTATCACAATCACTAATCAAGGCACGTTTTCAATATAACCCCCTCACCCACCTTAATCACTAAGTAACTTGAGTGTCGAAGAATTTTGCAGGTTGCCAACACTAATGTCTTTTATCGAACATGGAGTGATGCCTAGTGCATCTATAAAGTTTGACTAGTGAGAGCACACTAGTACACGAAATATCTAATATTTTGTTATTTAACATCAGTTTTATGAAACAACCGGTGTTAAACAAATACATGATGACTTTTTCTAAATAAAATATAATATATCATTTTAACGCGTTATAAGCATCAAATACACGACCAGATGTTAGTAAATGGTCGGTGTGGATATGTTACAGATTTAAGACATATAAAATGCTTACGTTTCCAAGTCGGTTGTTCCCTAACACCCAGCGTGGATTAATTCAGCAAATTTTAAACATATAAGCCCTGACAATTCCACGTCGAATGTTTATAATAAAAGACGTTAATACCTTCAGAAAACTTAAAATAGTGCCACTTCCACGTCATATGTATCTTAACAATTGGCATGATATATTCTTTACATAGATATTAAAGCCAATCCACCTTTTATTTAATCCACCCACTCACTCTTTTGTTCACAACACTCAAACTAGTCCCTCGTTCTCTCAGTTTCCCTCTCTCTCACTCTAGTGACACCTAAGTGGATGTTGTCTTCATCGCATCCACTTATGGTTTATGAGGGAGACAACGAAGGTTCCCAAAATCGAAGGTTCTCTTTTCGGTGGATTTGTGTTGGATTCTTCTTTGCTAGTTTAGTTTGTTTGGTTCATCTTCTCTATACGATTTTGTTCATTCAGTTTATGGTTTAAAACATTAAAAAAAGTATATTTTCCAAAACCAAAGGTTCCCTTATATGTATTTTCTATCTTTTAGTTGTCTTTAAGGTTCCCAAAATTAACCGATATGTGGAACAATATCAAAATCTTAAAATTCAGCCAAAAGATGTTGCACCAAAATCTCAGAATAAAATTTTGACACAATTTTTATGTATCTCCAAAACATAACTATGCTTGTGTTCTTGTATCTGCTAACAATATATAAGTAAGACCAACAACCAAGCTCTCACACTTTCGCCTACAATAGAGTTGAGAGTAGTTCCCACATATCTCTGCCACGAAAGAGAAACAGATCAATATTTAAATATCACAACTTCTGCTTATATTTTTCAGTTTTTGCATATGCTTGAGCCTGACCAAGTGCCATGTACACATTAGATTTAAAAGGTTGTACAAATCAAAGAAAGAGAACTAATGAGAAACATAAAAAGTTGATCAATCTCTTATAACAAACTTCAAAACTATAATAAGGAATTCAAAATATCTGATATGACACCAAATAAAAAAAAATCTGATATGACAACCCAAACAATATCAAATTTCAACGTGTGATTAAAAACCATAAAGTCTTTTAATAAAATATAGGTCTCAAGGGGGTAAAATATAACCCAAAGCAAAAAAAAATATTAATGAAATAACTCTGATAAATTTGAACAACACCATAAGATTAATTCTTTGAGTGATAGAATGCTCTCTAAAGCCGGGAAGGAGATCATGATTAAGTTGGTATTACAATCTATCCCAACTTATTTCATGAGTCTTTTTTTAATTCCTTCCACTCTTATTGTTGAGATTGAGAGACATCTTAATGGATTTTGGTGGGGAGGCAATGGTGGAGCGAGTAAGAGCATCCATTGGTTGGTTGTCTTGGGAGAAACGGTGTGTCCCAAAGGCTCATGGTGGTATGGGTTCCAGAATTTAAAATATTTTAATTTGGCTCTCTTGGGGAAACAATCTTGGTGCCTCCAAACTCAACCCGATCTTTTGGTCTCACGTTTATATAAGGCTAAGTATTTTCCGCATAGTGATTTTATGCATGCAACTAAACGGAGCAATGGAAGCTTTGTGTTGAATAGTCTTTTTGCCTCTCAAGAGTTGTTACGTGAAGGCTCTTTGTCGAGTACTGGGAGTGGAAGCTCTATTCGTTGTTTGAGGATCGGTGGACCAAAGAGCCTACTCAACTTCGGCCTAGGAACTCAGTTACTTTTAATCCTCTCCTTCGTGTTGATTATTTGGTTGTTCAAGATAGGAGGTGCTGGAAATGAGGCTCTAGTATGTTTTATCTTGGATGCTCCCTCTCACTACAAGAAAACCTTGTTTTAGCCACCAGCAGTTGCCACGGAGCTTATTCCGTCAGTAATTTGCCACGGATTTGCGACGGCAAGTGCAAAATATGTGAGTGAAATTTCCATTGGTGTTTGCTTGCGGTTTCACACTGACATGTGAAATGACAAAATTTGCGACGGACATGTCGTGGCAAGTCCGTGGCAACGTATTGATAAAATTAAAACACCCCCGATCACCTCTCATATCGTTCTCACTCTCTCAAGCAGCATCACGCGTTCCTCACTCTCACCCTCACCGTCTCCCTCCACACAATCGCCCTCCTCCCTCGACCCACCGTCGCCCTCCTCCCACCGTCGCCCCCTCACGACTCTTTCACTCTCACTTCTCACTTCTCACTCTCTACACCGCTCACACTCTCACTCTTACTCTCCGCCACCCTCAACCTCGGCCTTCTTCCACCCTCCATGGCTTCAACGTCCGCCCTCCTCCGACGCCTTCCACTCTCCCTCTCCTCTCGCCCTCACTTTCTCCCCAATTTTCGCGAAACCCTAACCTCAGATTTCCCCAAACCCTAACCTCCGATTTCCCCAAACCCCAACTTTCATGAATCTAGATTTGGTTCTTGTGTTTCAATTTGACCCTGTAAATTTCCGTCCACCATCTGTTTGTCGAATAGTCCACACTGTTTTTCTTCATTTTGCAAATATTTTGTTATCTTTTCTGGGAATTTTGTACTTTGGGGGATACATTTTATAGCTGCTGGTCTTTAGTTTATATAATATAATTAGGTAAAACTACACAGCTTTGAAAAGGTAGTAAATTTCTTGATTGCTATTTTTTGTCTCCTTTTGATATGGTTTTCTCTTTCTGGACATTATGAGCGTAGCAACATAATGAAATTAGAGTTTGCTTGTAAAAATAGTCATTCTTGAACTTTCAGTGTTTCTTACAAAACCCTGGAGTTTCTTGGTGCTGCGTGAAATTTGTATATTGTGATTTTGGGCTATTTCTTAAATTTTGCTTCTATTTGAACCTGGAAATAGTGGAATATTCTGATCTATTTAAATATTGGATCAGTTCATTTATTAGACAGTTTCCGTTATGTGTGCAGTTCCGGATTTCCTTTTTTTCCCCTTCACCTACGCTTCTAACACCTTATCCTTTCCTCTTAAGCTGGTTGATTTACCTGGGTTGGATCAGCGCATCATGGATGAATCGATAGTAAGTGATGGCCTTCATTTATGATTTCCCTCTTTTTTCATATTAATTAAAATGTTATTTTTTTAAAATATCAAGCGGAATGGGATGTAATTAATAAAATTACGTGTTTATATGTTTATTTGGTTTATTTTATAGATAGATAAATTGATTATTTATTCATGTATAATTTTAGCATAAACTTATGATATATTATGTATTATATTACGTGAGAGAGTGGTTAAGGGTTTTATCATTGTTATTAATTTAAGAGTTTGTAAAGTAGAAATTTGATTAAAAGATGAGGGGAAAACCAGTTAGTTATGAAGTAGTATAAGCTTACTTACCAAATACTTTTACTTTGGTGAAAAGAAAACTGTTTGTTTTGTTTATTAGAAGTTCTGGTTATCTGCAAAAGCGTTGGTGACTCAATTGGTTTCTATAGTGAAATGTGGCTTTTGCCAATTTTAGCAAGTGTTATCATGTTTGCAAGTGAATTAGAATAATCTTGACTTTTATGTTGTGAAGGCTACAAGGGAAGTCTCAGGTAGTTCAGGATGAATTGGCAAGGCTTGGCAAGTCAATGGTCACCACTTCAGAGGGTACTCGTGCTATATCCTTGGAACTTTGTCGTGAGTTTGAGGATAAGTTCCTACAACACATTACCTCTGGCGAGGTATGTTGTCTCAGTCTTAGATTTTAATTGAATTTAATGTATTTTCGATGTTTCTTATTATTGAAGTGTCATTTCCTTAGAATAGATAATTTAGAGCTTCTTTTTTTATATGTTGTGGCATATGTAAGATTTCTGTTCATTAAAAAAACATTATGTGCTCAATTTAATTCTAAGAAGTTGAACAATAGAGGCTTTGGAAATTGGAAAGGAGCATCTTTGGATTATTTACATTTTAGATATTCATAATTATTGTTCTGGTTCCCTGGTTTAAAAATAGAACTGGTCAACATGCAATGTTTAGCTGTTGACATTTTTTTATAATGTGAATGAATGATACTACACTTTTTTGTTGATAAGAAAGTATAAGAAATTAGAAATAGAATGATAAAACTGTACAAAGAGGTGCAGGATAAGGAATCATCAGGCCTGTAAAACTATTCCTTCTAGTTCTAGAAGTCCTGTAAAACTAAACGTCTAAACCATGTGTGGAACACCAAAGAGAAGCCATGAACCCAATTCCGTCCTAAAGCAGATTTAAAGGTAATACACCCTCAAAGAAGCAAGCATTACTTTCCAACCATACAAACCATAAAATTCTGTGAATCCTTGTATTACCACAACATATGTTTTTCCTTATTACCAGTCCCTTGGAAGGGAACGTGCAGAAAACGGTCCTATGAACTAGTACAAACCCAAATCTCTTAAAAAATACCAAAAAAGACTATACTACCAAATGTAGCTTACCCCTGAACAATGAATGGATAGATGAGAAAAAGACTCATTCATAAAGAGTTGATTTAGTGGCTTGCCTCGAATTTTTCAGCATTCAGTGACAAAATTGGTTTTCGCACTGTGTTAATGATTAATTGATTTTATGGTTGTTGTTTGAGCCTTTTCTCCCTGAATAATTATAATTTTATCTGGCAGGGAATTGGTTGGAAAATTGTAGCCTGCTTCGAGGGGAGATTTCCTGATAGAATGAAGCAATTACCTTTAGATAGGCATTTTGATATCAACAATGTAAAGAGGGTAAGTTTTGGACTACTGGTTTACTGATATATTCTTACATTGTGTTGTAGGTTTCTTTTTTATTGGGCCGTAGCTCTTGCTGACCCTTGTGTCTATTCTCAGATTGTGTTAGAAGCCGATCATGGTTATCAGCCATATCTTATCTCCCCTGAAAAGGGATTAAGATCACTAATCAAAATTGATCTAGAGCTTGCGAAAGAGCCATCACGTCTTTGTGTTGATGAGGTAGGTATTTTGGTTCTATGTAGAATGGATTTGAATTTGAATTTGATTTGTATTTATTTTTCTTTCCTCAAAAGTTTTAGCTTTCTTTGCTGAAAGATCTCTAAACGATTATAACTTCTTTCTAATTTCTGATGCCTCGTGTTTTCTTCATCTTTTCATTTGCTTTTCAATTAGTATAGCATCTGGATTTATTATCCATATCCATGCATATTCATATCCACGTACATTGTCCTCGCCCTTCCATCTGGCTGTATTCATTCTACCTATTGCCAGTATTGCATAAACATGTTATTTGTAGAGTAATCTCAATCTTTGGCACTTTATATAGGATCCCTTCAGTATTTTTTAGGATTTCTTGCAAAGCACATGTTGATTCATGACTACTCAATTGTATTGTATGTTAATCAATATTGTCAAAAGATCACACGGGCTAGTTACAATGGTGTTTTTTGAGCAAACTACTATTTCATTTTTGTACTGTATGGCGGTGCGTGCGACACCATATGCCATATGACATTTGAGGCAGCCAAATGTGGTGTGATTTTGGCAATCTGCTATCGACAACATGGCTTTAAATGATTGATTCGAATTCAATTATTCTATTGTAAAGTAAGTTGATAGACTCCTATATTGAGGTATTTGCTGCAACTAGATGGATGGGGTGTAAAAGGATAAACACGTCTGTGTGAGGAAGACAAAATAAGAAATAAAGGGAAGGTTCATGTGGTTATACCTGAAGCTTAACTTAATTTTGAGATGGTAAGGAATAGTAGTCTTAGAATTTGGGTATGGCTGCATTTCAGCCCTACAAGAACATAGAGTCGTGGGTGTTTCCCACTTTTAAACCTTTTCAGGTCATATCACATTTGACGTTAGACTCTAATCAAGTGGGAGTTGGAATTGGGTTTTAGAGACATGAGAATACAAGAGGGAAGGATAGTAGTGCATGATTTGCATTAATGATGGGAAAACGAGAATTTGTTTGGGGTAGAGGTTATGTGCATCTACAAAACTCTAAACTTCTATTTTCTGTTCTTGTAAGTTGTAAGGAGCTAATCTTGATTCTTTTTAAAAAAAAAACTTTTTCAATTAAAAGTTCTACCCTCATAGCATAGTTAATGTCGGCCTTTGATCATCATATGCAATTTTCCTTGTTTTTCTTTCTATTTCTCTAGTTACCAATGGAGATTCTTATTTATTTGTGCTTTAGGTACATCGCACCCTTAGCTTGACAAAATGAATTATTTGTTGGAATTTTTTTGAGCATGATGTGTTTGCAAAGGCATGCTCACTAAGATAACTGTTGATGATCATGCTAAATTTGTATTTGATAGTCTTTCTTTGAATGTGTTGCATATTAGCCATCAACTTTTTTCTTGTCATACAACACATTGCTATGTGTTCCCCAAATGCATATTAGGCTAGTGTTTGATCAGGTGATTCTGTATTATTTTCTTAAGGATGGAGAGGCAGCGTCGAGAGGATGAATTGAAGGGCCGATCCTCGAAAAAAGGGAAAGATGCAGAGCAATCTATACTTACTTAGGTAGGTGTTCTCATGTTTGTAATGAAAGATTGAGTTGTTAAAGAAATAAAGAATGAGTTGTATGGCTCCAATTTGTTGATTTGTTTTCATTCTCTTCTTTGTGTGATTTGTTTGATTCAAAGCGCATGTTGTCAACTTATTTTAGGCCACTAGTCCCTCAACCGGTGGAAGCATGAAACCAATGAAGGAGGAGAAGGATAAGGAAAAGGACAAATCGGCCAGCAGAGAAAGAGGGGACAGAAGGCTCCGGTTTAAAGACTGCTGGTCTGAAGGAGAAATTACAATGAGTTTGTCTTGTCTTTGTATGCTACTATGATTTTTTCATGGATGTTTCATGCATTATCACTACCCACTTGAGTCTTTGTGAAGTTTCATCAGAGGAAATCTACTTAAAATTTGACATAATGATATCCCCTGGAAAAAGATTTTTTCTCTGGAATATAAGGAATATAACTACCTCTCATTTGGGAATGTGAATTGCTGTGTGTTCAAGTGTTTGCTTTGTGGAAAGTTACTAACCATATTTCTCTTTCTATATTTTGTTAAGTTCGACTTGTAAGATATTTTGTTGTTTCACTGATGTGCATCATTTTAGTTTGGTTTGACTTGATAAAATCTTATTCTGAAGGAATCCTGAGTTCTCAATCATGCATCTGAATGGTTAAGCTAGGGTTTAGGTTAGCTTATGCTCGAATGCTACGTTTGTGTTAAAAAGAAAGCTAATTGAAACATGTAATATAAAGATTGATTTTATAAGTCTTCAATCTATGATTTATGCATTATGGACAATAGCTGTTTGTTCAAGATCTGCTATGCTGTAGCGCTATAGCGCCTGACAACACTACTGGATGGGGATTGCAAGTATAGAGTTCAGTTTTCTGTTCCTCTATAAGTTTCTGATAAATGGTAATACATTTTCTTTTTGAGATGCTTACTTTGAACAATCAAACTTATGTCCTAATGGTGGTTTGGCTGTTATTTCCATGTGCTTTCAGTCAAATGGGTTTGTAATTAATCTTTTTTATCTGCTATTCTGCACTTTAATTGCAGCATTTCTTTTTGGTTGTGAAATGTCCATACGTCTTTGAAAGTTTAATTAATCTGTTTGGCCTCAATATCTTGCTTTTCTTGCTCAACCTTGTAACACCCTAGTATTTCTAAACAATAGAAATACCAAAACATACATATTAGCTTACATCAGAGTATAAATTTCCTTACTTAGATATGAATCTCTACAAGGAAATCGGAAACCAATAAATAACTTAAACAAATTTAAGTCATAAACTAATACAAAAGTAACAAGGAAAACATAAAGACAGAAGGAAGACTAAATATTCAATCTTTCATGCGAGCATGCCACCTACTCGTGCCATACAACCTTCTTCTTCCTCGTTAATCGAAAAACAACAACATTTGTAGGGTGAGATAACAAATCTCGATGAGTCTTACCGTGACCCCTCACCTATCACTCGGTCTATTTATAAAACATTTGTTTACTTCGTGATTTAATTAGTAAACCACGCGACAATACCGATCGCACACACAGTGCTAAATACAAATCGCACACACAGTCAGCGATCGTCAAATGCACACACAAAGCATTCATAACGTCCAACAATTGCACACTAGCAAAGTGAACCCTATCATCGAGCAAATCGCTATGTACAATAATTCATCTCGAGCATAACACCGATCGCACATCTCGCTAATCCGGTGAACCCTATCATTGAAGGCCTAGGTTTGGGGCTCATGACTTCCCGCCTAGTATGTTTGCGAGCTCGGGTCGTCACCGCCTCGAATCCTAATTCCGATATTGATCATATACCGAAATATCCTCTAATCCCGATACACCGCATTGGGCCGTCTCATATACACGATATAATATATATATACGGATTAAGTCTCACACCATAATATGTTGCAATAACATATTATTATCCACATAAATTCTTAAAAATCCGTTTAGTCAACATTTAAGTTGTAAGCCATTTGGTTCCTACACGTACTCTATATTTTCTGAGCTTTTGAAATACTCATAACATTAATCGTTATTTCAAAACCACTTTGAATTTGTATAAAAATTTCCAACGAAAATTCGAATGAGTTTCCTCTGTAATAATGGACATCCCAAAATAATAATCACACGAAAAACCAGTCGGACATCAATTTGTTCAAAATCATTAATTTTACACATATACAAAAATTTACGGCTTTTTCCAATAGCTTTGAAAATTCAACCGAATCACACCAACGACTTTAAAACACATCCCAACAAACATTATCCCACATAAATGCTCGTGGTGGTTAGGAAAAGGATTTAGAAGAAGTTTGAAGTCGAACGAGCGTCGAAACGAAACATTGGATATTGGGAACATAGGAACTTCTCGACTTAATGCCCAATTCCGTTCCGTTTCGTTCTCCGATCGATCCCAAATCGTATTTCAATCCTAAACAACCACGCATACCATACACACAAATATTCCAAAATTTGTGCAATACAATTCAACAATCAAAATCATATTGTTTCGTTCTATGTTTCAAAAACACATAATCTCGTAAAATATCATTTTTGACTCTAAAATTCTCGAAACTCCGAATTTTGAAAAATCATTCGAACATAACTCAAAAACGATATTTAAATTTCCTAAGCGAGTAAAACTCACCTCGTGTGATGAAAATCACACAAACCGAAGCTCTCCAAGCTCACGATTTGAAACTTCACGCACACGCCGGATCCGCTCCAAACCCGGAACCAAACCTCCAATACTCTCTCCCATCGACCCACGTCAAACCAACAAAGAACGGGGTTGAGTTTTCGTGCTTCAACTTCCATTTCTCTCCACTTTAAGCCATATGGTTCAACAATGGTGAAAAGAGATTGAGAAGAAATTAGGGAGTGAAATTGGTATCAATAGATAGAGGAAGAAAAATGGAAGAAAATGAGACGAAGATCACTTACAACCGTTGAGAATCGCGGAGATCTTCCTTCCTTCTCCTTCTCTTCCTCACGCCCCTTTCTCCTCTCTCTCTCGTGTTCTCTGTTCCTTTCTCTTTTACTATTCCTCCCTTTTTCTCTTTCTTTCCCTTTTATTCTTTCTTTTCTATTTTCTATTCTTTCACTATTCCCTTCTTTCTTTATTTATCTCTTTTTGCAGTGTATCACTCCCTCTCTCATTACTTTTCTTTTCTTAATTTTATCACAAGTGTGGAATGAGAGAGTATTTTGGATACTTTTTGTGTACTAGAGATCATTTAACGGAAATGGTATAAATCCTAAAATACCTTTAGAGTACTAATTTCCACTCGATTATGTATTTAAATTATTTACTCTAGCAATTATAAATTGCTTTAAGTAACATCCTCATATCCGTGACTTGATTTATTACATATTCGAGTAATAAATCATTCGTTAAATTTCTTAATTTGAAATTAACGAAATTGGGGATGTTACAATCACCCCAACTTGAAAAATTTTGTCCTCAAAATTTGACAAACATACTTCAAGAGAACATATACGAATATCTAATCCTCATATCGTTCTTCAATTCCCACATAACATCATCGGTCGAAAAACGATTACAAACAACTTAAATAATCGTAATTGTTCTCGTCCGAAGTGTCTACTCTCCATGATCTAAGATATTACTTGGATATGGCTTAAATGACGAATTAATCAAAGATCCATCCATTCTAACTCAACGGTTGACGAAATTCTTACATTACAGGATCATCAGATTCAACACTACTGGTTTATTCCTTTTTGCCGACTCAGTGCTATTTCCAATTCTCAAGGCATACACAATAGATCCCTATTTAAAATCATGAGTCGGAGAATCCTTCTCATGAGGCTTCTCTTACGTGAAAGCATAAGCTATCTCTTGTTGATTCAGCATCAAAACACCGCCTAAACTCTTCCCAAGGCGTCACTGAGCATTTGAAATCCCAGGGACAGATTCAGAAAGATAAAGATTGAAACAGAAATCAACCTGCCTTTCTACTCTAGAAACATTCTTCACCATCGAAATTTCATTCAAACGACTGACCTTTACAAGTTAACTGTATGAGTGAAATAACTACTGTGAGAATCTTCCGATAAACCTACTATACAAATCAATTAGTTCCAAATAACTCCTTACCTCTATGACCGATAACGGTAACTCCCAATTCATCACAGCTTCAACCCTTCTAGAATCCATTGCCACGCTGCACAGGAATACCACACGTTTCCGAATTTCACTACCGCCATCTTGAAATCACACTTCGATGGCTTAGCCCATTACCTCTTTACTCAGAGTACATTCCGAACAATGCAGAAATGTACACCATGATCCACATGGGTTTTAAATATATACCAATTAGTTTCCCATCCTTTTGTACCCAACCAACACTTTAACCATTGTACCACTTACTACATTATGCATTTACGACGGTCACCCAATTCCAATACAACTTTTTCTTTTTACAGGCTCTCATTGCTACACCGATTGGGACACCACATGTTTCGAACTTTCGGTGCAGACATCTAGAAATCACACTTCAAGGATTCGCCTATCATTTCTCCCCTGAGTACATTGAGTCATCTCGAGATGTTGATCATGATCCTGATGATCTTAGTGTACACCAAATTGTTATCGGTGAACATTTCATCAAACTGGTCTAAATACGGGTGGAAAACTCGGTTCATGTAATTCATGAATACCGTAGGAGCATTAGTTAGACCAGGCGGCATCACTACTCACTCGTAATGTCCATATCTAGTATGGAAAAAATTTGTCTTCGGAATATCTAAAGCCTAACCTTTAACTAAATATAACCCGATCTTAGACCGATCTTTGAAAACACAACATTTGCACCTCAAAGCCGATTATGCAAATCATCTATACTTGGCAAGGATACTTATTCCTAATAGTAACTTTGTCCATCCGAACTCAAGTAATCCATACCCGATCTCCTCGCTCCCATCTTTCTTTCAACAAGAAACACGGAAACACCCCAACCGATATTAAACTAGAGGACATCACGTTCCGATTTTATGGGGATATCTTGTACTATTAGAACTTGGGTTAAACTCATCACTACATCTGAGTTTCATGACTATCTCACAAATGGGTAAAGGTTTTGTAAAAGTTTTCTTGAAAACGTTTGAATATAAAATAATTTTCTCACTTACCCATAGGTGTTGTTTCTTCGCTAACCCGTAATTCTAATAAGATATATCTTCACCTCGTGACTCATTCTTCGAAACTCAATTCCGAGATCCGGATGATCTCACACAAATGTATGGCCTTCCAAAACCTATAAGTCAGATGACTATTCCAACCAAACATCGCTGAATCGAAATCTACTATTCATTCACTTAGAATCCATCAACAATAGTGATACAAGGATCAACTATTTAGCCACTTAAAATGTAAGAGAATCTAACCACATAAATCCCTCGCTTGATACAAAACTTTCCTAGCTAAGTAGGACTTACTAGAAAATTTTGAACTTTGTTCTATACTAAGATACTGTTGACTACTCTAGGTGGAAGGTTCATACTTGTATTAATCACAGAGTTGAGCTAGTTGTAGCATCAGAGAAATGAACAAAATAAAAGTATTCTTTCACGGAATCAAACGGGCACAAGATAATGCATCCGGCGTTGATTCAGAGGACAATTCTCACTATTTTACGCATTCCTTTGATCCTACCCCTCTCCGAACTTCACGACATCCAAACATAACCATAACTCCTAGAGTATCATCCTAAAACAGTGTCTAGGAATCTCATCTTAGCGGCTGGAAGTTCTCTTTCCACTTCCCAAGCCTCTAATGGGTTGATGTCCTACAACCGCTTTAGTACCAAACAACTCAGGGTAATACAAAGTACAGTTGAGAATACCACTTTGAACAAGCTGATTCACAAACTACTCGGATGTGTAGACATTTTCGTTAGCTTTCCAACGCACCTTGGCACATAAATATCGAGTTTGGATTAAAAATTATGAATAAAACAAGTCGAGAACCGCGAAAATTTCTCACATACCGAGATCGGCTTGTTCATACTATATATCAATAAGCTTGAATATATTTTCCTCACATGTGACACCTCATTTTTCATTATCGCCGTCATTTCTCAAAATCAAGTAATGATCCATTGCATAGCTTGATTGGACACGAGTTTCGAGGAATAGATTAAAAATATGCTCCTTAAAATTCCTCATTTGAAAGTTTAACAATATAATCCAATATAGGTGCAGTCCTTCAATCTAAGGATCACTCTTTCTCGAAATTTTGTCGTAACGGAAAATGTTTGAATCCCGATACATGTCACGCCGATCTCCTCTTGAGTGAGACTCGGTTCGTAAACCGTGATCGTAACTAATTCGATCCGCATTGGGTTCTCAGCCAATTCCGAGATTGCACTACAACTTACAAGATTGGCTCATAGCATTTCGCAGTGTGGCTTTAAGGAAAAAGGAACCCTATCAAGACTCGCACTACCGGAGAATATCTCTAATCTGCGATCTTAGTTGGGGTTTACTCTAACCATAAGGTAAGATTAACTATGAAACAATGTTTGAAGAATTGATAAAATACTATCCAACGATCGAGATTTTGTGTGTCGATTACTCTTATGAGATCTTACGGTATTATCATTCTTATTGCCTAAAGGCTTTTCTTACTTGTAATTCCTGCGGGACCTACAATAGCTTCCACCGCAATTCTACAATTGCACTGGTTCACCGATTGAACATTCGCCCACGCTTTCTCGAACCAATTTGGCCGCCCATCGCTTACTTGAGAACACCAATCGTAGCCCTTTTTGCCATTGCGTGCTCGATAAACCGAGAAGGCGCGAATTCCTATGGTGTAGGGTTTGGACATTTTTGGCCGAGACAACTAATCGTCATAATTCTCAAGAACTCACATGAAACATTGAGTGGATCGACTCAATACTTCACATAATATCTTGAAAGGTTCGACATTTAATTGTCTAAGTCCCTAAAGTGACTATCTAACCTTTTGACCATAAGGTCTCTACGTCCGACGAGAGTCGAACCGCTCGATACCAAAATGTAACACCCTAGTATTTCTAAACAATAGAAATACCAAAACATACATATTAGCTTACATCAGAGTATAAATTTCCTTACTTAGATATGAATCTCTACAAGGAAATCTGAAACCAATAAATAACTTAAACAAATTTAAGTCATAAACTAATACAAAAGTAACAAGGAAAACATAAAGACGTAAGGAAGACTAAATATTCAATCTTCATTCGAGCATGCCACCTACTCGTGCCATACAACCTTCTTATTCCCTCGTTGTCGAAAAGCAACAACATTTGTAGGGTGAGATAACAAATCTCGGTGAGTCTTACCGTGACCCTCACCTATCACTCGGTCTATTTATAAAACATTTGTTTACTTCGTGATTTAATTAGCAAACCACGCACAATACCGATCGCGCACACACGATTGCTAAATACAAATCGCGCACACACAGTCTTTGATCGTCAAATGCACACACGGTGCATTCATAACGCCCAACAATTGCACACTAGCAAAGTGAGCCCTATCATCGAGCAAATCGCTATGTACAATAATTCATCCGAGCATAACACCGATCGCACATCCGCTAATCCCGGTGAACCCTATCATTGAAGGCCTAGGTTTAGGGGCTCATGACTTCCCCGCCTAGTATGTGCGAGCTCGGGTCGTCACCCGCCTCGAATCCTAATTTCGATATTGATCATATACCGAAATATCCTCTAATCCCAAAGACACCCGCATTGGGCCGTCTCATATACACGATATAATATATATATACCGGATTAAGTCTCACACCATAATATGTTGCAATAACATATTATTATCCACATAAATTCTTAAAAAATCCGTTTAGTCAACATTTAAGTTGTAAGCCATTTGGTTCCCACACGTATTCTATATTTTACGCTTTTTTGAAATACTCATAACATTAATCGTTATTTCAAAACCACTTTGAATTTGTATAAAAATTTCCAACGAAAATTCGAATGAGTTTCCTCCGTAATACTGGACATCCCAAAAATAATAATCACCGAAAAACCAGTCTAGACATCAATTTGTTCAAAAATCATTAATTTTACACATATACAAAAATTTACGGTTTTTCCAATAGCTTTGAAAATTCAACCGAATCACACCAACGACTTTAAAACACATCCCAACAAACAAGATATCACATAAATGCTCGGGGTGGTTAGGAAAAGGATTTAGAAGAAGTTTGAAGCCGAGCGAGCGTCGAAACGAAACATTGGATATTGGGAACATAGGAACTTCTCGACTTAATGCCCAATTCCGTTCGCTTTCGTTCTCCGATCGATCCCAAATCGTATTTCAATCCTAAACAACCACGCATCTACCATACACACAAATATTCCAATTTGTGCAATACAATTCAACAATCAAAATCATATTGTTTCGTTTCTATGTTTCAAAAACACATAATCTCGTAAAATATTGTTTTTGACTCTAAAATTCTCGAAACTCCGAATTTTGAAAAATCATTCGAACATAACTCAAAAACGATATTTAAATTCCCTAAGCGAGTAAAACTCACCTCGTGTGATGAAAATCACACAAAACCGAAGCTCTCCGAAGCTCACGATTTCGAAACTTCACGTACACGCTCCGGATCCGCTCCAAACCCGGAACCAAACCTCCAATACTCTCTCCCACTGACCCACGTCAAACCAACAGCAACGGGGTTGAGTTTTCGTGCTTCAACTTCCATTTCTCTCCACTTTAAGCCATATGGTTCAACAATGGTGAAAAGAGATTGAGAAGAAATTAGGGAGTGAAATTGGTATCAATAGATAGAGGAAGAAAAATGGAAGAAAATGAGACGAAGATCACTTACAACCGTTGAGAATCCGCGGAGATCTTCCTTCCTTCTCCTTCTCTTCCTCACGCCCCTTTCTCCTTCTCTCTCTCGTGTTCTCTGTTCCTTTCTCTTTTACTATTCCTCCCTTTTCTCTTTCTTTCCCTTTTATTCTTTCTTTTCTATTTTCTATTCTTTCACTATTCCCTTCTTTCTTTATTTATCTCTTTGCCGTGTATCACTCCCTCTCTCATTACTTTTCTTTTCTTAATTTTATCACAAGTGTGGAATGAGAGAGTATTTTGGATACTTTTTGTGTACTAGAGATCATTTAACGGAAATGGTATAAATCCTAAAATACCCTTAGAGTACTAATTTCCACTCAGTTATGTATTTAAATTATTTACTCTAGCAATTATAAATTGCTTTCGTAACATTCTCATATCCGTGACTTGATTTATTACCTATTCGAGTAATAAATCATTCGTTAAATTTCTTAATTTGAAATTAACGAAATTGGGGATGTTACAAACCTTGAGAGTCTTTTGAATATTGTATTTCATAAATTAGAGGAGGAATGCTGACTAACGCGTTTGAATTATGATAACTGAGAAGTGATCATAAGTTTATCTTCATCTTTTCAGGTTGGTAGTATGGGTGCAGAAGGTGTGTAAATATTCCATGGAGTCGAGGTGGTGTTGGTGATAATGATTACAGTTTTGCATTTCAGCATGTTGTCCTTCCTATAGGTTAGTATTTATTGTGGTCTGTTGAAGTTTATTTAATTTCAATCCAGAATATGTCAATAATTTCATAACCGTGCATTGTGTCTGCCTTTGGTTCGGTGTTGTAGACTGGAATTTACTTAGTTTTTCCAATTGAGAAATACAATTAATTGTAAAGTAGTTTACTTTGAACTGATACACAATTATTTTTGCAGCATGAAACAAAGTTTTTGGAAGACAACATGGCACTCTCTGGATTTACTCCATTCTCATAGTTTTTCCAATTGAGAAATACAATTAATTGTAAAGTAGTTTAGTTTGAACTGATTAACCTTCCATTGAGCACTGTGTTAATGGAGTGGGCTGTGGTTAGTGCAAAATAGTTAGCTTAATTTTATGGAGCATATATATATGTTTGAAGATTTAAATTTTTAACAATGAAAGAGATTTTGGAGATAATTTGTTAATGGAGTGGGCTGTGCTTATTTTTAGCTAGCTTAATTTTATGCAGCATGTATATATGTTTGAAGATTTAATTTTTTTTTAATTTTTTTTAATTTTTGCGACGGATTTGCCACGGATTTGCGATGAAATTTGCGACGACTTTGCCACGGATATTTGCGACGGATTTGCCACGGGTTTGCGACGGAAAAATTTGCCACGGAAAAGTCCGTGGCAAACGATTTGCGACAAGCGTTTTTGCCACCATTTTTGGTCTGTGGCAAATCCGTGGCAAATGTTGTTTTGCCACGGAAATTTGTACATTTGCGACGGAAATGTCCGTGGCAAATCAACGATTTTCTTGTAGTGTCTAGTGTTGCGGTATTAGATACTCTGTTGTTTCGCTGTGTTCATAATGATGCGCTGAGTTGGAGAGGTGAGCGCAATGGGATTTATTCTGTGCGAAGTGCCTATCGTTTGGCTACCCAAACAAATCATAATAGTGTCGCTCTCTTGGTGGATGGTTGTTGGGGAGTGTTGTGGAAGTTGAAAGTTCCTCCAAAGGTCAAGAACTTTTTATGGAGATTGGGGAGAAATTGTCTTCCTACTCGGGCTGCTCTTGTCCGTCGTGGCATGGACGTCCTTTCTATGTGTCCATTTTGTGGTGATTTCGAAGAGACAAGCCTTCATCTTTTTGCGAATTGCCCCACTGCTGCCTTGTGTTGGACAGCTCTTGAAATTGATTCGTTGGTTTCTCGTGAGGCAGCAGCTGCTGGTTCGGTTCAGACTTGGTTCTTTAATGTTATGCAGCAGCTTGTTGGTGATTTGCACAGCGCTTGGGCCATGAATTTGTGGAGTATTTGGTCAAGTCGCAACAACTTGGTGTGGAATAACTCCCGTGATTCCGCTGCTGTTATTATTCGAAACGGAATTAGATTTTTTGAGGACTGGGTTGCTGCCAGTACTGCCTTTCCGCGTACAACAGGTGCTTTCCCAACTATGCAAGCCGAGACAGCACTTACAGTTTGGCAGAGACCACCTCCAAATTTTGTAAAATGTAACATTGATGCAGCCTTTGATGCTAATGGTAAGAGAGTTGGTTTTGGGATGTGCGTTCGAAATGAGTTTGGGTTTTGTTGCTGCAAAACTACACTTTTTGCACCTTTAATTGATGTTTACAAAAGAGAGGCTTTTGGGTTGTTAGTGTTGATTCATTGGATGCGTGAACTTCAATACCGGAATATCATTTTTGAAATGGATGCAAAAATCGTTGTGGATGACTTTAACAAAGCTCCTATAATTACTTCTGATTATGGTTGTATCTTACATTATTGTAGGGAGGTTTTTGGTTTTTTTAATGTAAACTCTCATGTGTAGTTCTCTAGGAGAGAGACTAAGAAGGTGGCTCATACCTTAGCGGGGGTAGCCTTGTTCTCAGCCCCTTCTCATACTTTATTTGATGGACCAGCATGTATTTCTGCTACTATTTTGAATGAAATGAATTAGACTTTTGGTGTAAAAAAAACTCTGAAAAGACCAAAAGGATTAATTTTGGCCCATGCTTCATACAACCCCCCTCTACTCACTAGACACCCCTTTTTGGTGTGAAAAGACCAAAAGCCCTTACTGAAAATTAGTTTTTATTTATTTTTAAACATTAAGCACGGTTCGGCGCACGCTTGATCGACCCAGGTCGAATCTCGCATCACCGAACCAGTCAAAAATTTGTCAGACACCCCAAATTGACCCAAATTCAATTTGACCAGGTTCGATCAAGTGAGCGTCGAACATGATCGACAAAGCGTGCGCCAAACAGTGCCCACCGTCCAGTTTGGCGCCCAAAATTCAAATTTTTTGGAAATTGTGTCCAACGGTTATAATTTTAACGGTTCTGATCATTTTAAATCAACGACTCACGTTCGGTCACACCTATTATAAATAGCCTCTCACTCTTTACTAATTTTCACACTTTTCATTTTCACTAATTTTTCACTCTTCACTGATTCTCACTCTCCATCTTCGTTGATTTTCACTAAAATGGAAGATCTAAATGATTGGCAGTTGTGCCCAACCCAGAGATCGCCAGAAAAATTTCTAACTGCACTGCATCGCCCTGGAACGGGCAAGAACAAAGCCGATGGTGTTTATTTTAAGTCTCGCGACAAATGCTTCTGTAGGCTGGAAAAATATATTACATTCAGCCAGTTGAAGGAAAAGGTGGAGAGGAAGATTCGCAAAGAGGGAGAGTGGCGCAAAGACATATTTCGTATACGTTACTGCAAGTGCGTATGTCTAGAAGACGGCACTCGCCGCTATGAAGCTATGGATATCCGTAGCGACAACTTTATTCATGAAATGATGGAACACCATTGTAACACCCCATTGGGATGTAGGCTCATTGAGCTGTTTGGCGAAACGAGACGCACACCGGAAGAGGTGATTTATAATATGGAGAGCACGCTCCCCAAAATTTAGTGAACTCTCTCTCAGTAGTTTCGTTTATTTTTCCATGTCGTTTATTTTTTCATGTTGTTTAGTTTATTTTGTTGTTTATTTGGTTATGTTGTTTATTTGGCTACACTTGTTAAATAATAAAATTTCACAATGGAAAACAAACAAATAAAAAGTCAAAAAACAAAAATTTCATTTCATTCTGAACAAACAGTGTCAAATAAACTACAATTACAATAGAGAAATAAACTACAATGACAGGAGGCTCAAGAGTCATCATCGGAACTGGAGTCATCATCGGAGTCTCCGGACTCACTGTCAGAAGACTCGGTGGCATCCTCAGCATGTTCCCGAGCCCGTTTATGAACCCTGTACTCATCATCAGTAGAGTCTGAGTCAGGATCAGTGTTTGACCTCTCTGCTCAGAGGTGACGTTAGACTCGGGGGCTTCGCAGACATCGAAGTGCCCCACACCACTGTAGATAATCTCGAGAGAAACGCTGTCAACCCTCTGGGGGGCGCCCCCAGCTGTAGGCGCAAACAAACTCCCCAGTGTCAACAGAGATCCTGTCAAGGCCATCATTGGAGCCATAAACTGTGCCTCCAATCCCCACAGTCACCACTTATACCTCCACCCAACATTTTTCTTTCAATTTTACCTCTTAATTTTATCTAAAACGGATTTACCTTTTAAATAGATAAATCTGTTGTCTAAAATCAACACAACGAATTTATCTATTTAGTACATAAATCTGTTTTGGATAAAAAAATTAAAAATGGATCTAAGTATACAATTCATACTTCCGTTGTTTTGTTTTTAACAATTAGACTCCAAAGAAGCTTTATTTGGGGAGACACTAATGATCATCGTTTTCATGCTGTGAGCTGACCTGTAATTACTCAACCAAAGAAGCTTGGAGGTTTGGGAATTCGCAACCTCATGAATGTGAATTCCGCTTGTGTTATGAAACTTGGTTGGTCTGAGACAAGGAGATAATAATTTGTGGTGTAAAGTTCTCCGTGGGAAGTATGGTCGAGAGGGCTCAAATAATGTCAATCTTATTGTTAAACCATTTGATTCTCCAATTTGGAAACAACTTGCTAAAATTTGGCCGATTTTGAATAGTAATTGTTTCTGGTCTACCGGCAATGGATTGAGTATTTCGGTTTGGAATGATTCTTGGATCCTCCCAGGCATAAAGCTTGCTGATTTTTTGGCTCATATTCCCAATGGGCTTGTTAATCTTAGAGTATGTGACCTTGTTGGAACTGATGGCTCGTGGGATCTCAAGTGTTTAGAAGCTTATATTCCATCTGATTTTGTCTCCAAAATTCATGCTTTTATGGTGAGGATGTGAGATTGTGGCCAGGTAATAGTCTCAGTGAGTTCTCTATTGCTAGCAGTTTCCATCTTATTTTGAATTATGGTGTGGCACCAATTAATCCTCTTTGGGCCAGAGTTTGGAAGATTCAAGCTCCTGAGAGAGTTAAAGCCTTTATTTGGCTTCTGGTACATGACAGACTGTTAACTAACTCAAGAAAGAATGTTATGGGGGTTCAGAAATGCATTTTGTTCTCATTGTGGCGCTACGACCGAATCAACTCTGCATGTGCTACGTGATTGTCCTCGTGTTTTGAATTTGTGGTTGGGTTTAGTTAAAGTTGAAGGTCGACGTTCTTTTTTTGGTGGTGATTTGATGCAATGGCTTCATTTCAACTTGGTGGAAGCTAATTGGTACAGAGATGGTGTTGACTGGGCATCTTGTTGGGCTGTGGGATTTCATTTACTCTGGAGTTGGAAAAATAAAGAAGAACATGATGTGTCTTATATTTGCCCTTTTAGGCCTTGGGCCGCGGGCACTCCTGTGTGAAGGAGTATCATGCTGCAATAGTTGCTTCTAAGTTAGTGCAGGATCGTGTCATGGATCATGTGAATGTTAGGTGGGATCCCGTGACGATGGTTGGTTGTGTCTTAATTGTGATGGCGTCGTAAAGGCGAATTCTAAGATTGCTGGTTGCGGTGGACTAGTGATAAACTCTAATGGTGATTGGCTTGCAGGTTTCTCTAAACAAATTGGCTTCTGTGACGCTTTTGTTGCTGAGTTGTGGGGTGTTTTCATTGGCTTACAATTTGTTCGATCTAAGGGATGGGGTAAAGTGGTAGTTCAGATGGATGCCAAGGTGGCTTGTCATGTTATCCTTGGTAAGGAGAGTGGTCGTATTTTAGGGGGGAGTATTGTTAGAGAGATTCGTAAGTTGCTGCAGTTGCCATGGGAGGTCTGTTTTGTTAGCATCTTCAAAGAAGCTAATTGCTGTGTTGATGCCTTGGCAAATATTGGGTGTTGTCAATATGACGATTTGATCTTTTATGAGCAGTGTCCTACTCCCGTAGGACAGTTATTGCTTTCTGATGCTGTAGGGAATTCAATTCTCAGACTTGTTCCTGTTTAGTTTCTTTTTTTTTTGGTAGTTAAATGGTAATTCCGTTTTTAATTTTTTAATCAAATTGACGAAAATTAAAAGACAGAATAAGAAGCGATTAGGCAAGAACAGAAAGGCAGGGAAATAACAATAGCAACGAAGAAAGAAAATAGAGAATAGAGATGCATAGCTTACCATTAAAACAGTAGGACACCATTTTTCAAAGAAATGTCAATGACATTTATCCCAATAACTGCTTCCTATGTTTGTAAGACATGATTCACAATTTCTTCTAGCCCAACTTATGCTTCATCTGAACATTGATGTGAACTATGAAGGCATTCATTTTTGTTGGGAGATTTACTTCTCTTTGAAATTTATTACTCGACACTTATATGTTGGGGAGTCCGAAGGAGCATCGGAAGTAACAACGAACTAGTCAATGAACTACACTATTAAGAGACTTGGACGCCATATCTCTATCCAAAATGTTAAGGCGTCAGACATATGGTGTTAGATATAATAATACTTGTATTTTTGATAGATATTGTTGAGGATCAAGACACAATGAATTGAACAAAAACAACAATTGAACCGAAACAAGAACACTAAGAACCCAAATTTCGCAATTAGCCCCAAATTGAGTATTTGCCCCAAATTAACCCTAGATTGCGCAAGAACAAAATTGACAGAAATTAACAATGTACACACGATCTGGTTACGCAGTTCAGCACCAAAATGGTAACCTATCGAGTCCAGTCTTGTATTGATCATGAAAACGTGAACCGATTACAAAGTGATAAACCCGATTGAACAATCCCTCTCACTTCCCAAATCCATTAGTTCCCGTGTTTGATTTCACTCGCACAATACCCAGATGAATTCTGTATCCTAATCTATGTCAATTGCACCTTTATATCACAGGTGAATTGAGCTACAAATCGATAACGAATTCAAAACCGAAAACGCGTGGGAAGCATAACTAACAAAACAAAATTTTGAACTAAAAAGAGAGCGACCAATCCAGGATTGCCACGTCACTAAGAAATTCCACGTCAGCAACTGAGTGAATGCCAAATACAACAGATATAAATGGTTGGTTACCTATGTGCAAATAATTGGCCCATTCAGTTATGAAAATGGTTACCTCAACGCAACTTTGTTAATTTTAAGGTTTAAATATATGTTACCCCCTACAAATGTTGTCATTCTCTATTTACCCCCCTGCAAAAAAAACACATTGCAAAATATAAAATTATCCAGTTAACCCCCTCTTTTAGGGGGTAAATCGATAATTTTATATTTTTGCAGGGGGGTAACTGGATAATATTGTATTTTCAAGGTGTTTTTTAAACTTTTTTTTGGAGGGGGTAAATGAATAATGACAACATTTGCAGGGGATAACATATATTTAAGCCTAATTTTAATATCACAACTTCATTTGGCACAAATAGACTGCACAATTAGATAACATGTAGCTACACAAGTATCTTCACAATTAGACTCCACAAGAATCTGTTATATATAGCAAATAGATTGACCATTTATGTACAATTAAACATGAGCAAACAGATTCAAGCATCTGCTGCACAATTAGACTACACAAGCATTCTACTGCACAATTAAACTTTGCTCTATTATATACACATTTTGTATTGGTAATTAAATCACTACTTGCTGCTTGTGCTTTTCAGGAAGAGCATATTCAAATGAAGGTGAGGGCCAAATTGCTCATTTTGTATTGTGCTTCTTGCTCTTATTCTTCATTATTTCAATTTATTGTTCTTACATAAACCATAATAGCATTCTAGTGTTCTGTTGTTACAATTGGTATCTAGAGCCACCATCATATAGGAGATCCACTTTTGGATATCGTGTCCTCATTGGAGGAAATATGACCTAATGGAGAAGCAAGAAACTAAACAATGTGGCCATGTCTAGTGCCAAAGCTAAATACCGAGCTATGGCAGCAACTACCTCTGAACTTACGTGGCTTAGGCAACTTCTCCAGCAATTGAAATTAGTAGACCTTCAGGATACAAAGCTCATATGTGACAATCATGCAGCACTTCACATTGCATAAAATCTGGTCTTCCATGAACGAACAAAGCACATAGAGATAGATTGTCACTTTGTTAGAGAGAAAATACTCTCAAGAGAAATCACTACCGATTTTGTAGGTTCTTGTGACCAACTGGCCGGTATGTTCACCAAGTCTTCAAAGGCTCTCAAGTTGACTACAATTGTAACAAGCCGGGATCATATGACATATATATGCTCCAACACGAAGGGGAGTGTTAGAATAATAGTTTTAAATATGTATTAGTAGATGCTGACTAGGTTATGAGTAAGCCAGTCATTTGTAATTAATGTGTTAGATCTTCCTTGTACTATATTATATATAGGTATCACTTGTATAGTGTTTACTCACTCAAATAAAACAGAAATACTCTTTACAATCATACTACAAATATAACTCACAAATAACTCTAAATGTGAATTACTCTAACCGTGACTTTGTTGGACAAGGAAAACCCAGATCATGATCTGATAAGTTTGCACAGTTAAACAGAAAGAATCTTGTGCATCCTGGAAATGCAGCTATTTGAAGGCAAGTAAGTAGTGCCTCATCATGCCAAGAAAAATTTCAATTTCTATCCTTTCATCCCTTATACATGAATTAGCCTCATCTAAAACTCATAATACCAACATAAATTAATAGAAAAAACCAAATGTAATTGGCACAACACAAAGTTATGCTAAGAGAAATTAACTAAATGATTGTTATACATCTTTCCACCTAGTACATATGTCAAAAGCCCAAATCAATACTGGAATCTCGTCCAATATTGAGTTGGGTAATTGTTTAAGTGATATGAATGATTGAACGAATGTAAAATGTAAGTCATATATATGTAACATTCCAAATCAAGGTTATATCATTTAGCAGAATGATGATTTCCAAACTATTTGAACTACCTAATCTCATTCATTAGTAACAAAAACTGTTTTAATCTCATGAGTTTGTAGTATTGAATTTTATTTGCCCGTCTATCCCATTATCGCTAGTTTTCCTAAGTTTGATTCGCTGGGAAATCTTCTAGAATATATATGCTTATTTTCTAGAAACTATCTCGATTGTCATTTCCAGACATATAACCGAAAAACATAAAATAAATAAAAAAAATGACAAAAAATGAAGGAACAAGAAGAGGAAGGTTGGTGTATACTAGCAAAAAACTGTGGTGCAACTATGAATTCCTTATTTTATATCATTTTGCAATGTTTGCTCTGATAATTGGGCCAGTAGATGGGTGCAACGGTAAGTTGGTTAATCAAATGTATGTTGCTTTTGACCAAAAAAAAAATGTATGTTGCTGATTTTCCTAACACCCCCCCCCTCCCAATTCCATTTAATATTAAAAGACCCTCTCATTTTGACCAAAAATTACTCCAGACCACTATAGTTTTGACATTTCCCAGATTGTCTAGTTGAGATAAATCTGTAGTTATATTTTTGTGAACCGGATTCATCTAGTTGACATAACTCTGGATTTTAAATTTTTTTCAACCACAGAATTATCTAAATGTGATAAGTTTTAGTTAAGATTATAACTCGGGAGTATGTGAATTTGATAAATCCATAAATTATTGCACTACGGAATTGTCCTTCGGTGATAATTCCAGATTTTAAATTTTTTTCAATTACGAAATTATCTAAACGTGATAAATTCGTAGTTAAGACTATAACTCAGGAAACATGTGAATTTGATAAATCCAGATATTATTGCACTACTGAATTACCCTTCGGTGATAATTCCGAGAAGAAAAAAAGAAAAACTTTGCTTACTTTTGACAATGAAATTATGAAAGTGGGATGATTGAGAGTGGCTTTTTTAAAATAATGAGGGGTAAAAATGGGTTTTTGGGTAAAAAGGAGGGTACAAAGTCTAATGTGGGAGGTATGAAAATCAACAGCCCAAATGTATTTATATCTAAACATAATTGATTACTAAACATCATTTCAACTATACCCCATTTTTCATATAATAGCATTTCTCTATCATAAATCCTACATAAAAAAAGGGGTATAGATCCTTTCAACTTTCTAAAGGAAATTGAGGGTCAATTACTAAAGTTTTTGGTATGTTAATATACACAAATTTAAAATATATGTCACATATTTACGAAACGTGTATTGTTATACACCCAAAACTTTAATAATTAACTCTCAATTTCTTTTAAAAAATTGACAGGATCTTTACTAAACAAATGGGACTCCCAAGTCCAAACTCTTTTATCATGGGTTTATCAAAACTCAAAAGTCAAAATATAAAATATTTTCTATTTATTGTTCTTAAACTAAAATTGTTGGCAGCTCCATTATTTTCATAAATTCACAAACGCCTCTCATCGCTTGGCCATGTTGTCATAAATCAAATAACATATAATACAAGTTTTTATTATTATTTGTTGGATTTGAAGAAACTCATAGAATTCAATTTTCAAATAATGTCTCACAAGACGCAAGATAATATGTGGTAGCAAGTGGGCTACATGAGGAGCAGCATGTGACAAATTACGATAAAATTGGAACTCTGGATTATGACCAAGGAGTATAATGTGCACATGGGCTGGCTTGAGATGAGAGAGAGGATGCTGACAATTCATTCTTATTCTTATATTTGTTTCCTTTGAAAATTTTCCTTACCTATATTATTCTGAATAGCAAAAGCCAAATGCATTAAAAAATAGTAGGACAAAAAAATGCATACATACAAGAGTAGGAATTGCTACTACCGGGTAATGCGCCTTGATTGATGTTTAATTGGTTTTAGGTATGCATAATATATATTTTTAGTTTTTTTTTGGGTGCAATGCATATATTTTCATTTACTATGTATTTTAATTTTATAATGTGATTATTTTATGTGTTTATTGAGTAATATTTCCTACTATCTACCAACCGGGATTGTGTTTAGCAAAAGAAGTTAGTCTATTACAACATAGTGAATCAAGATTCGAACCTCCACTGACTTCAACATATGATTGTCTTTCATAGTAGGGACATGTAAAAAAAGTTATATAGTAAAACTAAGAAGTTAACTTATATATCATTAAATAAGGTGACACTAATGATCATTGAACAACTGTCTCAGCTGGATTTGATCTTCATCTCTTAAAGTTACAAGGTAAAACTCTCACAAGTGAGCGAACGCTTATATATCATTGAACAAGTATATAATTAAGTTTATATATTTAAACGAAAGATGGTAGTCAAATTTATCATATACTAATTTTTTTTTGTAAAAATTCGAAGTAGCATAGCCTATAGTTTTTAGTCAAAAAAAAAAGCTTATACTTTGTAGCTTTTTTCTTGTTTTATCTATAAACTAGATCATTGTAAAAAAACAAAAATAACTGTAAACTAGCTTATTAGCTATAAGACAATTTATTGCTTATTTTTACCAAACATAGTCATGCTAGATACCAGTTTTATTTTAACCTCATTCGTGTTGTCCTCTATGAACTACAATAATTGTCGTCCATATATATATATATATATATATATATATATATATATATATATATATATATATATATATATATATATATATATATATATTTCACTAATTTAGATGATATATAAAATGTTCCTCAAAAGTCAAATAAAATCTATATGTCCATGTCGTCAAAATTTAGGAAATTGTATTAATCAATGTCACAACCAATTTTACCTAGTGTAAATATCACTAACTAGAGTTAGTTTAGTTACTATAGTTCAGTTCATTTATTTAATTATGGTTAGTGTAACCAATTCTGTTTTGGTAGCTTAGTTAGATAGTGATCTAACTTCTTTGTATATAGTTAACAAGAATCGGTTTTGTATCGGTTGAGATGAATAATACAATGTTTCAATTCCTTTCTTCTTCCTTGGTTTCTCTGGTTTGCAATCTCAACATGGTATCAGATTAAACATCTCCTTCCTTCTTCATTCGCTTCCGTTTTCTTTTTCCCTTTCTGCACTCTCGATTAATTTCTTCTCTTTCAATGGCGATTTTGTATGCCGATTTCGCTTCAAATCCTTCAAATCCATACTATATGCATCCAAACGAAAATCCTTCTCTGGTTTTGGTTCAACCTCCTCTTGATAATCAGAATTATCAGATCTGGTCTCGCTCCATGAAAGTCGCCCTAATTTCGAAGAACAAAATCAAATTTGTTGACGGTAGCCTTCCACCTCCGCCGGTATCTGATCCGCTCTATGATCCTTGGAATCGTTGTAACAATATTGTTTTGTCTTGGCTACAACGGTCGATATCGGAAAACATCGCAAAGTCATTTGCTCACGGTGTGACCGTGCTTTTGATCGTGTGGAAGAGTCTCGAGAAACGCTTCTCGCAGGGGGATATTTTTCGAATTGCCGATCTCCAGGATGAATTGGCTCGCTATCAGCAAGGTAATCTCGACATCTCCTCCTATTTTACAAAATTAACTACATTTTGGGAAGAAATTGAGAACTTCAGACCTATACGCGATTGCACATGTGCAATTCCGTGCACCTGTGGTGCGGCATCTGACCTTCGTAAATTCAAGGAACAAGATCGTGTAATCAAGTTTCTCAAAGGATTGAATGAGCCATTCGCTCAAGTTCGTTCACAAATCATGCTGATTTCACCCCTTCCGACTCTTGATAATGCCTTTTCAATGGTCCTCCAACAAGAAAGGCAATTTGCTCACAATACTACTACTGATTCAACAATTGAAACACAATCCTCTGTCAATCATGTTTCTCAGACTCCATCCCGTGCATTCAACGGCGGTGGTAGAGGCCGTGGTAGAAATTCCTCCTACGGTGGCCGTGGAAATCGCTTGTGCACGCATTGTGGTCGCACTAATCACACCATAGACACATGCTTCATCAAGCATGGATATCCTCCAGGCTATCAATATCGCAAACCGTGGTGCGGAAATGCTTACGCAAGTGCCCTCGCTTGAAACACGAGTGCAGCTAGTGCATGCAGGCCACCACAAATGATTCTTACGCAAATATCACTACTCTGCTGCATCTACATCTACTGTGTCCTTCTATTAATACGATTCAAGAACAATTCCAATGATTTTCTGACTACTTCAACAATCAAGCACGCCGCTATCTAACCATCCTCTGTTAACTCCATATTTGCAAGACATCATCCTCCCTAAACTCGGTTTCTCCATCCACCTCGTAAGTATAAAGTCTTTTACTCAGTAGATGAGTCTAGTAAATGAATCATTTTTGGATAGTAGACACTGGTGCCACTGATCACATCACACACACATTTTCAAACTTCATTTCCACCTATAACATTGCCCCTAAGTCCATGACTATGCCTAATGGTGAAACTGTCACCACCACCACTACCGCTGGTATCGTCTTACATTTGGTTCATTAGTTCTACACAATGTATATTACTTTCCATCCTTTCATGTAAATATCATATCTGTCACCACTTTGTTTGATTCCCTTTTATATGATGTGCAATTGCACCCTGAATGTTGCAATATTGTGCAGCTATTCCACCCGAGGAAGACTGGATTTACAGCTAAGAGGATTGGCAAATTGTACGTGTTAGATACCTCATCATTGGCCTCACACTCCACCCCTGGTACCTGTAATACCTTTGTTTCTACACTACTAGATACTAGCACAAATAACCCTGCCACTATTTGGCATTATAGGCTAGGACATCTATCTACACCCATACACAAATGTATTGCAAATCAATTTCCCTTTATTTCATTTGATACTTGTACAAAACCATGTGATACATGTCATTATGCAAAGCAAAGAAATTTACCTTTTTCACATAACACTACACATTCATTTGCTATTTTTGATTTGATTCATGCTGATATTTGGGGGCCCTTTGCTACTCCCTCCATTTCTGGCCATAAATACTTTTTAACTTTGGTAGATGACTATAGCCGGTTCACCTGGACCATTTTTATGAAAACTAAGAGTGAAACCCGTACTCACCTTACAAACTTTCATTGCTTCCATTGAAACCCAATTCAACAAAAAGCTTAAATGTCTCCGTAGTGACAATGGTCCTGAATTTCTCATGACTAAATATTTTCTATCCAAGGGTATCATTCACCAAAGATCATGTGTAGAAACACCTCAACAAAACGGTATAGTTGAAAGAAAACATCAACATATACTTAATGTTGCCCGTGCTCTATCCTTCCAATCCCACCTACCTTCTAACCTATGGCACCTCTCCATTCAACAAGCCATTCACATCATCAATAGACTCCCCACTCCCCTACTCAAAAACAAATCACCATATGAATTACTTCATTCCACTCCTCCTACCCTCACTCACCTTAGAGTTTTCGGTTGCCTTGCTTTCTCCTCCACTCTCCATAACCATAGAACAAAATTTGAACCTCGTGCTAGAAAATCCATTTTCCTAGGCTATAGAGATGGAACTAAGGGATACCTTCTCTATGATATTCACACACATGAATTTTATGTTTCAAGAAATGTTGTCTTTCATGAATCTGTTTTCCCATTTTCCACCATTTCACCAAACAACCAAAGAACTGTACTCACACCTCTGACTAATATCCCTGACCTTCCTTGTGACCCTCCTATGCTACTCCCACCAGAAACCACCACCTCTCACCCTGAAACTCCACCTAATGTTCCTGCTACTCCCATTTCTCCTCAACCATTACCTCCACCAGCAACCATAAACTCTCAACTTTGATCATACACCCTCCCCGCATCTCACTCTCCCTCACCGTAACATACACAACCCAACACTACTCAAACTTCACATATCGCACCTCAACCAAAGACCGCTCTTCAGACATCTACAAGAATCAGAACTGCCCCTGCCTACCTCTTAGATTACCACTGCAATTTGCTATCTTCTCAACTGCCGATGTCTTCCTCAGGTAATTCTCAGTATCCTCTTTCCTCTGTATTGTCTTATGATAACTGTAATCCTACCTACAAACATTTCTGTTTAACCATTAGTTCTGTCACCGAGCCCAAAACTTACACTCAAACAAGCAAACTTGATTGTTGGAAGGTAGCTATGAAGTCTGAACTGGATGCTCTTGCATCCACTAATACTTGGACAATTGTGGATTTACCAAAAGGTAAACATCCAATTGGTTGTAAGTGGGTTTACAAAATTAAACATCATGCTGATGGGTCTATTGAACGGTATAAGGCTCGTCTAGTTGCCAAAGGGTACACTCAGTTAGAGTGTGTAGATTATTTTGATACTTTCTCCCCAGTTGCAAAGCTGACTACCATACGTACCCTTCTATCTCTAGCTGCAATTAAGGGCTGGCACTTAGAACAACTGGATGTAAATAATGCTTTCTTGCATGGAGATCTCCATGAGGAAGTTTACATGGATCTTCCCCCTGGACTCCAAGATTCTACTTCACCCTCCTCCTCTATTAAAGTATGTAAATTGAACAAATCTCTCTACGGGCTCAAGCAGGCCAGTAGACAATGGTACTCTAAACTCTCTGCTGCTTTAATTTCTCTTGGATACTCTCAATCTACAGCTGACCATTCTTTGTTCACCAAGCTGCACAACAACCATTTCACTGCTCTATTGGTCTATGTTGATGATATAGTATTAGCTGGAGATTCCTTCACTGAAATTCAACATGTAAAACAGTTTCTGGACGCCAAGTTTAAGATCAAAGACCTTGGCACTCTTCGGTTTTTCCTTGGTTTGGAAGTAGCACGTTCCAAACAAGGTATTTTTCTCAACCAACGTAAGTATGCATTAGAACTATTGGAGGACAGTGGCTTACTTGCATCTAAGTCTTGCAACACTCCCTATGATACCTCTCTGAAGCTGCATGATCCCACTTCTCCTCCTCTTGAAGATATTTCTTCTTATAGGAGATTGGTTGGTAGACTATTATATCTCACCACCACACGGCCAGATTTGGCATTCATAGTTCAACAACTTAGTCAGTTTATTTCCAAGCCATTACAGGTCCATCAGAGTGCTGCCACCCGAGTACTCAAGTATATCAAAAATGCTCCAAAGAATGGGATTTATTTTTTTACTCGCAAACTCCTCCATGAAGCTTGTCAAGCCGCAGATTCTGACTGGGCTACATGTCCAGCCACCCGCAGATCAATCTCTGGTTATTGTGTGTTCCTTGGAACCTCATTATTTTCCTGGAAATCAAAGAAACAATCTACTGTTTCCCGGTCAAGCTCTGAGGCAGAATACCGTGCTCTAGCAAGCCTCACCTGTGAACTTCAGTGGCTCAAATACCTTTTTCAGGATCTGCACATAAACCTTGATGGTCCTACTGCCGGTTCCATGTGATAACAAGAGTGCCATTCATCTTGCCCACAACCCCATTTTTCACGAACGCACTAAGCACATTGAAATCGACTGTCATGCTATTCGTGAAAGAATCCAAAGTGGTCTGATTCACCTGCTGCCAGTGCCTTCGGCATCTCAGCTAGCAGATGTGCTTACAAAGTCTTTATCATTTCCCACATTTTCTACTTTGGTTTCCAAGCTTGGCCTACTCAACATCCATAGTCCAGCTTGTGGGGGGCTATTACCTAGTGTAAATATCACTAACTAGAGTTAGTTTAGTTACTATAGTTCAGTTCATTTATTTAATTATGGTTAGTGTAACCAATTCTGTTTTGGTAGCTTAGTTAGATAGTGATCTAACTTCTTTGTATATAGTTAACAGAATCAGTTTTGTATCAGTTGAGATGAATAATACAATGTTTCAATTCCTTTCTTCTTCCTTGGTTTCTCTGGTTTGCAATCTCAACATCTACTTTCTTTTGTGTTTAGCTCCAGATCTTTTCTATACCATGTTTGTGACTTGGTTCCACCAATCTAACATTAACATAGTATATGAGATGCATGTATGTTGGTGAATATATGAAATATGATATGATTTTGCAAACAATGAAACCATACATATATAATAGCAGCCTTTATATCTTTGCAAGTAACCTTTATATCTTTGCAAGTATATATATATATATATATATATATATATATATATATATATATATATATATATATATATATATATATATATATATATATATATATATATATATATATATATATATATATATATATATATATGATATAATATATATATATATCATCATTTGGGGAAGATGAGTTGCATCATTTTGGGAAGATGATGTGTTACTTAGGGTGTGTTTGGGAGTTTGGAGGGGAGAGGAGGGGACTAATAGTGTAAATTTATTAGTGATGAGGAGAAAAATGATCCTCCTAAACCCTTCCAAACCCCTCTTCTAGTTTATTTTTGGATCTCCTCCAAAACCCTCCAAAATTGGGGGATTTTGGAGGGGCTCCAAAAATGAACTAGGAGGGGGTTTGGTAGGGTTTAGGGGGATAACCTTTCTCCCTATCACTAAAAAATTTACACTATTAGTCTCATGCCATGCCCTCCCCTCCCATCCAAACTCCCAAACACACCCTTAATGTCTTAGATGAAAAGTTTGAATTTTTGTGTAACCATGAATTTTCAAGCAGGTCTTGACAACTTTTGATGATTTTGGGATGCTTTATGTAATTTATTTTTTTTAGCAAACAGGCAGACGACCCGAATTTATTAAAAAAAGGAAAAAACAGAAAAATGCAGAGGGCTAGACCAAACAGAGAAGCTCAAACCAAAACAATATAGAGAACTCCAAACAGAGTCCCTAAAACACTAGAGCCTAAAGGCTAGACAAAAGCTTAAAACCAAACTACCAAATTAGATAAACAATCCTAAGAACGGAAAAACCAACCAAGCTCTAGCTATAAATAGATATGCAGAAAAACAATAACCTTTAAATCAGAGCAAAACATAAAAAGGAACACAACCAGAGTTATTCTTTGAGCGAGTGTTGTACACTGCTGTTTTATGAGTCGATTTCTTTTTGTGTTTCTTCTTCCGAGATGTGGATACCACCTGACTGGGCTGATCTGTAACAGTGTGGGCATCCGCATCATCTGACACATCACCCCAATGCTTCCCCGAAATGCTCATGTCGGAACCAACCACTAGAGGACAGGTACATCCACAGCGTTAGAAGTGGGAGAGTGGGTTGAAGAAGAGTGAACCTCCTCCAAATAGTTATTTGAGGAAAGCGAATCAATAGGCTAAAAATACATCTGATAGTAAATCTTGTAATATGTTAGTATTGCATCTAATAGGCTAAAAATACATCTGATATCTTGTAATGTAGTATATAGAAAAACAATTTATAAAGATATAATTTTTGCTAGTGAGAACTTATGAATTAACATAAAAACTGTAGAATAAATAAGGCTTGTATTTTTTGAATCTGTATTGGGCCTTCTTTGTATTGGGCCTTGTGTTTCTCGGCCCAGTTTAGTTCTAAGCATCTTGTACAAATACTCTTGTAATATTGATTACTCAATTAATGCAATAATCAGTTGTAACAAACTTTTCCTTTTCTGTTACTCTCTACAATTGGCATCAGAGCCCCACGACGGGGCCTGGTCGTACACCACCGCGATTAACAGTTACCGGCGACAATAATGGAAGAAAAACAGCTAAACGGAGCATTCGTTTCTCCGGCTATACCTCGTTTCTATGGACACTATGATCACTGGGCTATCTTGATGGAGAATCTCCTTCGGTCAAAGGAGTATTGGGAGGTTGTGGAGGATGGTGTTTCTCCGGCAGAAGCAAATGCATCTCAAGAACTCAAGAAGGCTGCAGATGAAGCGAAGTTAAAGGACTTGAAGGCCAAGAATTATCTGTTTCAGGCTCTTGATCATGGCGTGCTAGAGACGATCTTGAAGATGGATTCTGCAAAAGATATTTGGGACTCACTGAAACAGAAATTCCAGGGCTCCTCGAAGGTAAAGAAAGCTCAATTGCAAGTTCTTCGTGGGGAATTTGAAGTTCTGCGTATGAAGGAAGGGGAAACGGTAAACGAATACTTCTCTAGAACTCTCTCAATTGTGAACAAAATGAAGTATTTTGATGAAAAGATAACTGAGACACAAGTAGTTGAGAAAGTGCTTAGATCAATGAATCAAAGCTATAACTATGTTGTGTGCTCTATTGTACAATCCCGAGATATTGAAAAATTGTCAATAGATGATCTCCAAAGTAGCTTAATAGTTGAAGAGCAACGTATGAAGGGTCCTCAAAAGGAAGAGGAACAAGCTTTGAAGGTTACTGCATCTGGCAGAGGTCGAGGTAGAAGGAGGAGCCCGGGAAGAGGAAGAGGAAAGCAAGTATCCAAAGATCACATTGAGTGCTACAAATGTGGTAAGATGGGACACTACAAGAATGAGTGTCCAGATCTTGAGACCAAAAATATTAACTATGTTGGGTTCGATGATGAAGAAGAGATGCTTCTCATGACCTATGGTGATCATTCAAAGGGTCCTAATGGAGAGCGTTGGTTTCTTGACTCCGGGTGCAGCAACCACATGTGTGGTGTTAGGCACTGGTTCTTCAATCTTGATGAGAGTTTCAAAGAAACAGTGAAACTTGGAAACAACATGAGACTGAAAGTGGAAGGAAAAGGTAGCATCAGAATCAAGATTGAAGGTCGTGTGCAAGTGATCTCTGATGTATACTTTATCCCTGAGTTGAAGAACAACCTCCTGAGCATTGGCCAACTTCAACAAAAGGGATTGAAGATTGTCTTTGAGGACGACATGTGCAAGGTTTATCACAAGCAGGAAGGTCTGATAATCACCTCAAGAATGGCAAACAACAGAATGTTTACTGTAATTGGAAGCTACACAGTTTCCAATTGTCTACAAATATCTACTGAAGATGCAGCTTCATTGTGGCATAGGAGATATTGTCACTTGAGTCACAAAGGGCTGAGGCTATTGAATTCAAAGAAGATGGTGGAAGGACTGCCTGAGTTGAAGGAGCCGGAGAAGCCATGTACTGACTGCCTAGTGGGAAAACATCATAGAGATCAAATATCCAAGCAAAGTAAGTGGAGAGCAACCAGGAAATTGAAACTCATTCACTTTGACATCTGTGGACCAATCTCACCAGAATCTAATAGTCATATGATTTTACTAGAAAAGGTTGGGTATATTTTCTATCTGAAAAGAGTGCTGCCCTAGAAACATTCAAGAAGTTTAAGGTCATGGTTGAAAAAGAGTCTAATTGTGTAATTAGTTGCCTTAGGACTGATAGGGGTGGAGAGTTTACCTCTAAGGAATTTAATGAATTCTGTAGTAATAATGGAATTAGGAGGCAACTCACAGCTTCCTATACTCCTCAGGAAAATGGAGTTGCTGAGAGGAAGAATAGGACTGTGATGAACATGGTAAGAAGCTCATTAAGTGAAGCCAAACTACCTAAACCTTTATGGCCAGAAGCAGTTAGATGGTCCTTTTACATTTTGAATAGATGTCCAACCATTATCCTAGAGGATAAGACACCTGAAGAGGCATGGAATGAAGTGAAACCTTCTGTGAAACACCTGAGAGTGTTTGGATGCATAGCTCATGTGCATATTCCTGACACTCAAAGGAAGAAACTAAATGATAAGAGCACCAAATGTATTTTTTTAGGAGTAAGTGATGAGTCTAAGGCTTATAGGCTCTATGATCCTATCAAAAGGAAAATAGTGACAAGCAGAGATGTTGTGTTTGAAGAAAATGAGTTTTGGAAGTGGAATGATGAGATAAATGACAAGATTGTGTGTGATTCTGATGATGAAAAGAAAGATACTGATGAGGTGAGTGGTAAAGGCACAATTGAGGTGCAGGGCAACCAAGTTTCTGAAAGTGACAATGAAATAACAGAAACTCACACTGAACCTACAGAACACTTAGAAGACAGAGATGAGTCATCACCCCAAACCTCTAGAACTGGTAGAACAATTAAACCTCTTGCCAGATTTAATGACTTTGTTCTGTTTAGTAACATTGAAGAGGAGAATGTGCTGATTGAGGGTGAGAATCTACACAGTTTTGCTGTGTTTGAGAACTTCTCTGATCCCATTACATACAATGATGCTGTAAAACATGAGAGGTGGAGGAAAGCTATGGACTGTGAAATAGAATCCATAGAAAGGAATTGTACGTGGGATCTTGTAGATCTTCCTCAGGGTGCCAAAACCATTGGAGTAAAATGGGTTTATAAAACGAAATATGAAGCAGGGGAAGTAGATAAGTTCAAGGCTAGACTTGTTGCCAAAGGGTATGCACAAAAATATGGGATAGATTACTCTGAAGTATTTGCTCCTGTATCTAGGTGGGACACTATTAGATGTATTCTAGCCCTAGCTGCACAAGAGAGATGGAGTGTGTATCAACTAGATGTCAAGAGTGCTTTTTTACATGGTGAGCTAGATGAAACAGTTTTTGTGGAGCAATGTTGCGTTCGTGTGGTCTTCGCAAATATAGTGCAAGTATACACGTCGTACAAGTAATAAAGTGGTGTTAAGTACGAGATCGTTCCCACGAGGATTGGGTTACTTTCAAGAGTTCAAGGCTTCAAAACACAAGAGAATCAAGTAACAAATCGGCAATAAGAGTTGGTTTTAATGCTAAGAATGTGAATAAAGCAAGTAAACAAATGTTGGTTGTGATTATGGATGAGAGATGAGTTGAGTTGTTGCATGTAAGTAAATCCTTTCTAGTCAGACGTTATAACGTTTACACGTTATAGCGTACAAATGTTATTTTGTATAGACGTGGCCACGTTTGAACGCTGTTGCAAAAGAGCTATGCTTTTCAAAGACAAAACGCCGTCGAGTTTCAAGTATAAGAGGTCCTATGTCTAGGTTCTAAATAGGCCCACTCCTCGTATTTTAAGAACCACAAAGAATGTTCTACGAACTATTATCCATTCTATGTCTAGACTTAGATAAAGATGCGTAAATGTCTTTAGTACATTGTTCATTCATATAAATCTTTGAGTTCTTTTCATAGACCATGTCTGAACCTATGAATCTACCTATTTTAAGAGGCCAACCTCAAAACAAGTTTGGAAATATTTTTATGCAAAGATTTAAAACATGCAAACGTCAATACTTCATAACATTAACTAGAAATTCATTATAACAAAACAACAACTCAACTACAAAGTGTTTAGCTCATGTTGAGCATCTTTACAGAATGATAAGGAGTAATCCAAATACCATACATAAAAGAAAAGGGACTAAGTGCAAAAGATACACCTAAGTAACTTCTCGGCATATGTATGTTTGTGAGAGACGTTATAACGTCCGAGCCTCACAAAGCGGTGAGTGATAAAAATTGAGAAAAGCAAAATACGTAAGTCCTGTTCCCGGATCTTCTTTACAAACTATCTCTAAAAATAAATGGAAGGATGGTGGAGGATGGAGATGAAGTGCAATGTATGAATGGCTCACGAATATGCGTGTGTCTCGTGTCTTGAGAGAGAAAGTGAGTCTTCAATAAATAGCCTCCTTGCTCACGTGTTCTTGATGTCACTTGCCCACCTACTGTGTCTGTTTCCTCTCTTACGCTCGACATTGCTCGGTAGCTCTGATTAATATCTGCGTGTCACTCATGGGAATAGAAGATCTTCCGACTTTTTATATCTTTGACCATCATTACTAGCGCGCCAAAATTGAGATCTGTCACCCTTGCTCTCTTTGCTTTTCTATAGGCGTGGTGAGGGACGTGGTAACGTTTCAAAGACTATTTTTTCCGCACAAGCACAAGAAGTATCAAAGCGCTCTCGAGGCACCACTTGGTGCCAAAATGCCTGATTAACCTCTTATTTATCGAGAACTAAGAAATTACCATAAAACTAATTAATTAACCTTGTATTGCTAGAGAACTTGTGTGATTTATTCTTTGAATGAGTATAAATAACTCATATAAATATGAGTTATCAAGCAACCAGAAGGCTATGAGGTGAAGGGGAGTGAAGAAAAAGTCTATCAATTGAAGAAAGCTCTCTATGGCTTGAAGCAAGCCCCTAGAGCTTGGTATAGCAAAATAGAGTCATATTTTACCAAGGAGGGTTTTAAGAAATGTCCTCATGAACACACCCTATTTACTAAAACTAGCGATACCAAAGATATTGTCATTGTTAGCTTGTATGTTGATGATCTACTCTATACTGGTAGTAATACAGCTCTGCTCACAGATTTTAAAGAGTCTATGAAAAAGTATTTTGATATGAGTGACCTTGGGAAAATGAGGCATTTTTTGGGTGTGGAAGTCACTCAAAGTCACAAAGGTATCTTCATTAATCAGCAAAGATATGTTGTTGAAGTGTTAACAAGGTTTGGACTGCAGGACAGTAAACCTGTCAGCAATCCTATCTCTGCCAGTGACAAGTTAACTAAGATTGAAGGTGGTAAGACTGTTGATTCTACCTATTTCAAGCAAATAGTAGGTAGTTTAATGTACTTGAATGCTAGTAGACCAAATATCGTGTTTGCTGTTAGCCTAATCAGTAGATTCATGGACAGAGCAACTAATACACATCTGGTAGTAGCAAAAAGAATCTTGAGGTACTTGAAGGGAACAGTTAGTCTAGGTATCTGCTATAGAAGTGAAGGAAAGCATGAATTGGTGGGATATAGTGATAGTGATTATGCTGGGGACTTGGAGGATAGGAAAAGTACCACTGGTTTTGTTTTCATGCTAGGGTCAGGAGCTGTATCCTGGTGCTCCAAGAAGCAACCAATAGTTACTTTGTCTACAACAAAAGCTGAATACGTTGTTGCAGCCTATTGTGTATGCCAAGGAATTTGGCTTAAAAGAATTCTTGAAGAATTGAAAGTAAACCAGAACAAGTGCTTAGTTGTTTATTGTGATAATAGTTCTACCATCAAATTAACTAAGAATCCAATCATGCATGGTAGGACTAAACACATAGATGTTAGGTTTCACTTTCTCAGAAATTTATGCAGGGATGGAGTGATAGAATTGAAGTTTTGTGGCACACAAGACCAACTGGCTGATCTCCTAACTAAGGCAGTGAAAAATGAGACTTTCAACAAACTCAAGGAAGAAATGGGAATGCAAGGAAGCCTGTAACTGTGTTTTGCTGATATGTTGCTCTCTGCTATGTCTGCTGCTATGCTGTGATGCTGATAGTTTGTGCTCTTTGTTTTTGGTTTTGAGTATGTTGTTGTAATTTGTTCTGTCTTTGAACTTGTTGTTGTAATCTGGATATGTAATTTGTCTTGCATCCAGATTAAGGGAAGGATTGTAGAATAAATAAGGCTTGTATTTTTTGAATCTGTATTGGGCCTTCTTTGTATTGGGCCTTGTGTTTCTCGGCCCAGTTTAGTTCTAAGCATCTTGTACAAATACTCTTGTAATATTGATTACTCAATTAATGCAATAATCAGTTGTAACAAACTTTTCCCTTTCTGTTACTCTCTACAAAAACATACTTATCTCCATAAGTTATTTACATCTGATATCTTGTAACGTAGTATATAGAAAAACAATTTATAAAGATATAATTTTTGCTAGTGAGAACTTATGAATTAACATAAAAACATACTTATCTCCATAAGTTATTTTTCATAAGCTCAAAAATAAGTTAATCCAAACGAACCCTTAGAAGATAAAGTAGAATTAATAATACATCTATTATAATAGAAATTGAAAAGAAACTGAATAATAAGGCTAATAAGGCTATATATGCTCTAATATTCCCCCTCAAGGTGGAAGGGAAATATCAAGAACTCCCAACTTGGAGATGAGTGCTGTGAAACTCGGTTTAGGGAGTGCCTTGGTGAGCGAATCAGCGAGCTAGACATGGGTTGGCATATGGATCAACTATTGAGAAAACCATAATTGATGTGTTCGCGAATGAAATGACAAACAATGTCAATATGCTCTTAACGTTCATTGCATGTAGGATTGCTAGCACAAGCGATAGCTAACTTGTTATCACTAATAACCATGGCAAAGTCAAAAGGAATATCAAAAGACCGTAATAGTTTCTTCAGCCAAAGAAACTCATATGCAAGGATAGCCAAGGCTTGATACTCAGCTTCACCAGAGGAACAGGCAAGGACGGATCTAAAGCAATACAATTGGGGGCACTTTCCCCCACCAATTTTTATTTGTTGTTGTTAATTTAGTATACATTTTAAATTATGCCCCCACTTAAAATAATGTTTTTCCCTCACTAAATGAAAACTTGCTTTATGAAAAGAGTTTTTCTCCTATGATTTTGAATTTTAACAACCAGATGTGCATTTGTAATGAATTTTTGAATGATTGTCTAGTTACATACATAGACGGATATATTTTATAATGTTAAAAATAAAAAAATGTCTACAATGTTATAAAAGTAATCAAAACTATAGCAAACAAAGAATGAGAGAAGGAGAGAATTTGGGAGTGTATTTACACATAGGAGATAGCCCTATTTATAGGGTAGAAGTGAAGTGAAAGATCAACCTATGTAAAGCCACTAGCAATCCATTACAAAGGGAGTAAATACAATAGTAGTGGAAGAGGAAGAGAAGTGGACATCCATATATATTATTTCATAACACTCCCCCTTGGTGTCCACCGAGGATATGCCTCATTAAAACCTTACTAGAAAAAACCCAGTGGGATAAAATCTAGTGAACTGTCTCGTTAAAAATCTTTCCAGGAAAACCCTGTGGGACAAAACCATGGTAAAGGAAAAAAAGAGTACAGTTTTCTCCCCCTGTTTGAAGCATCAATTAAGAATATTGATACCGAGATTTTCTCCCATGACACATTTGAACCAATATACACTTTGATATATATCATCATTTCAATTGAGTTTTATCTTCAATGTCTCTTCCTTGAATTGCTGGTGCTTGAGTCTGATATGAAGAACCAATAACTATAGATTTCTTGTAGATTATAATGATGTTTCAATGTCACCATATGTTGAAAATAGTAGGTTTGGAATCTGACTTGATTTGGGTCAAAACAAATCCCTTGTATCTGCATGATTAGTTTTATGAACAGATATGCCTAAAATAATTGTTTCATCTGTCTCATGAAAATATAAAAACAAATATATTACACTCTGTTCTAGTACATTTTGATTGTTGATAAATTCTATCTCACTAAGTATAAAATAATACGATCACATCAATTCATATGATATTTAGTGACGTGCGCACACTAATTTAAAGTCTTCGAGACTGTAATATTTGTTATCTTCTTGACACACACATCATGTACTCAATAGATATAATTTATCATCATTCACTTAGCTAATTGATCGATCTGCAGGTCGAGAGATAAAACTTTGTTTCCCAAAAATATTTATTTTAAGATATTTCTCTATATCTTTTATCCTTCTAGGATTTTCTAGGTGGATATCTATTTAAGGTTCAACCTCCAAATTCATCAAATATAATTTGAAGTCATTCTCTAGAATTCTTTCTTTGAGCAAGCTATAGTTTTTGAAATCTCTTCAAGAGTTCCAATAATAGCAAATTCATTTCTAGATCTTTCCATAAAACTAAATGGACAAGTGATGTCTTCATCTAATTATTACTATCAAATGAGTCATACAAATAAGTTGTAACACATCCATCATATGTAAATTGAGTCATTCATGTGCTAATAAACTAACTAAGTATTAAGTATATTACTTACATTCACTACAAGTGAATTTTTCTTCAAAATCAATGTTAGGTTTGTGCAAGTACTCTTGAACAACAAGCCTAACTAGCTTTACATCTTCAGGTGTACAGACTACAAGTTGAAAAACCTTTTGCTTTGCAAAGCGAGCATAGTGCACTTCAATTGAGCTTTTCTATTTTGGCCAATCATTATTTTGTCTAACTTCTTGTTAGACATTAGTTCATGATCATCTTCATCACTTATCACATTTAGTGTTAAATTATATACATCAAAATTGTCAACGTTGACTTTGTATCGGGTCCTTCGTATTTCATTCTTGACATAATTTATTGAGATCTTATTTCCATAAATTTCAGGTACTTAACCAGTTCTTCTAGAACTTGAAAATTAATTATGTCAAATTACTCATTTTGAGTTTTCATATCCTCTTTTGGGTCATCTTGCTTTTAAGCTCATTTTCTTGTTAAAGAATTTTTATTCTTTGGAACCGACCAATCCACATACTTCATGCATGGTTCAGAGTCATTTGCAATGTTTGAGTGTCCAACAGGGACTTCAATTTATATTTGAGTATTGCAGCTGGTGAATAATTTGCTAAATTTTGCAAATGAATTATTCTTTGAACTTCTGGTTCACATTGGTTTCTAGGAGGATCAAGATGATAAAATAATAATTTATTTCACATAATACTCATTTCCAGCTGCTTATCTCTCCCCCTAATGTTGGGAAAACTAATTCACCAAAATGATAATACTGAGCTATAAATACATCTCTGATTATTGGCTCAACATATTTTATCATGGATGGAGATTCATATACTCATGTATTCCCAACATTCTTTAGGATCCTTCTTATTATGTTGTGATTGATTGACTATAGCATGCACAACACATCAAAAATATCTCAGATGGAAAAAATTAGGTCATTGACCAAAAATCAATTGTAAAGGGGAGAAATTACATATGATAACTTGTTGGCTTGATGCGTATCAATGTCTCTGTCTACAAGATTTCATGTTCCCAAGTAGAAATTTTGGAAGTTCGATTTCATAGGTATTAGTCATATAATTAACTTTAGGTGTCTAATGAATGGTTCTTCAAGACCATTATATGAGTGAACATATGCTTTGTGATGTTCAATATAAACTCTAATAGTCATAAAATACTTATCAGATGCTTTCAAGATAATTCACATAATGAGCTCTTACTCGAATTAGTTGAGCAAAGAGTCTCACAAACTTCTGGTTGTGAGTTGATGACAATTATATTTATGTAGTCATTTAGTTGATGCATCAATTAAAATAATAAAATATCTAAATGGCTCATCTGATTGGTGTATCTGCATACAAACATCACCTTATGCACATTGTAGAAATGTGAGAGACTTATTCCTTCAAATTCTTCACTTCCTTTGGGAACTGGTAATACACAAAAGTTAATGGATTGAAGAATCTACAGGCTCTTCAATACAAGTTCTCAAAATAAAATTCTTAACTATTTTATTTTTGCATCATAAAGACCTGGGATGACCCAACCGGTCTTGCAAACGACAAACAATCCATAAACTTCCGATTTAAGGTAAGTCTCATGATATACAGACATTGGAGATTTCTTTCGATAGGATATATCCACTTAGATGAATATCCTTGAGACTCATTAAGTTTCTATGATATTTAAGAGAATATAATACAATATTAATGTGTAAAAACTTTGTTCTTCAAACTAGGTAACAATACAATTAGCTCTTCTAGAGCCTTCACTTACATTTGCAAACTTTTGGTTGCAAGTATATAATAAGAACTTACGCCACCTTATGACTTCATGTCATAACTAGATAGTGCACGTAGTTTAGACTATTAAACTTCAGGTTTAAAACAACATTTTCTTTTCTTTTATAAGTGTATAGCAAACATCTGGTTTGCGATAGTATAATTTTAATGTCTCTCACATATATTTAAGATGAGAATGAAAAAAACGTATTAAACTTTGATCACTTAAGTAACAAAATATAAAACTTCTAAAGTATAATTGTGAGAACGTAGAAATAAATTACTTGTTTTTCTCAATTTTCTGTGTTTCAAAGAATACTAAATCAAGTAATCTTACAAAATTTCTCTAATCACAATATCACATAATCTTGATTCAAAAAATATTATTGATTATTTTCTCATTTATGCTACTCCAGGAGCTTATAAAATTTCTCTAATATTTCTTTGATTCAATTATACTAAGATTAAATAGATCTTTTAGGTTAAAATCATGGCCTAAAAGTTTGGTTCTTCAAGAACTATACAAACATGATATAGTCGTCTCTATGCAATCCAACAGGGATGCTTGAATGTTAAATTCTTCAGGAATTCATCAAGAATATATAGAAAACATGATAAGCATAGTAGCTAAATAAAATTTCTACGCAAGAAATATGATAATATAAAAGCTATAAGGAAGAACACCAAAACATTATAATAAGTTAGATTAACTATAAGATAGTAGAAGAAAACATATCTTTGTCAATATGTATAGGATTGACTATAATGAAAGAATATGAAATATAATGAAAAGTCACGGCCAAGAAACAGATTAACCCATAGGTAACTGTTTATTAACATTTGCATCGTGGTCTTCAACATTGGTGACAATCTTAATCCATGTGTGTGTATGATTGAGGGAGTTCCATGTATTGGAACACCCAGGTTCCATGTATTGAAGCAAGTTAGATACATCAAGATCATATACATTTCCAAAACTATATAAAATTAACACTAAATTTATTTTATTTTAAATTTACCAGTTTTCCACGAATAGTCAAGAATAATGAATAGTTATAATAAAGCAATGGAAAAAAGAAAAAAGAAAATATATTCTATCAATAGTGTGTGGGTGTGTACATGTAATAGCAAACATTGGTCATTCATTGACTATAAATAAATGAAACTCATGATAAATAAATGAAACTGATCATGATAAATAAATGAAACTCTCGATTTCTTGGAATTCCATATCTCAAATTGAGCTCTTGATTGTCTAATGTGCAAACACTTTCCATAGAAGGAACATAAAAGGAAAAAGAATTTTAGTACTTCTCTGAGCTTTTGGAATCAGTATAAACACTACATACAAATAAAAAAAAATATGAAACCAATGCACAAAGTTTTAGAACTTGTGGCTTCATAGATCAGAAGCTCAAATATGATCAAACCTTAATTTGCACACATCGCATACTAGAAGATATATATTTGTAAAATGCTAGAGACAAAGCCATTTTTTTTCGGTCAAAACAAACTAACAAAGGCATAAAGAAAATGGTAACTATAAAATACAACAAGTAGTATAATGAGATAAGTAAGAATCACTACTACCTTAGATCGGTAGAACATCGTGATGATAACGTATTATAAAAGTAATCAAAATTATAGCAAACAAAGAATGAGAGAAGGAGAGAATTTGTGAGTGTTTTTATTTCTCTTCTCAAGTGTATTTACACATAGGAGATAACCCTATTTATAGGGTAGAAGTGAAGTGAAAGATCAACCTATGTAAAACCACTAACAACTCATTACAAAGGGAGTAAATACAAGAGTAGTGGAATAGGAAGAGAAGTGGACATCCATGTATATTATTTCATAACATACAACACTTTCAAAATAAAAAGACATAGTGATAAAATATAATTTATAGACATTAAAGTGTCTTCAATTTTTTAAATATATAATGGTTTAAATTTTGCAATCTCCCATTTTTTGTTTACTAGTTATGATATCATTATATTTTTATAAACATTTAATGTATATAATCTTGCCCCCACCAATCAAAATTTCTGGATCCGTCCCTGGGAACGAGATAGTGTGTCTTTCTTTTGTGACTTCCAAGTCATAAGGGTCGGGCCGAGCCTAGAAAAACACAAAAACCTGTGGTGGAGCTTTGAGAAAACTTTTCGCTGAGCCTATATACGTATACAACTTTAGGGAAGATGTAATAGAGAATAGCAGGCCTTGACCAGGGATTCGTTTAAGTATTAAAGCAGAAAATGAACAGCCTAAAGATGGGGCGTGTGTGGCATGGACATAAATTGACTTAGGCGGTTAATAGCAAAAGCAATGTCCGAACACGAGATGGTAACGTAAATGAGCTTTCCATCGAGCCTTCGGTACAAGGAAAGATCTGGTAATGGCTCACCATCTGTATCATATCCAAATTGATCCCTGGATCCATCAAAATTTGACAAGGCTTAGATCCTAGGAAGCATGTGTTCGTGAGAAGTTGAAGTGTGTACTTTCGTTGACATAAATGTATGCCATGTTTGCACTTTGCAATTTCTAATCCCAAGAAATAGCGCACGCCCTCAAGAATATTCAACCAAATTTGGGACTCTAGCAGAGTTCATGTGGCTTCAATCAGAGTGACATTAGGGCCAACCAGTAAGATATCATTTAACATACACCAATATGAGGACTAAGTTAGCACCAGAACCCTTGGTAAACAAAGAATGATCAACATATCTTTGTTTCAATCAGAGCGGAGAACTTGTTGTACCATTGCCTAGAAGCTTGTCGGAGACCATAGACATACTTTCGTAGCTTGCGAAAAAGATTTCCCCTTAAGCGGAGAACTTGTTGTACCATTGTCTAGAAGCTTGTCGGAGGGCCATATACACTTCTTCATCAAGACCACCATTGAGATAGGCATTGTTGATGTCTAGCTGTAGTAGATGCCAATGTTGTTGGGCAGCCAAGGCCAAAAGTATTCAAGCATAAGTAAATTTGGCTACAGGAGAAAGAGTTTTATGGAAATCAATTCCAGCTTGTTGGGGGAAACCTTTTGCGACTAGCCTTGCTTTATACTTGTCTAAAGATTCATCTAAATTAAACTTTGCCTTGTATACCCATCTACAGTAGATTAGTATTTATCAGGTGGCAATGGTTGAATGGTCCATGTATTATTGAGTTCAAGGAAGCTATCTCATTAGCCATAGCACGTCTACATTCAGGGAATTTTACGGCCTAATGGTAAAATTCTAGCTCATACACTTAGGTGAGTTGCATCACGTATTGCTCTGTTGTCAAACACTTTTCCTCGCAGCAGGATCGCCTAGAGGTTTGACCTCTGTTTCTTCAAGCAACTGCGTCAAGGACAAAACTCTGTTCCTCGACTATGGGTTCCCTAACTCCTCCAAAGAGTGTTAGGATAGGTGAGAGGGACATGCAGTTTGGACTATCTAAAGGCGTAAAACATAAAGAAAAGAAGTAAAGGATAAAAAGTAAAGACTTTGTGAGAAAAATAGTAGATTGATTGATTGATGAATGTTTTACAAAATGTACTATATATATATTTCAAATTCGTGATACAAAAATCACTTTTAGACTTTCTGTTACAATAGAAACTGAATAATAAGGCTAATAAGGCTATGCTCTAATACTATATGTTTCAAATTCGTGATACAAAAATCACTTTTAGACTTTCTGTCCATTACAGTTAACACAGATGCACATTAGAACATTAAGTGATGATATGACCTCAGTTATTCATTAGTGCAAAAGACATCTAAAATCGGGTATTTTGAACATTTAAATTTGGTTATGAATTCAACTTCATTTCTTTGGTCATTAAATGTGAGATAATTGGAATCAAGTGTTTAACCAACTCCAAGTATCACATTTGGTGTCAGTTGTTCGAAAATCGACTCCAAATGTGGACTCTAAAAGCCCGTGAAAGCTGAAATATTTCCATATTTGGAGTCAGGTGTTCAAAATAACCGACTACAACCTGACATTTGTAGTCGGGTATATTGGGAACAACTGACTCTAAGTGTGGGTATTTTGAAGCCTCAAAGCCATTCGGTGTCCATATATAGAGTCAGGTGTTTGAACACTTAACTCTAAATGTTTTTTTTAGACTCGGCCTCTCCGACCGAAATAGACGTGGCCTTTTTTTATTTTTGAATAAGGATTTTTGAGATATTTTTATATGCATTCTAATTCTACCATACTAATAATAGAGATTAGGGTTTCTGTTTTGCAGCCACACTCCATTACTGAATGAGGTTTTTCAATCTCATTGATGCTCTTCTCTCAGAATCCTAATCTCACCCAACAACAAAAAAATATATTAATAATAGGTCTTATAATTTAGGAAATTAGAGACCAAATTGTGTTGATAAATTGTGGAAAATCTCCATCACACATGGCTAGACAACTTTCTCACCGTCCCCACTAGTATCGTGACAAGAAAAATCTAAAACAAGCAGGTTATAATTATATTGGTACAAGTCTCTCTTTACTTTATTAGGAAAAATCCAATCCAGATGGCATTATTTTCCATTCCACATAGCTCCAAACATTGCACGTGCCAAAAGTCATATCAACACAACAATTAAAGTAAACGAAAAGCAAATTAAAACATACTCCATAGTCATATCAACACAACAAGACTCCAAAATATTAACTGCTACGGATAATTTGTCTTATTACCGACTGATTAGCGGGTATATGAACGATACTTTAATCAATCATTGTTTATAAATAAATTAATCAATATATCTTTATTGGCTTAGTTGTCAAACATGATCTAATATGAACGGGTACGTGTTAATTTACTATGTTCTCATGTATTCAAATGATTTTATTTTTTTTTTGAACGAAATTGTTTTATTATTTTTCCTAATTAAGTAGTGTTGTATATTATATGTTTTTTTTTTAATTATGATTAGTATATATCAATCATCCCTCCTTACTTTGTATTTGTGTTGTTTAATGTTCTTGTTATGATAGGCGTACACGCTACACATAATGATTGGATTGGAAACTTGGATATGCTTTTTACTGTTGCCACCACTTCATGAATATTCTTCTGCCTCAATCTATTGTAGTATATACTGAAATTTTCAATATATGACTTTGCTATAATGGAAAGCAATCGAGTTTGGGGACATATTTGATCATTCAAAAAGTGCCTCGTGCATGTTTTTGATAAGGAATATGTTTAATCATGTTAATCTAGCTAATTTTTGATGACTCTGTGTACATAATCTACAAGATTCTGATACTAATGATTTAGACATAAAACTTATCTCTTCAGTTTTTTCCGATATAGATATTTCATTTTTAGTTGTCTATTTTTGCGACAAGTATTCTTATCCATTGAAACTTGTAGATAAAGAAGGTTTCTGTTATTTCAGTTGATGAAGATAAAGAAGGTTTCTCAATGATTGCACTCTTTAAAACAAAAATATCGTGGTTCTTCTTATGGGTTTAATTGGTGTTCACAGTCGCTTTAAAACTAACCAAAAAAAATTATGGTATGAATAATAATTTTTAAGGTACGTAGTTAAGATGAAGTCGAACAATTTTTATGACGTATTTTGTGATTGATTGGCGTTGTAAAAAATATTGTACAACGACAATGTTTATAAATTAAGTTATTCAAATACTTTATATACTTTTTCAATTCTTAAATTTCTTACATTTTAATTTTATATTATTGCTAACGAAATGACATGATTTCAATTCTATATTATCGATTTTTAATGACTTCTGATCAAAATTGGTTTCAAGAAGTGAGTTTCTCTAAAATTCACATTCTAATAATTTTTTAAGTACTTTGTTTAGAAGTTATTTTTTCCTAAACACTAATGAACAACTCATATTATATTATAATTTTTAAAAATATGTGATTAAATTTAAAATTTATTTCTAACATGTTTGCTCTTAAATAAAAAGATATTAAGAATTGTTGAAAAATTCAACTGTGAGTAGCTAAGTCCCACATCGGCTAGGAATGAGCTATATGAAGGACATATAAGAGAGGGGACCCATATACCTAATACCTTAAGGTTTTGGGTAGAGATGTGGAGTCCATGTCTCTTGGTGGTCCGATTCATTGGATAAATTTCTTGTAATTCTCCCCTGTGCTCCCGGACTCCCCAACAACTGGTATCAGAGCCAATGTTCGGCTCTGTGGGGGAGCGGCTAGCGATGTGGGTGACTCACACTTGAGGGGGAGATTGTTGAAAAATTCAAGTGTGAGTAGCTAAGTCCCACATCGGCTAGGAATGAGCTATATGAAGGACATATAAGAGAGGGACCCATATACCTAATACCTTAAGGTTTTGGGTAGAGATGTGGAGTCCATGTCTCTTGGTGGTCCGTTCATTGGATAGCTCGGTAATTCTCCCCGTGCTCCCCCGGACTCCCCAACAAGCCCAGTATCGAGCCAATGTTGGCTCTGTGGGGAGCGGCTAGCTAGCGATGGGTGACTCACACTTGAGGGGAGATTGTTGAAAAATTCAAGTGTGAGTAGCTAAGTCCCACATCGGCTAGGAATGAGCTATATGAAGGACATATAAGAGAGGGGACCCATATACCTAATACCTTAAGGTTTTGGGTAGAGATGTGGAGTCCATATCTCTTGGTGGTCCGTTCATTGGATAGCTCGGTAATTCTCCCTGTGCTCCCCCGGACTCCCCAACAAGAATTAGTTAAACATATATGTAATTATGGTTCAAAAAATATAAGGTTGCAAGTAGAGCTAGCAAAATGGGCCGAGCCCGACAAGTCGGGCCGAACTCGTCCGAAAAAAGGAGGGCTTGGGCCAAATCAATTGAGCCCATTTTTACACCTGGGCTTTTTAGCCCGATCCGCAAAAGTGTGAGCCCGTACCAGGCTAGCCCGATCGGGCCTTGGGTAGCCCGTAGGCCCGTGAATTAAAAAATGGGGTGCATATTTCTTCATAGCTCAAAATTAGTAACCCAATTTTTTATACAAAACTTCCAAGTCCAAAGTCCATTATGTCTCATTAACTTAGTACTGAGGTTCTCATTCCTATCCCAAAGAAATAAAATTAAAAAAACCATGTTATTGATTGGTATGGCATTTGCTTACTTAATGTTTCTTTTCTTTCTACTATCTATTATTAGACATTGTTGCATTACATGGTATCCCGTTTTCCCAGCTCTAGTTGCAAGAGATAAACTAACTTTTTCTATTACACAGAAAAACTAACTTTTAGATGGTCATCATATTATAAACCATTTAAGAATTATAAACAAAAAGGTTTTCTTAAAGAAACAACTCGTAAAAAACAAAATAATTTAAAGTTTGCTTTTGTCATAATGTTTGTTTGATTATCTATTTATGTCGGCAAGGAATTTAGAATTAATGTGTTAGACATTTAGGAAAAACATATGCTTTAATTCAGGTATATATATATATATATATATATATATATATATATATATATATATATATATATATATATATATATATATATATATATATATATATATATTCTACTAATGTCAATATGTCACTCTTTCAAGGAAAGAGAAAACAACACATATATTTTCTCGTGACACACAATCAATGATAATATATGATGTAGACACCTTGATTCGTTTAACACAAACTATAAATTAGCATTTGATCGTGACATCTCTATTATTCAAAGCTAGGAGAAATGCTTGTTTGGGCACCTGGCATCCATAGTTTATCTATTATTACATCAAATTAACTAATTCTTCAATGTACCAATCTCTTTATCTTTGTTTATTTTTTTAAGTTACAGAGTTGGTTTTTTATGACAAACATATATTAATAAAAAATTGGGTGCAAGAGATACTCGAACCCATACAAAAAGTCTCGAAGCAGGGAAAATAAAACGATACACAAATAAGAAAAATCTATGACACTACCAAGAGGTAATAAAAAAAACATCCACCCACCACTCATGGTAAAGGTATGGTAAAGGTAGGGGCTTACTCCACTCCTTGCCATAAATTATCTCCAGCACTTTGATCATCTCCAATACTTCACTATAATCGTCTGGTCTACTTGCAAAGATACAGTCATTATGCTCCTCCAAAAAACCCAAACAACTGTATGCCAGGTGAGAAACAAGTGTGGAGAAAACTCCTAATGCTCACCACAAAGGACACATGTGGTAGATTTGACATTATTAATAATCCTCCTTCTAAACAGATTCTCCCTAGAGGGAATCTTGTCTAGGATCAGCTACCATGAGAGTTAGAGGGCACTAGACTCTACCAAATTAGCCTAAGACTATTGATTGATGATCCGAAAGGAATAACCTAACCTAACCGAATAAACCCCATAAGACTGCCTCCTCCAGAGCCACTCATCCGACTGTACAGATTGCAACATATGTGCAAGGCAGTGTAAAAGTTCCTCCAACAAACCCTCCTCCCAGGCAAAAAAAACCCCTCCACCAAGTCAGATTACATACCGAAGATCCACATACCCAAATGACTATGTGCACTATACTGCATTTCTTTTGATTGGAAACCGAGAAAAGTCTTGGAGAGGCCATCGAGAGTGGATGAGTTCCTACCTAGATATCATGCGATAAGGAAGAGGAATTCCTATCACCCACTTTCCGCACTAGTGACTGTTGAAACCGATCAACCCCACGATCCCTTAAATCCCCTAAACTGCATACGTTACACCACCATAGGGAAAATCTAGTCAAGGCTCACATCGGCTGATTTCCTCATGCCCCATGAACGTATGTAACATCCCAGACTGCTTCCAGAACTGCCGACTGCCCCCACGTACCAACACGAGTCTTTTCAGCATGCTTTGTCCTCACTTGCATGCTTTCCGGGAAACTTCCCAGAAGGTCACCCATCCCACTACTACTCCAAGCCAAGCACGCTTAACTATGGAGTTCTTATGGGATGAGCTCCCGAAAAGAAGATGCACCTTGTTGGTATAGGTAGTCCAAATCAATTCTTTTTAAGCCTTCCTTCAACTGTACAGTCCCATACCTGCACATCCTCAGGATCCCTCTCATTCCGGTGCGTATTCGGTTCATTCACGCGCCCGCCGCTTTGAAGCCGCCAGAGCCGCTCTTTGCCATGCCACCTTTTTGGGCACCGGCGATCACTCCCCGCCCTCCTCAGCCCCGGATGTCACATGCCCACCAGCTTCCGGTTGGTTCGTCCCCGAACCACATCGATCGAGAGAGGTCTGCGCGCTCGATACCATTTGTAACATCCTGCATCGCTTCGGAATCGCCGAGCGCCTCCACATACCAACACGAGTCTTTTCAAAGATGCTTTGTCCTCACTTGCATGCTTTCCGAAAACTTCAGAAGGTCACCCATCCACTACTACTCCAAGCCAAGCACGCTTAACTATGGAGTTCTTATGGGATGAGCTCCGAAAAGAAGATGCACCTTGTTGGTATAGGTAGTCCAAATCAATTCTTTTTAAGCGCTTCCTTCAATCTCATATGCCCCATACCGCGCACCCTCGGGATCCTCTCATTCCGGTGCGTATTCGGTTCATTCACGCGCGCTTCGCTTTGAAAGCCGCCAGAGCCGCTCTTTGCCATGCCACCTTTTTGGGCACCGGCGATCACTCCCCGCCCTCCTCAGCCCCGGATGTCACATGCCCACCAGCTTCCGGTTGGTTCGTCCCCGAACCACATCGTACTGAGAGAGGTCTGCTGCTCTCGATACCATTTGTAACATCCTGCATCGCTCCGAATCGCGCGAGCGCCCCCACGCACCAACACGAGTCTTTTCAAAGATGCTTTGTCCTCACTTGCATGCTTTCCGAAACTTCGAGAAGGTCACCCATCCCACTACTACTCCAAGCCAAGCACGCTTAACTATGGAGTTCTTATGGGATGAGCTCCCGAAAAGAAGATGCACCTTGTTGGTATAGGTAGTCCAAATCAATTCTTTTTAAGCCTTCCTTCAATATGATCCCCCATACCGCATGCCTCTCGGATCCTCTCATTCCGGTGCGTATTCGGTTCATTCACGCGCGCCCTTCGCTGAAGCCGCCAGAGCCGCTCTTTGCCATGCCACCTTTTTGGGCACCGGCGATCACTCCCCGCCTCCTCAACCCCCGGATGTCACATGCCCACTGGGACTTCCGGTTGGTTCGTCCCCGAACCATCGTGATCGAGAGAGGTCTGCCGCGCTCGATACCATTTGTAACATCCTGCATCGCTTCAGAATCGCCGGCGCCCCCACGTACCAACACGAGTCTTTTCAAAGCATGCTTTGTCCTCACTTGCATGCTTTCCGAAAACTTCGAAGGTCACCCATCCCACTACTACTCCAAGCCAAGCACGCTTAACTATGGAGTTCTTATGGGATGAGCTCCCGAAAAGAAGATGCACCTTGTTGGTATAGGTAGTCCAAATCAATTCTTTTTAAGCCTTCCTTCAATGCAGATACCCCATACCGCACGCCTCACCTCGGGATCCTCTCATTCCGGGTGCGTATTCGGTTCATTCACGCGCGCCTTCGCTTTGAAGCTGCCAGGAGCCGCTCTTTGCCATGCCACCTTTTTGGGCACCGGCGATCACTCCCCGCCCTCCTCAGCCCCAGATGTCACAACGTACATCGTACTTAGCAATGAGGACTTCTTTCCAAAAGACTGTTGAATAAAAGCCTCCATCGCCATTTCCCCAACAAACTCTGATTGAAGATTTTGAGGTTCTTGACACCGAGCCCTCCTCTGTAGGCTTACACGCCTCTAACCACTTGACTCAAGCAATTTTCCTCCCCCTTTAATCTCCCAAAGTAACTCCCTTTAGATGCAGATAACTGCCATTCACACGTTATTTGACATTTTCAAAAAGGACAAGAAAAAGATAGGAATGTTGTTAAGGACAAAATCAAGTAAGGCATTTCTGCCGCCAAGACTGGCATACCTATTTTTTTTCATGAAGTCAGCCTATTCCGCAAACCATCCAATAGAGATTCCCAAGTAGACTTTCATCTCAGATTCTAACCATTCACCTATGTGGGACTGCTTTTTCAAAAATTCACCTTTAGGTCGAACGCCAGTTCAAAGGACCTTAAGCTCGACTTCATGACCCACAAGTTCCCAATAGTAGGCACCCTTGTGAATGGGGTGTCATCTGCATACTGAAGTTGAGGCACAGTAAATCCCAAGGATCCCTACCGAAAACCATGAAAGACCCCCAATGAGATGAAATTCCTTACAATGCCATTTAGACCCTCTGCCACCAATAAGAAGAGGAAAGGTGCCAGAAGGTGTCCTTCCTTCAGACCCTGTTATATGTTAATCTTTTCTGTAGGACTGCCATTGACAAGGGCAGAAAGACTTCTTGAAATCCCACAATCCCGAATCCACCCTCATCTAAGTCTCTGAGAACCCAAATTAGCCTAACATGTAATCCCAAAATCCCCAACTGACTGAATCATAGGCCATTTCAAAGTCCACTTTGAGAATCAGACACGCCTTCATCTTTCTCTTTGCATAATTAACTACCTCTTTGGCAATCGCCACGGAGTCAACCAATTGCCTACCCTTGAGGAAGGCAGACTGTGTTGTTGAGATAAGTGTATTCACCACAAAAGCTAGCCTAGCTGCCAGAACTTTTGCCACCAGTTTGTACAGGCACCCAAGGAGAGAGATGGGCCTAAAATTCCTAGATCGGATGGGTAACGAAACTTGGGAATGAGTGTAAGGAATTATGAACTAAAGCTCCTGAGAAATTTGGCATTAACAAAGAATTCCTAAAAGAGAATCCCCACCTCATCCTTCATCAACTCCCAAAAAGATTTGATGAAGTTAAAGTTGAAACCATCAAGACCTGGGCCCTTGTTACCTAGAAAAAGTGACCACTCCCTAAATCTCCGCCATGGTAAATTATACGATGAGCAGAGAGTTATCTCTATAGGAGAGTTAAGGAAAATGGATGTCATCGAGCATAGGATGGGAAGTGCCATCATAGTTGAGGAAAATGGATGCTGTAGAGAAATTTAAAAACGAGAATGACTTCATTTCATTCCCAATATAACCACAATACATATGGGAAGTGCCATCGTAGTCTAAGGAATCTAACTCACTTCTGTCGAGGTTTGAGCAACTATATTAGCTTTTCTTCTCAAATTTTTTATTGAATTGTTGGAAAAAAAGTAGTTTTAGGCGCTTACATTCGAGTTTAATAGAATCAAAATCAAATTTTGATTTGCCTTTCTTGAAAAATTAAAACTATCTAACAAATTTTGATTTTATAAAAGTAATTTTTTTCTTGAAGCATGAGACAAATGAAGATACTATATGTGGAAATCTGAGGCTCAGGCATGAATCATTAACATCACAAAAAAAAAAACTCCAATTGAATGTATGATACATGTTTACACGTAATATATTACAAAGCAATTGAAAGGAGAAAAAAAAAAAAAAAGTGATCTAAAGAATAATAATTCATCCAATTAGAACAAGAACACCCAATAATGTGAAAGAGAATGAGGGAAGAAAGTAACACAAAAAAGACAAGAATACCTAACTAACTAGGTGCAAGCAGAAGGAGCAAAACCAACAGTATTCTTAGCCAAATCAAATTCCCAAAGATGACTTTGTTGCATAATATTACCAATAACAGAAGCACCATTCCCATTAATAGCAACAATACCAATACACTTCACAAATGGTGACACATCAATAATGTAACTCTTCACTGGTGGTTCAAATCTAACTCCACCTCCAAAATGAAACACTAATCTTGGCACAACACTTTCATCAAATCCTTCATTTTCAAAGCAAAATTCCAATGCTCCAATAACCTCTTCAACCCTTTTGTATTTAGTCAATGATTTACTCAATGCCTTCATCACTGGTTCATATGCTTCAAGTGTAAAACCAGTTAAGGTTGTTCCTGAATCAAATATAGTACCTCCTTGTTCATTAAAATCCCAAACATTAGGTGGAATTTTCAACACTTGATCTCCAACAGAAATGGCTTCTATAATCACACCATAAAATGGTGGAAATAAGAAAAGTTCTGTTTTTTTCATCTCACTTAGTAATTTGACATTGTGGTTGCCAAAAAATAGATAGCTTGAGACATTTTTGTGGCTTAAGTGATCAACAAGACAGTAAGAGAATTTTGTACCATATTGTAGAGTTGCTTTGTCAACAAATGAATCTTTTGCATAACCTAAACCTAATATGCCACCTGTTTCTTCATTAAAGTTTACACCATTAAGCATTGTTTTTGTGCATCCAATTGTTAGGTCATGAAGTTTTCCTTTCCTTCCATTTGTGAGGTTTAGTGTTATTGTGTCAGTCCCAAAGAATCCCTTAGCAGATGATCCATCAGCATAGCTGTCAAGGATAAGATCAGAAATCTCATTAATTGTGACATTGTGTACAATAGGATATATAAATATAAATATCATTCCTCATTCTCTCTCCACAAGAAATTCATTGTAAATTGAATAGGGTTTAGCTTTGATATATAAGGGTTTTAAAAATAGTTTGCGACACGATCTAGGTTGCGACATCATGTTTTTTCATGTCTCTGCAATTGCAGTTGAGGCCGCATTAGCCGCATTTGACAATAGTTTAAAAAGAGCCGACGACCACAATCTGGGCACGACATCATGTTTTTATTGAAAGTGAGGCGACATCAGTCGCATTTGACTGTAGTTTTAAAAAAGTCCACAAATATAATCTGGACACAACATCAATTACATTTAAGACGACATCAACCACATTTAACTGTGATTTGTCACAATTCCTTAGAGTGAGGAATATATGCCTCTCACTTCTAAACTCATTTTCAGGCCATATCACATCTGATGTGGAACTCATGACACAATATCAACAACCTTGTCTGTAATTTAAAACCATAGGTTCTAAAAGGAAGAATTTAATGTGAAAAACAATGTAGATGGTGGGAGTTATCTAGGTGGAAAAAAACATAAAAGGTTGGTCTATTAGGGTTATGTTCCTGGCATGGCTTGGATGCAGAAATGTGGGTCATGTGATGCTCACCTACTAACATTAATTCTCATTTATAGCCATGGTTGGATGCTGGAAAGAATGGTTGCTGGCTGGCTAACCAGCACAAGCGTGCCACCTTTTGTGTTTATGTCTGTGTATCTTTTCTGTCAACTCCCCTCCTAAGAAGGCTTTTGTTTTTCTTTTGGGTCAAGCACATTTTCTTAACTGGCTCTTATTATAAATGTACCCTTACTCCTTATCAGAACAACTTTAAATGCTTGGCAGGACCAGAATTGTTCTGTTCTTTTTTTAATGATATTGCTAAACAAGGTTTTATAGAAAAATTTGCGACCTATAAAGCATTGACACAGACACGAACACCAGATACATAGACATTGGTTTTTTAATTTGAAAAATAAAGGTGTCTGACACGATACATGTCAGAGTCTTCTTGCAATATTAAGGATTTGAAATGTTGATGCTAAGTGGAAGGTTTGAGATGATTTTTTTCCATAAAAAATGGAAAATAAGGAAGGTAAAGTGCAATTAATGATACCATTTGGGCCTATAATCAATTAACTATATGATAGAGATGGATTTGTGGTTGGAGTAATGCCAAGAAATGCTACCCTATACACACAAAAAGGAAGAGAAAACAACATCTATGAAGAATTTTGTTTTTTAATATAAAAATGCAATCAAAATCAACCTTTAAAAGAGACAAAGTCTAAATATTAATGCTAATTAATATTGTCTTCAAAAACAACATGCTTCTCCCAAACCTCTTAATAACTCATCTCCCTTGCCCACATATCAGAAACTAAATTTGATGTCCAAAAATATAGCCTTTAATATCTCTCTCTCTCTCTCTCTCTCTGTTTTCTCTCTCTGTTTTTCCACCCAATTCATCACAAACACTTGTTTTTCCAGAAGAAAGAAAATTGGAAAGCACTATAATTGACAAACATCAATGCTTGATGCAAACTCTAATTTTTTTTTTCTTTTTCTTCTAAATTTCTAATCTTTTCCTCTTTCTAGACAACCCCATTTAATCATTTTCAATAAAAACCCAAAATCAAGAACAAAAGAACAAATATAAAAAAGCAAGAACATTTTTACTAACCTGATATCATAAAGACATGGATCAGAAGGTTTAGGACAATAAGTGAGAGAGAAAAGTTCACTAAGATCAACTTTGCATTTCTGAGATGAACATTTGACATCTTTAAAAGAATGAGAGTTATGAGGACAAAACACCCCATCACAAGAAGAATCATTTTTAGTCCTCTTCTTAACCCTTCTTCTTCTTGGTCCTCTTCTTGTCCTCCTTTTAAGTTTGTGTCCACCATGAACATGTTTTTTATGAATCTTCTTATGAGGTTGTTTACAATTAAACCAAGTAAACTCACTTCCTGTATCAGCAGCAAGCCAAAAATTCTGTTCAGGTGTACCAACTTTAACTTGAACAAAATACTCACCAATTCCATAATCTCTTCCACCATGCATTGCCATTTGAAATTCTTCTCCGTTCTTCTTTTTCTCTTCTTCCAAATCTCTCCTTCTATTATTATGATTATGTTGTTGTCTTAACCCCAACCTTTGATTCATCATTTCCCTTCTAAAAATATCCCTTTTAATAAACCCTTTTATAGCTTCAACTTGATCCACCTCTCCAATAATACGAGAATCATGCCTATGAACAAGTTCCATGCTCATTCTCTCTAACCCCTCTTCATCATCATCATTGAAGCCATTCACAACAATGATTTGAATCATGAGAAGGGTGATGCTTATAATCACAATTGGTGTACTCCATTGCATCTTCCTCCTTCTCATCTGCATATATAATAATTTGTATATATGTATTATATGTTTATGTATAGATATAGATATATAGATTGATATGGTTATATGCTATGCTGTGTTGTTTTGGCACCAGATGGAAAAAGAGGGGTCTTTGAGAGAGAGAGAGAGAGAGAGAAAAGAGAAGAGAAGAGAGAACAAAGGGGTTAGGAACATGAGAAACAAATATATATGAGATTACAAATGTGTAGGGCCTTTGTTTTCGCATTACATGGTTATAAGGCTCGTCAAATTGTCTATATATATAAATAATAATTAATAGTTTGATTATTGATGATGATAATGATAATAATAATTTGATTGTGTCTCTCTCCTCTACCTCGTGGCCTCAACCTCTATCTTTGTTATATTTGTTTGTTTGTTTGTTTTCAAGGTTGTCTTGTTTCTCTTTCATAATTGTTATACAGTTATTACTGTCTTACTATTTTGGATTCTTGTTTTTGTTTCTCATCTGTCCCCATTGACTGTAGGTAATATATTTTAAGGGTGTGTGAGTTGCTTTTAAGTTAGGTTGTTTTTTTTTGGTGTGGTAATATCTTTCCCTGTCATGATTTTATTTATAGTGTGTTTAGATTAGATTAAACTGTTAGTTCAGTGCTGATTTAGATGTCTTATTTTAGAAAAAAAATAATTGCGTGTTTTTGTTTTTTTGGTATACAATTGCGTGTTTTTTAAATTCCCTTAAAAAAAATTTGACCAAAAAAAATTCCCTTAAAAAGATTTGTAAAGGTGATTATTTATTACTATTTATCCAAAATAAAAATCAATATGGGAATATAATTTACAATTTTGATTATTACAATAAAATATTTTATATTAATATATGAAATAGTCCGACCTCAAGGCCCAACATTGTTTTCCGAGTTATTGTCCAATTTGGTCGACATGTGAGCATTCATGATTTTCATTAATTAAAAAACTTTCTGTGAGTTAAAGATATGAGTGTTTATAAACTACCATGACATTTACTTTCAAGTAATGTGAGACATTTTAGTCTACCGAAACAATAGCCCTTCAACCAAGGCCAATGGGACATTTTAGTCTACCGAAACAACAGCCCTTCAAGCCAGGCCAATGGGCTAAAGGGTCACTTGGCTCTTACGTGTCATCCAGGGCCCCTATCTTACACGTCAATGTTTCGACATCATGTCCCGATATTGTTTTTTAAGGTTTTACGCGCTTTGGCCTACATGTGAGCCTTCTCGGATCTGTTCTAATTCAAAGATGTGTGTTTATAAACCATTTCTAGGCTAATTAGCACCTTTATTCTTTTATCTTTGATCAAAGTTTCACTTGGTTCTATATCTTTTTTCCCCATTTTGGTCTTTTATCGTTTTATTTACATTCTTTTCGTCATTTTGATCATTTATCTTTCATATATGGTTCGGTTTAGTCCTTCACTTTTCTGTGTTTTAAAGGACCAAATGAAGCAAATATGAATGATAAAGGACCAAGATGAGGATTAAAAAGATAAAAGACCAAACTGACAAAGATATGAAAGATATTGGGCCAAAGTGGGAGAAAAAAAATGACCAAACTGAAATTTTGGTCAAAGGAAAAAAGATATGTGTCTTCATTACCATATATGACTATCAGAAGGCACAAAAACTTTCTCCTAAGGTGCTAACTTAATCTACTTTTCTCCCCCTTTTGTAAAACATCTAAAAGTTAGGGAGACAGAGACATTCAGCTACTACTTCAATTGAGAAGTGTCATTAGATTATGTGGAAGTAGCTGGCTAGGGTATATCAGGGATAGAAGGAAAATGACCGAATTCTGGTGGAGTGGGCAAGGTTGGAGAAACTAATGGCATTCCTTATTGCAATATCCAATTTTGATACTACTCATCCCTTGCAGCTTGAGCCCTTTGGCCTTGTTGCATTATTTCTTGTCTTTTCAGCACATTGTTGAGGAGGGTCTTCAACTTTCTCATTTATCTTTCTAGCCTTGACATCCTTGAGGTGAGTGGTTTAGATTCAGTGCTACCTTCTTTTGCAACTTCCTTGGAAGGTTTCTCATGAGCAACATCATAAGGTTTCCCAGCAAAGAAGAATTGGGAATCAAGGGACCCAATTTTGGAAGGGAAGTCAGAAAGGTGAGATTGAGTTTGGACAGATGGGATGTTGGGGGTGAGAAGATTCATAAATAGGTGATTGGTTGAGGTTGAGATACTGGTTGATGTTGGAGGAGGTGATGGTTTTTCCAGTTTTTAGTGGAGATTGATGGATGCAAGTAGGGTTTCCATGTTGAATGAGGATTTTCTTGTTGTAGCAGGAAGAGGTGAGGGTTCTTGAGCAACAACAATAGTACCATGTAATAAGGGTATTTGGTTAGGTGATGAGAACAGTGCTTGTATAGGTGCTGATAAGGGTGGAAGAATGGGGACATGTTCAACAATGATGCAGGGTAAAAGTAAAGCAACATGTGCTTGCATAGAGAGGGGGGGTAGTGCTCTCTTGAGCAAGATCCCTCTGAAGTGATGCATGTACTTCTTGACTAGTGGTGCTACTATGGTAGTTATATCTACATGCTCTTTTTCTCCTGTGGTGCTAGTATGTTCCACATCTTATAATAGTTTTCTAGCTTGAGTCAAAACCCTCAAGCCACTCTTTGTTTCCAGTCATATGATTGGAACATCCTGAGTCTAAGTATTACATTTTTGTGATGGTTCTGCCATCACTAGTGGTCACAGTTAAGACAACATGATTATTATTCAAATTTTAGGTCTAAGTTAGTCACAACAGAGTCTTCCTTGGACTATGTTTCCTCATTATCTATGGTAATCGAAAACCACATGCCCGGATTCTAAATCAGAATCTTCTTTGTCCATATTGGCCTCAGCTTATGATTCTCTAGGTTTGGACTATTTTCTGGTAGGGCACTCAGTATCATAGTTCGCATACCTATCACATTTGTAGCATTGCACTTTAGATTTTTCTTTTTTCTTAGAAAAATCAGCTTTACTAGCAAACTTACCTGACTTATCTTTAGGCCAGTTGCCCTTACCTTGTTGATTGTAGTTTTTGTTTGTGTTAGAACCTTTAGTCCACTTCTTACCTTTGGACTTGGTGAATAGGACCTGCTCATAGTTTCCTCCCCATCCAAAATATTTAGCCTTATTTCTGTTGCTTCCATCTTGCTTTGAAGTTCTTCCACTTTAAAGTATGCTGGCTTAGTAGTGTCTTCAATGTGTTGACACAATAGGCAAGTTTCTTAGTTAGAGACCTTAAAACCTTTTGACATATTGCAAGATTTGTGGGTGTCTCTAGACATGACATTGGTGATTTTTTTAGTCTCCCAAATAAGTCAGTAATGCCCTCACTTTTATGCATGTGAATCTTTTCAAATTGCTTTCTTAGAGATTGCAATTTCTCAGCCTTTACAGGCTCTGCCCCATTATGGTATTTGTCTAAAATGTCCCAGGTAGTCTTTGAAACTTTAATGCCTCTAACCCTATCAAAATTTCCCTCATCACACCCTTGGTGTATGAGTAAAAGGCTTTTCAGTCCTTTTTAAGATTTTCTTTGTTTTTCGCCCTCAGTTCAGCAGTGGGGTTCTCAGCTAGGATTGGAACCCCTTCCTTAACAATATCAAGAACATCATGGAAGCCAAAAACGGATTCCATCTACGAGCTCCATCTGTACCAATTCTTTCTAGTGACTTTTGAGATCTGGGTGGTGAAGCTTGCATTTGCCATAGTACTGAGTTATTGATTGGTGCCTGCTTCACAAATCTTAACAAAACTGTTAGTAAATATTTACACAGTCACTCCTATGTAATTTATAAAAGAAAAGACAAGAATTATAAAAGATTGAGTAGAGTTTAAATATTTGTCCCTGAACCGTAATCAGCTCTTAGAAACCATGTTGTTTTTCTTACACTTTTAGGGCCCGTTTGGTGCACAGGATATGATAGAGGTAGGATAGGATAGATGATAGGATAAAGACATGATATGATAGTGGAAGGATAGACACTATCATATCTTGTGTTTGGTACACACCAAATCGCGACAGGATATGATATATAATTTTTAAAGGGTAAAATTGTCCTTGTGAATAAATTGTGTATAACCTTTTTGTAATACGCTGCTAGGGTTTGCAACTGTTAGTTGATTTCTTGGTGAAATCAACTCAAAAATGACAACTAAGGCTTTGATTATCAAAACAGAGCATGTATATTTTCTTTTCCCCTTCGTTTCTTCTTACGATTTCTTCTGAAACTGAAACCCTAATTTCTGAAATACTAATTAGTGATTTCTTTTGTATTGCATGCACTGGTTTTGTTTGAAACTTGGTTACGAGCACGCAAACAAGGCGCACAAAGGTAAAGATCTCTCTCAACTCCTTTCTTGTTCTGTGTGTTTCAGAAACCCTAACCCTAAGTTTGATGTTTCAAGTGTAGAAGCTCAACACGAAGCAACTACGGACTCAACCACTAAGTTTGATGTTTCAGAAACCCTAACCCTAGATTCACTAACGTGTATCTCTTGGCTTGCATGTAACTTGGTGTGTTCTTTGGTGAAAGGCACCATCAACAGTTCTGAATCCTTCTCTCACAGACCATAAAGGTAAATCCCTTCCATCTCTCACCTCTCGTACTTCTCAATTCTATTTTAGTCATAAAAAATAGAAGCAAACCCTCTTCTCTCTTCTGTGTTGCGAGGTTTCAACCACCTTGTTGAGGAACTAAGAACTCAGAACTTGAAGATGATAGATCTAAGGAGCAAACGTGAGCAAGACAAGGAGTATTAGGTAGAATACAATTGGATAGAGCTTAAAGAAAATAAGACTTCTAAAATGCCATTGTATTATTGTTGTGTAAAAAATGGACTGTACATTGGTGAATCTATATACATGAGTAGCAGTTAAGTTTGTTATTTAGAACAAACATAACAGCCTAAGTTTCTTAGATAACAAACTCAGTTAGGAACCTAACAGCTATAACGTAACTAGTTTCAACGGCTAGTTATTGCTGTCATTTGGATTAAATCTAATCTAAGGGGGTAGGATTATACAATTCCAACGAAATTTGATTTGTTCCCTTGTTCTAGAAGCACCTGTGAAAAAAACATCATGCAATAATATTATCAGAAATGCTATATGGACAACGTTTGTTGTACAAAATTAGACTGTGGGACCCATCGATCCCACATTTTTATTTATTTATTTATTTATTTAACATAAATGATTTGCTAACATCATCTCTGACCCACACCGTATAATTTTAGTATTTATCCATTTTTGTCACCTAAAACTTGTCCAAATAGCTGTAATATTATTGTTCACAAAAATAAAAAATATGATTTGGTTACAATAAAAAAATATGGTTACAACACGAAGGATGTGGCGGTGAAATCTTATCAACTTTTTCATAAATATAAAGCTATCTTAAGACACTTTTAAATAGGAAAATAGTATTTCATATGCAAATTAATATTATTAAACGTCTTTTTAATATAAGTGACATTAGCATTATGATAAACTAATAATCCTCCCATAAAATAAGTGTAAAGTTACCCCTTAAATCATCTCACCAAAAACTTATCAACAACAATGTTATTTTGACCAAATAAATCATCTCAATTAGTAAGCGGTCAATTAACCAAAAACTTATATTCGAGCAAAAACAAATAAGCATTTTTGAAAACTTATATTAGCAAAAACCTTAGGTGGCAAGAATATTGAGGTATAAGACAGCAGGACTGTGGAAAAGGTTCACAGTTTGACTTCTTAAAGTGTCCAGTTGGCTAAATGTGAATGGCTAGCAAATAGTATTCGCGTTTATCTGAGGGGAAATTTGATTTTCATGACGAATGGAGATTAATATTTCATTGAAAGTATTGAGGCACTCCTGAGTAGCCAACATTGATCGAAAAAAAAAAACTTAGAATGACCATAAGAAAATAAATACATTTCCCTTTACTACCTAACTTACATTAATTTCAATAATGATATTAATTTATTAGAAGATAAATTTTTGATAATTTTTTGACAAGAATATATTGAGTGTTTTATGCGCAGAATTTCAGGAAATTTAAAATGTATACAGGGGAAGTCTACGCCTAGCATAATAACATACTTAAGAACAAGAAAATAAAATATGATATCTATGAATTTATTATTTGCAAATATAAAATATTTTTATAAATTTATTTCTGCTGGTTGCCTCCATATTAGTTTAACGTGTGCGTAGTTGTACAAAACGTGGAAGCACCAAGCAGGAGGAGGTAATGGTCAAAGGATTTATATGTGTCAAAGTGTTCTTTTATATTTGTTTTTTTGATATAAAACGGGACGATTAGCCCAAAAGCGAGGAATTAAACGAGGAGTAGAAACTCCAATAACATCATCAGCGACATACTACTTAACACTATTAGGTGGAGTATCACATGGGGATTATCCTCCTGAAGGCTACAACCGAGGGATGCAAGACCATCTGCCACCCTATTGGCCTCCCTATAGACATGCTTGATAGTAACTGTCCAATCCAAAGCTAGCATCTGTCGAATACGACGAACCAAACTACGACCATCAGAGCTGCCAATAGAGGCACTAGAAATACACTTGACAACAGCATCAGAGTCCATATTAAGATCCACGCGCCTATAACCTCTCTCATAAGCCAACTGCAGACCCACCAGGACACTCCAAAGTTCAGCCACATGAGCATTAGCCAAACCCAAAGTGCGAGCAAATCACACAATCCAAGCACCTGCAACATTACGCAGCACACCACCAAAAGCAGCAATAGTTGGGTTGCCTCTAGAAGCCCCATCACAATTTAGCCGAACCCAGCCCTCTAATGGGGGCGTCCACCTAACCTGAATTTCAACCCTAACTCTAGGAAGAACAACCACATTATGCACACTATGATCAAAATAGGTGGAAATAAAATTCAAAACCACATGGGCAGGATTGAACGACCTAATGAACTCGGAATCATGTTCTCCCTTGTTCTTCCACATCCACAAATGCTGACACGCTGTAGCCCAGATAGAAGACCAAGGAACCTGAAACACTTCTTTGCAACATAAATCAAGATTAAACAGTATCCAGTCAGTCAAATTACCTCCATAAAAACGATTGGCATGCTTAATGGGAAGAAGGTGACGCCACATAAATACAACAAGAGGGCAATCAGAACATGAAGCAAAGACTCCTCCACTCCAGGACAGTTGGAACAATTTACATCGGAATTACCCCACTTTCCACACAACTCCTTCATCGGCAAGCGCCCATGCATAAGTTGCCAAGCAAAAAAGCGAACCCTTTCGGGCGTCTGAAACTTCCAGACACGGTTCCAAATGGTTGCATTAAGAGGGAGAGGCAACTCCCGCAGTAATGAATACACACTAGCAATAGAGAACTCACCATTCTTACTGCCCGACCAAATTCTTTGGTCCTGGCCATCGACCCCACCAGGAACAGGAAGAGCTTTGAACTTCCGCATGACATCATCCGGAACAATATTTGCCAAAACATTCAGATTCCACTGGCCACTTGGCCCCACCAAATCAGAAACTTCCCAATCCATTGAATCAATTGGGATATCATCAACAACCTCGATGAGCCGAGTAGAAGAGTCAACTCAAATATCATTCCAGAGACTGATAGATGTACCATCACCGATCTCCCAAGCCTCCGAGGAGGTGAGATCATCCCACACCTTGACAATTCCCTTCCAGATGAAAGAATCCATAGGCTTAGCAACAACGTTCCCACTCTCCAATACCCCTCTGCCATATTTGCCCTTAAGCACATTACACCACAAGGTATCCATCCCAGTACGCAAGGCCCAGCCCAATTTCATAGTGCAGGCGCTATTCATAAGCTTGAGGTCGCTAATGGCAAGCCAACCGTGATCCTTAGGAAGAGTTAAGGTTTTCCACTTGACCATATGAAATTTCCTTCTACCCTCTTCATCACCCCAAATAAACTCCCTCTGAAGCTTTTGAATCTCATCCAAGCAACTCCTGGGAATAGGAGTAGTCATCATAGAATAAATAGGAATAGCTTCAATAACGAACTTTAAAAGCGTAACTCTCTCAGCAAAGGAGAGGTGTTTTTGTTTCCAACCCGAGAGCTTCTCTTTCACCTTATCCACCAAAAATTGAAAATCATGCTTCTTAGGAGCTCTTCCAATCAACGGAACTCCTAAATATTTGCCCAAGTGTTGTGTCTCCCTAAAACCTGTGAGTCTTGTTAACTGCCTTCTAAGATGTCTAGGAGTATTCCTGAAATAAAGAATATTAGACTTCTCCACACTAACAATTTGACCTGACATGGAACAAAATTTATTAAGAGTTTGAGTGACACTCTTAACATTCCTCTCATTAGCTTTCCCAAAAAGAAGCAAGTCATCAGCAAACATAAGATGAGAAACAGCAGGACCGTGTCTACCAGCTCTCAACGGGCACCAATTTACATCATCAACCTCTTCCATTTCCCTTTTATATATTTGATATGTGTTAGTTTGGTTCTTCAATTGATATGATATGTTTTCGTTTGATTCTTCAAAACAAAAACACAGAAAAATGAAGAACACTAAGAATACTTCAATATCTGATTTCTTGAATAATTCATACAATATGCAACCAAATTAAATAAAACTAGACTCGAACTTGAATAAAATTTCGGAACAAATTCAATGGAAACAAAATTAAACTTTGAAAAGTGGCTATGCACAAAATCACTTCTAGAACAAAATTAAACTTGGATACGTACTTTGATCATTTATCTTTCATATCGTGTTAAAGTATTCATTTATATTCGATATGTTTCAGTTTGGTCCTTTAATTGATATGATATGTTACGTTTCCGTTTGGTCCTTCAAAAAAGAAAGAATACTATGAACACCTTCAAGAGCAATAACGACACTTCAATTTTTGCTTTCTTGAATAATTCATGTAATACGCGACAAAATTGAATAATAATGGACTCTAACTTGAATAAAATTTTACAAGAAATTCAATAAAACCAAAATTAAACTCAGAAAAGTGCTTATACGCAAAATCACTTTTGAAACCAAAATCACTTCACAAATATATAAAGTAAAACATACATTATTTTATTGCTAGCAGGATTTGCAAAAGTAAACGACCTTTTCCAATTGATTATTTGTTTGTCCGAATTAATTTATAGTATTTTTGCCAAACTAGCAACTAGCTAGCCAGCTTGTTAAAAACACAGTTAACAAATATTTCTACTAGCTAGCCGACTCTTTGCTCATATTTATTTATACCATGCAACTTGATAATGTTATTTAAGAAGTCTATCCCAGCCAACCAATATTCATTCCGTGAATTATTTGGATAGTATTCTACTACAAAATCACATGCATGCAAAGTCAAAAGAACAATGATCTAAAACCAACTTAATTTGGGACGCACATTCAGTGCATCTTCGATCTTGCGTGACAAGAACCAAGTTAAAATGAAAGAATAAATCGTACATGAGAATTCAGATAGTATGTTATCATGGACATAAGATATATGATGGTAGAAAAGTAGTGGTTGCCGAGACAAACAGAAATTCGAGTTTGTCTAAGCATATGCAGAAAAATTACACTGCAAAAGCATATATGTAATATTCATCAAATGCATTGATTTTTCATTTATATGATATGATATATACTTTTATTAATTTTATGAGTAGCGTCCCAAAGCTTTTTTTTTTTAAAAAAAAGTGGCTTAATTTTTTTAAAATCAAGATATCCTCCACGGGGATCGGCTAAAGCTAATCGAGGATCGGCTATAAAGCTTAGACTTTGTGATTCTATTTCTTCAAGCGATTACACTGAAGAAGGAACTATGTTCCTCAGTTATGGGTTCCCTAACTATTCCAAAGAGCATTAGAATTAGGCATGGGGAATGATTTTGCTAGTCTAGAATCAAACTAAGGCAAATGCATAACGTAAAGGAAAGAGTAAAATGTTTGAAAGTGATAATTTGATTGAATGTCGTGTGTCTTAAATATTTACAAGCTGAGTATTTATATACAATAGTCTCTATTGGCCACGATTGCTAGCCTATAGCTAGCCACAATCACAAACACTACAAGAATAAGCCTGATTTGCCACAAAATTTTGCCACAAACTGATTCTGTCGCCAATTTGCGACGACCTTGCGACGAATTTGCCACGGAATCTATCGTGAGAAAAGCCTTGGTGAGTTTGGTAAGGATTTGCCACGGACGTTTATAATTTGCCACGGACTTTGATAATTTGCCACGGACAGTCCGTCGCAACGCCGTGGCAAACGTTTCAATCGAGATTTAATTAAAGGGACTCTCACAACCCTTTCTTTCATTCTCACTCTCACTCTCATGCTAAACCCTACTCACTATCCTCACCTCACCTCTGCGCCTCCCTCAACCTTCACGACACCACCACCACCGCGCCTCCCTCAACCTCCACTGCACCACCACCACTGCGCCTCCCTCAACCTAGCCTCCCATCGTTGCTCTCCCAAATCAAAACCTCTCCAAAATCAGTTCCTCTTCAATCCATTAGTTGCTCTCCTAAATCAGTTTGAAATCCTCATCTCAAGCTCATCAGTTCATCGCTATCAGGTCTTTCCCTCTTACTTTCTGCTAAGGTGATTTTATTCTCTTTCTCCATCATTAGGTTTTAAGTGATTCCATTGATCTTTGTTTCTTTCTCCCTCATTAGGTTTTCGTTTTTATAATTAACATGTTATTAATTTTGTTATTTGGTTTTTTGGTGATTCGACAAGTGTGGAAGAATGCGGAGGCGAAGAAAGAAGAGATAATGAGGTTGACGGAAGATATCGCCGCCATTTGAAATGGAAATTGCTACTGCTGCTGCTTTGCTTATGGTGGTGGTGCTTTGTTGATGACGGTGTTGCTTTTTCTCGATGGTTTGAATTTGAATCACGAATCTGTTTCTCGGTGGTATCAATGTGCTTTGTGTTATTCTCCTACAACTATGCGATGCTCTCGTTGTAAAGCCGTTAGATCTTTGGTTTGTTTCGTTCTTTTCTTCAATTTTTTTGATTGAAATTGAAATTGAAACCTCTTTTTTTGTCTCCATTGTATGTGTAGCTTAAAAAGGATGTGGTGCCATCAATCTATGAGCTTTTTTTGTTCTTTCCCTTTTGCTTTTAGTGTGTTGATTTGTTGTTATGTTTACTTAGTTTGTAGTTTTAATAGTGATTTGAGATAGCTGAATTCCTGAACTTTTTTAGTTGTTTTCTGCCAATGCCTCTTCTCTCTCTGGTGACATGTCTCCGGACATCATTTGGGCATCTTATTATGTTACAATGGTTGTTATTCATATTCACAAGCATGCTTTCTTGTAGTTCGGGTAAGTGTCAAATTAGTCACTGGAGACAAGGTCACAAGGATGAGTGTTTCCCTCCAACTACCACTACTATGGAGGAGCTCAAAGACGAGGGTAATACTTGCAGAGCATCGGTATTGGAAACACATCCCGGTATTCATGGTAATGGATTCGATTACAAGTCTCATTATGTTGTTTTCAAGAATCGTATATCATTTATGGTATATAATCTGTTAGGTTCTCTGCAGAAATCAGAGGAAAACATGCTGATAATGGTTCTCGCAATGACTCGTGTTCCGCCCCTAATCCTTCTGTTGCTTCCAGAAAATCATTTGAAGATAATGGTCACGGCAGATTTGCAAAACCAGTTAGTGATAAAACTGCTGATGATACGTGTGTAGCTTCCGTTGATAGTGACGATAATGTTAGTAACACCACTAATGAGGTTGGATTTAAATCGAAATTTCCCAGAGCTAAATCTGGCAAATATCATGATGTGGTGGCAAATTTTGGTGGGCCTGTACACAGAAGACAAGTTGCATCAGTTGAAAAATCAATAGCGGATACCTCTAAGTGCGTGGATGTGCCTTCATTGAGTAGTTCAAGTACACACGTCAGAGGTGATGATGTTGAAGAATCGCATTTGTCCAAGTACAAAGAAGCACGGAGATCATCATCTTGCTCTCGTGATCGAATATTCTCAACTACTACAAAAACTGACAATTATCATACCTTGTCCTCAAAAGCTAGCGTTGTTCCAAATATTCCACAAAATGTTAAGTAATGGTTTGAAAACATCAATGCAGAAAGTTGTCCAAACAATTTAGAAGCTCGAAAGATTCAAAATCCGATCTAATATATGTTGAAAATGAGGTTGGGACCATGTTTGACTTGTTTCTTTATCAAATAACTATTATTGATATTATGATTATTAATTTTGTCTCTGTTGATTTACAACTTGTTTGATTTGGCAGTTGGGGTTTCCCTATGAACTCTTTGTGGAACTTTATTGTTATGACAAGGTGAAGCTATTCCCCTTTGGCCTTGCAAACATTGGGAACAGGTATTTTAGAATTCTTTTTGCATAATATTGATTGGTATAATTCTTTATCCGATGTATTGGAGGCACCAAATATACTTACAATTGTATTAAAATGATTTCAGGTACAAGTCCAGTACTAATTTCGACGTTTTGATTATTTACTTTGTTCTTTGATCGTAATTTTGGTTTTATATTGATTATTCTCATGCATGTTTTGTTGTCTATTTTGGCGATCTGGTAACTTTGAGAAGTTGAATAAGTCGATTCAGTTTCTCAAGTTTCGAATATGGCTCCATATATGAGTGGAACAAAAGATAAATCTCGAGATACTGACCTTTATGCGGTGGTTGTCCATTTGGATATCATGAATCTTTGCATATTCGAGCCATTATATCTGTTATGTGAAGAACATTCAAGGACAATGGTTCAGGATCGATGACAGCAGGGTGAAAACCTCTTCCAACATATCTCTTCTATTTGATGACTCATTCAAAATGTATACTAAGGTTAGCATTTGTGCTTCTCTTCAGGTAGAACCTGTCGAGTTATCGAGATTCTTATCGAAAGGGCATACATGCTTCTTTATGCAAGGTAATCGGTCTCGCAGAGGTTCTTTGTATGATTTTCGGTTCGATATATTTATGTTTATTAATTTTGCAGGGTCTCAGCAGCAATAATAGCACTGATTTATGCTTATTTTAAAAATCTCCAGGCACACTCTAAAGCCCCTGGGTTTGGTAAGCAGCAATCCAAGAGGAAAACAATGAAGCCAATCCCTACAAAGAAAATGTAGACAATGAGCTCACTCTATGGTGTACAGGGTCAAGGAACAAATTCTGGTGAGAATGAAGCAACTGAGAAGGAAGCAACTGAGAAAGAAACTCCCACAGAAGGTAACAAAGAAGCTGAGAAGGTAGCAGAGCAACAACCAGAGGAAACTGAACAACAAGCTGAACAAACTCCGGTCTGCAGTGGTGTGCTGCGCACTGAGAAGTTCCTACACTGAGCTACACGGATGTACGCACAAAGCTTCACCTGAACATGCAGAAATGCCTGAAGCCAGTGTGGAAGATCCTGGTGTGCCTACCTCTGATGTATCTGCTTCCAAACCAAAACCAAAGAAAGTAAAAGCCAAACATGTTGCTGCTGTGAGAGCCAGTCCCAGAATCCTTCTTTATTAAGAGAAGGTCGCATATTTTATGTGATTTTGGGGGAAAAAAAATTTCCCCACCATTTACCAATATACCCCTCATTTTGTACCCCACTGTTTACCAATATACCCCCACTCTATATTTTTGGACCGACATACCCCCACTCTATATTTTGTGTCCCACCATTTACCAATATACCCCTCATTTTGTACCCCACTGTTTACCAATATACCCCCACTATATATTTTTGGACCGACATACCCCTGACAAATTTTTTATTTGTCCAACACTATTTTTTTTTCCACTTTTGGTTGGAAAATTTTATTCCCACCATTTACCAATATACCCTTCATTTTGTACCCCACTCCAATATACCTCCACTCTATATTTTTGGACCGACATACCCCTGACAATTTTTTTTTGTCCAACACTCTTTTTTTTATCCACTTTTGGTGGGAAAATTTTATTCCCACCATTTACCAATATACCCCTCATTTGTACCCCACTGTTTACCAATATACCCCCACTCTATATTTTTGGACCGACATACCCCCACTCTATATTTTGTATTCCACCATTTACCAATATACCCCTCATTTTGTACCTCACTATTTACCAATATACCCCCACTCTATATTTTTGGACCGACATACCCCTGACAATTTTTTTTTGTCCAACACTTTTTCTTATTATCAAAATGTATCCCTCATTTTGTACCCCACTGTTTACCAATATACCCCCACTCTATATTTTTGGACCGACATTGTTGCCTCATCCCACCAAGGGCTATTGTTGCCTCTTCATCTTATATATATGTGTTGCGTATTTTTATACCCCCCTTATAAAACGTTGATGTTTTTTCGAAACTACATTTGTAGGCCTGTTAATTACCTCCCCGTGCATAGCACGGGCGTGTGTCCTAGTCAAGAAGAAAGAGTAAAAAGGATCTTTTTAATGTTGTTTCAGTTTTATAACATGGTAAGTAATTTACTATATGTTTAAAATACTATGTGTTAAAGTTTTTAAGTACTTTTGATTATATCTCCCAACTTTTGGATCCCTTGTTTACTCGACTTAGAGCTGTGGGGACACTACTCATATTTAAGTTGGGGGGGGGGGGAGTGGAGAATAGTATGTGTGTTAAACTAAGTATGCACTATATCTGCAAATGTTTTGAATGCAGTACTGATATATGCTATAAGTGTTTAAATGAATTACTTGGTAGTATATTAAATGTGAAATTGCAGTATTAGTATGTTTTAAGTTTTAGATGAACTTAACATGTTGGATTAAGTGCATCAATTTCTGTTAGACTTAAATGATTATGAAGCATGATCAATTCATAGTGTTTTTCTCAAAATTTATTTTCAAAGTGTATCAAATGTTTTAATGATTAAAAGGAAAAGAAAAAGCCTTGTTTTCCAGAAATAATCAGTTTTATAAATTCTTTGACACAACAAAATTAAGTTTTTGAAAAGAACTATGCTAGATGGGAAGCTATCTAAGGCCAATAAATTTTTGGAAAAAACTAAGGTCAAAATTAGATTTTTACTAAAAATATAGAAGAGCATAAAGAATTAAGTTTGGGGGAACTTCCATAAATACAAAGGCAAAAGTGTGAGAGCTTGGAGAGTTAATGCCATTGAGTGTCTAAAGTACTCAAAAGTGTCACAAAGTTTCAAAATGCTACACTTGCCTGAGTCATATAACTGAACTTGTCCCTTAAGTGCAATTGGTTTAAAAAATGAACAAAGTTAAAAAAAAATGCATGTGGAGGTTAGTGAGGAGGGCAGTATACGCTACAAATATTCAAAGAGTTACAAGTGTATCTACACAAAGTGTACATACACCACCTACTTCAAATACACCTACACTAAAATAAGGTGTACCCACACTCAAAAAAAATGATGTATTTGCACTCACTGCATTGCATCAACAAAAAGCAAACACTAAAAGTCTAAATAAGACAATTGACTCAACAAGTTTGAAACACTAAAAGACCTTTGTTGTGCTTAAGAGTCCCCTAAATCTTGAAGAAATTGTTAGTCTCTTCCATATTTTGAAAAATCTCTAAAGGTGATCAAAAGTGTTTTCAAAAAGCTAAAGAAAAACTTTTTATTTAGTTATGGAACCAATTGATACTCAATGAGGCACACCCTCACACAAATGAGTTTTTATAACTCTGAATGTTTTAAGAAAAGCAAAGGCATAGAAAAAATTCCTGAAAAATGAAGCTCATCAAAGTATACACTTCAAGTACTCTTTTTGAAAAACATGAGTTGAGATGTCTTCATGATTGTGGTAGTCTTGTGTTTATTTCTTTGTCGTTGCTTGAGGACAAACAACAATTTAAGTTTGGGGGTGTGTTAACTCTATTTTATATAGAGTTATTCATCCATTTAAACATAGATTATTGTTTATTTTCAAGTACATTAATATATAAATATAGATTATTTAGTAAGAAACAACATTTTAGGGATTCAAATAGATTAGGACAATGAATTAGGCAAAATGCACATATCTTGTTAGGTTTGATGTTTTGTTCAGTGCAGCTACTTCAGGAGTGCCCACACTGCCTATACTTGCTAAACCAGCACTATGCACCAAAACATCCAAAGACCAATTTGATGCTTCAACACTTGATATGTGATGTCATGCCTAGTCATATGGAGCAGAGCCACTTGAAGAATTCGGCGACCACGATCAAAAACAAGTTGAGAAGCTCACTCACTCAAGGACATGTGGCACTTCTTTATTGGACCAGCCCATGTGAGCTTCATGCAAAGCGACCAACTTGAGCAACTTGCTTGATGGGAAGTTTGCAACTAACCATGGTTACTGATCTCAGTTGATATTTCGTGCCAAAGGAAACCCTCCAAGGGAGGAAATAATCTTGTACTTCAACTTGGGAAACTCATGCAAAAGATATCCTATTTGTGTAATCTCTATCCTTTTGTGTTCTTTTGCTATATTACTCATTTGATTATGCTCTTCGCAGATTCTTTCTATTATAGTATGAGTAATATGAGCTAAATTCCTTTAGTTGAGATGTTGTAGCCTTATAATGAATTTCTAAGTAAGTAAATGTGGTTTATGTAGTGTATGCATTTTAACTCTTGTGTAATACTTCTTTCAAAACTTATTCTGGAATTGATCACTTTAGAATAGGTAAACTTGTAGCAGCAAACATGGGTTACATTTAAGACATCAAGAGTTAATAAGAATGGGTGTTTATAACAACATCTTTGTTAAACTAGCTTTAATAAGGAATTGCTTGTTAAAACCGTGTTAAGTTCTAGACATAGGATAACATAGTTCTTTGGGAGTGGGAGCTTAAGAGACAGGAGTGAACCTATTTAGCATGCCTAGACATAGGAAGCTTGTAATGAAACTCTGAAGAAAGTGATTGAAAGGCACACACTATTGCAGCTGCATCCAGTGTACCTACACTGCATACTCCACTAAAACCACTTAGAAGTGATATACTTGGTGAAAACATCTCAACTACTTTATCTCACTAATTCCTTACACACATTTATTGTTTATATTGTTTTTATAACTTTGAACACTCCAACCAATTGTGAATAGTGTAGACACACTAAGTGTACACTCTAAACTTTACAAAGCTTTACATAATCCCTGTGGGTTCGACATTTTCTTATCATTATATTACTTGTGTGACTATGTATACTTGCATACTATTTTCCACACCAATACTGACGCCCTCTTCCATGTGCAATGTGGGACTTGTTTTAAGATGTCTTAAGTTTTTGGGTGAAAGATGTGGGGTCCAACCTACTTATGTCTTTGCACTTAGCCCAATGTGAAGATCTCCTCAGAGTTTAGGTTCTTCTGGTGACCCAACGATGGTATCAAAGTCAATGGGGTGAGTGGCTCCTTATATCGAAAGACTACCTAGCAATGTAGAGGCTAAGTGGTTGTCCCATTATTAAAGTGAGCCAAAAGCGGTGCAAGTATATGTGGATGAAAAAATGTCTTCTTGAGGTTCATAACAGATCAATAGATGGACTCAAATTTGAGGATAATATTGTTGGAGAATCAAATGTGAGTAAGAAATATCACATTAGATGAAAATAGAGATGTAGGGCAACATATAAGTAAAACAACTCATACACCCAATATACAAGTGTTACAGTCAAATTTCGAAGCAAAAATCAGCTAGATGGACACGTTAGCAAGTGAAGAAATCTCGGGACATATAAAGCTTCGAAGAACAAAACGGTCCCTAAGGAAGTTTTCAATTCCGAATTCGAAGATTTATGCAAAGCATCTAAAAGTCAAGAGAGGTTCTGGTGGTTTTCTTAGAGGGCTTGCAAACGTGAAGGCGGGTGTAAAACATTCAAAGGGCCAGATGGCATGTGGCATCAGACGATTGGCAATCATTCGTTAGTTTCTAAGATATGTTACTTTCGAAATGGACATGTGTCCATCATGCAATTAGTTAGTTTCTTCTTGTAAATTCTATACAAAGGTGTTTGTAAGTAGTTCTAGGGGTGCATTTCATAACATTCAGTAGTCCATACACGCCTAACACATCCGATTACATAGGATCTCTGACAAATTATGGTGAACAATGTATGTTTGAGCCATTCCCATTGTATTCAAAACTTTACTTTTATGAAATCATTTTTACTTTGACAATTGAGTGTTTCGCTCTTGCTTTTTCTCGTATTCTGCACTTTATTTTACTTTGTTCGTTTTCATGCTTAAAGGATTCATGATGTTCCTTCCTTCTTAGGATTGATTTCCATCATTTGTTTAAGTTACTTGATTTTTATTAAGACTTCAAAAACCATTTGTGTAAGATACTTGAAGGATTGATGATGTTCAACCGCTTTTTGGTTTTTAATTCCCGTGTTTTGTTCAAGTGGCCTTATACTAATGCTCACTTCGAATTGGGTCATTCTATTGGTCTTGAGTCACTTATTCATTGATGACATGATTAAATTCTTTTTGTAAACCATTTTTATTCTTTGATAGTGCATCAAATTTAAACTTGTCAACAACACAGAATCTAATTCGAGCTCTCTAATTTTATCTCTTTCGAATTTATTTATTTGATAATGAAGTTAATGAAATTTACTGGAAAACAACAAGATTATTGGTGAAACGAAAGGTGTCAATCTATTTTATGTTTGCTCTTGCCAAAAAGCAAAAATCTTCTCAGTATAGTAGGCTTCGATTGTGACTCAAGACTATTTTTCTCCCTAGATAATAATATTAGAACCTGATTAATCCAATTGGGATAAACTCATGATTCAAGTGGACAATTTGTTTTTTGACACTTTAGTTATTCTAAACTAATATAAAATACGTCTACCAAAAAAACTAATATATAATACATAGGAAGAATATCTAGAAAGATCTTTTGGGGAAAAACTCTTAGGAAGTAATTGAATTTAGGCAAAATAGCATCTGAGGTCCTTTAACTTATTTTCCGTTTTCGCTTAGGTCCCTTAACTTTAAAAGGTAACGTTTAGGTCCCTTAACTTTTAAAAACGTGTCATCGTAGTCTCATTTAACGTTTTTAAACTAACAACAACTGGGACTTAAACGTTAGCTTTTAACGTTAAATGGGACTACGATGAAACATTTTTAAAAGTTAAGGGACTTAAAAACGTCAGCTTTTAACGTTAAATGAGACTACGATGAAACGTTTTTAAAAGTTAAGGGACCTAAACGTTAGTTTTTAAAATTAAGGGACCTAAGAAAATAGAAAATAAGTTAAGGGACTCCGGATGTTATTTTGCCTTGAATTTAAGTCATGGAGCAATTTTTAAATGCTTCGGATACACATATACATCACAACGATTCAGACAACTTCCTCAAATTGATAGGAAATTTAATGTTAACAAGTTTACATATTTATTTGAGAATACTAGTGCAATACAGCAGAAGTACATTACAATTTTGCCAATGCTAATGTGTACAATTAAGCTAAACAAAGGAGAAGTGGGACCCTATATATCTTGAATTTGCAAAAACATTTTTTTATTGAATTGTTTAACTTGGTTTCTTCCATCAGCTGCACAAAGTACCCCAAGAGTGTTTAGATGAGATGGTTCATATTTTTTTTAATTTAACTAAGGTATTGAGTTTGAATCAAGTCTTAGGGATGCAGCAGTGTTAAAACTCTTGATGAAGAGTATTGTCGTCTATTATGGTTTTACCCGACTCGAGTGATTAATCTATATGCAGTTGCACGCAGAAAAATGACGTTAGTCTAGGGTTATTATATGAAAATGTAATTGTCTGTCTAATTGACTCACTTACGCGGTTAGTTATCTTTCATGGAAAATGATAGTGCAAAATACCAAGTAACTTGTTCTACTAGAATTCTAGTAAGCTATTGACTTGGCATGGGGAAAGCACCAAATTTGGCGGTGCCCAATAAAGGGACCAAAATCACCAACATATTCTTTGGGCTAATAACATATACTTAGAGCCCGTTTAGAGGAACTTATTTTGTAGATTATGAAAAACAACTTATGAAGATAAATAAGTTTTTATGTTAATTCATAAGTTCTTACTAAGAAAAATTATATCTCCATAAGTAAATTCTTTTCTCATAAGCTATGCCGTGATAAACTTATGCGTAATATATAAAAACTTATTTACTTTCATAAGCTCAAAAATAACCAAATAGTACATTAAAATAATGGACTTGTTGTTCTTTTATATCTCCTCACACTAATAAATTTAGTTGAAATAGTTAAATAACCTTTTTGTAAAAGCTAAATAATGTATTATTGGGGTAGCTAAATATAATATACCATTTTTGGTAAAAAAAACATAAATAATATACATCTACATTTTTTTGAAGAAATATACATTACTTATTCAAATATATATATATATATATATATATATATATATATATATATATATATATATATATATATATATATATATATATATATATATATATATATATATTATTTTAGGCGAGCTAAGACTATCCCATTTAGGCTCTACCTCTGGTTATAGCCTAGCTTTCCTAGCCCGCCAACAAGGTGTACTATAGATAGGTCGGAGCAGGTCAGTTCGTCGAAATTGGGGTTTATTTTTTTTTAAAATTTTTCTTAAATAATTTTTATTGTTTTTTTGTCTAATTTTAAAAAAAAAAAAATTTGTTGGGATAAATAACCAATTTGGTCCCTGAAAGTGTAACTCGCTGTCAATTTGGTCTCTCAATCAAACAAAAATACAAAAAGGTCCCTCAATGTGTAATCCGCCTGTCACGTTAATGTGCGTCGTTAACTCCATTAATCCGTCCGTTACTGTCAGTTTAGTCCCTGAAAAATGTCACTTACTGTCAGTTTGGTCCCTGAAACATATACGTGGATTCATTTTAGTCCATCGAATCTTACGTTACTTCAACTGAATTTTAAACCAAAATTTACCAGCAGATGAAGTTGAAGCACCAACTCTTGAAGTTCAAGCATCAGTCTGTTATTAGATTTAGGTTGACAAATACCATCGTCAATTCTGTGAATCATCTTCACCTTAACAATACATTAAGTCATTCGAATTCCCAATTATCATCAAACTAATCCACTAGGATCAAATTGATTTTAATCGAATCATTGGTCAAAGTCAATTTATAATATTTATTTTGGTATACAAGTCAATTTATAATTTTAATTGAATATTTATTTTTCACAGTAGTTTTATAACTAAGTCTTTTTAATATTTAAAACTGTAAAAATAATATCAGATGATTAGTTTTTTACGATCTAAGATTACAAATAAATTAATTTAAACTATTAGTATTACTTTTATCAATATTTAACTTTTATCTCACGATCTAATATACTAGTTAATTATTACACCATTATCAATCTCTGTGCTACTCAAAATATGGCTAAAAATGCTTAAGGGGATAGAAATCGAGGTACGAAGTAAGGGTTGTAGTCACTAACTGTTGAAGTTCAAGCATCAAATGCTACTACAATTTTTTTGGCGTACTCATAGCAGACCAGGACGAGCCATCCCGCGTTACCATCTCTAGCAAAAACACGGTGCTAATGGACACCTCCATCCAATAATGACTATTTTTTGTTGAAAGTACAACAATTACTATTAATTGATCATAGCCTTTTTTTTGACCAATTGATCATAGCCTTTACCAAGGCATAAATCCAACACCATGATCTAGATCTCTCTCCATATTGCATGTGCATGTGCATGTGCATGTGCATGTTTTAGGTTCATCACTTCATATAATTAGACAGAATTATTTATTCTGAAAGGTTAATTAGACAGAATTGATATCTACTATTCCCTACAATCGTACTATATATTACAAGATTGTGTTTGTGTGGGGGGTAGTTGTCTGCTTTTTGATGCAGAAAGGGAGACATTGATACCGAATATGATCGTTATCAATAGTACTAGCTTCACATCAAATCTAGCATATATGGGAAGAACAAAATCAAAACTTATTACTATAGATTTTGTTTTAAAATTAGGCTTAAATATATGATACCCCCTCAAATATATCAATTATCTATTTACCCCTGTAAAAATAAAACTCTTAAAAAATACTTTGCAAATATAAAGTGTTTACGGTTACCCCCTTTGTTAGATTATATTGACAGCGTTAAGTGTAAATATATGTTACCTCCCTGCAAATATGTTCATTATCCATTTACCCCCTGCGTAAATATATGTTACCTCCCTGTCAATATGCTCATTATCCATTTACCCCCTACAAATATGCTCATTATTCATTTACCCCCTGCAAATATTAAGTGTTTCAACATACACTTAACGCCGTTAACATAATCTAAAAACAGGGAGGTAACTAGAAACATTTAATATTTGCAAGGTCTTTTTTAAGAGTTTTATTTTTACAGGAGGGTAAATGGATAATGTGTATATTGGCAGGGGGTAACATATATTTAAGCCTAAAAATTATGCAAATTGATACTACACTTATGATTTTTGTATAAATAGAGTTGTAAGAAAACTTTTAGTTTTCTTTTACTTTTTCCTCTTTATAATTTCTACTACTTTTCTCTTTATTCTCATGCATAATGCATAATTGTAGAATTTGTCTTATTATTTCAAGTATTGGTTAAACATGGTTACAATTTAATAGTTGTGTCATTAACTAAGATTTTGGCATTGGCTTCTTAACCTTTCAAAAAAATTAGAATATGTATGAATCACACTGATGTTGCATGTTAATTAAGTGAGTGTTTGGTTCCCTTGTTTGGATCTCCAAATGCGCGTTTGTTGTCGCTTTCGCGATGGAAATTTTGCGGCGAAAATGAAGCTCCAAGTTTTAGCTTCTCTTTGGTCGTGACTTTGGGTCACCACAAAAATTCTGTCGTAGATCCAAACATACACTAATATGATAACTAAAACTTGGATAGTTTAACTATATATTTCTTTGAGTTTTTAATTCCATATTTTATGTATACTACGAATATCTAACATATTACTCAACTGGCTACTGAAAATAAGGTGTTGCAAAAGCTATGATGTTGCAAAATATATACATTTAAATGTCACCACATATTTGAGTACTTCATGCTAAGACCAGATGCATGAAGAAGGCACTGATGAATGGTAGAGTCAATAAGCACCACTACCCTATAAAGGTCATATAATAGCACAATTTATACTTATTATAGCGCTAAAAAGCGCTATAAATCTAACAGTTATGGTAGATTTCAGTCATATAGTGCTTTTTAAGCGCTATTATATGTAGTATTTTGACAACGCTTGCTCCAACTTGCGTTTTTGTACAATTTGATTTGGCAATGTTTAATAGTGCTTCGATAGGGAAGCGCTAGCTGTTGTAAGGTATATATGAGTAAAATTTTGGTATTGTTTAATAGCGCTTCCTTAGGGACGAGCTATATCAAGCATGAGATTTTTAACAACGCTTTCTAAAAAAAGAACTATCAAACAGTTTTTTTAAAGCTATAACTTACTAGAATCAAGGTCCCTACAAGTTATTCAAAACAAGCTTGTCCTCGCCACTTTGCAAAGATTTCAATCTCAAAACAAATTTCTCAAATAATCTATTCTTGATTAGCATTCAAAACAAATTTCTACCTCAAATACTAAAGTTAGGGGCATGCTCGTTTATTTGAAGATGGTAGAACCATTGACAAAAAAGAAAAAGATAAAAACATAATGTTGTAAACCGTGACGGACCAGAGGGTCAAAAATTTTAAAAACATGAATCACTAAAAATATTTAAAAAAATTCATATATTTAATTAAATACATTATACAAATCATAATTTACACTCGAGGAATTGATGTGAGTGATTGTGGGATTGTGAACTGAATGCAAAATTAAGAGTTGAGCTGCAATTTTTTTTCTAGGTGTGTAAAATACTCTTTTCTGCAAATAATAATTTTAATTTTTGAGGATGTGCGGTTGGCCCCTCATTTGAGGTTAAGTTGACAGTCGGTTGTAAATTTATTCGTCATTTGACTATCCGTCACAAATATGATTAAGGATGGATAACCTATTTTAAAAAAACTAGAAAAATATGTGAAATAAAACTGTCAGTTTGACTAGCAACTCAAAAGATTAGTATTAAATCTGGATTATTATAGTTGATAATCATCTCCCATATATTGTTGTTTAAAAGAAAAGAATGTTTCATTTTTAGATTCGAGTTGAAACTAAGGAGGAGCATCTATATATGTATCCATATATAAATTATAAATTAAATTAAATTAAATTAAAGTAAGTGAGTGGCAAACAGCGACATAGCAATTAGCAAGCAAGCTGGCCACGGAAAAATGGTGAGAGAGCACATGGGTGCGTGCAGGCATCTACATGTCCCATATGATATGACATAAATTCAACAAGAACCTACTTCAAAGCAATGTACATTATTTATTTATTTATTTATTCATTTAACATTGGACCTTATGATTGGACCTTATGGTGTGTAAAGAATTTATATGCATAATATGCTTAAGGATTGCTGGAGAATGGCGTGCAAGACTATATCAACACTAATCAAAATCTGAATTCTAGAAATATTCTTCATTATCAACACTTTTATGAATAATGGTGACATATGAAATCTTGAAATTTTAGATATGGCTTGTGAATAGCCTGGACAGACTTCCCACACAACCCAAGCTTTTTTTTGTTTTGTTTTGATACAAGTTATAGAGTTGGGATTACCTCTCAAGTTTAGATATTAAATAAGTGAGATTTATATATGTACCAATCAGAAAATAAACTTGATTTTTGTTTCTTTAATTCAAGGTAATTAAAATCGGATTGAAACATTGAACCGGCAGATGCAGTGGTTCAAAGTTCTTGGGGTCGAATCGAAATTAATTAAATAGATTATTTAATATTTTTATTACAATATATATAAAGGATTAAAAACCATAGTGAAGTTAAAACCTCAAGGATCAAAAGTCAAGTCTATTTTTTCTTTGTAATCAAGAAAAGCACAATCTAGGAAGGCTATCTCTAAACAAGGCAAGGCGAGTTTTTGTGTCTATCTTGATAACTAGACAAGACCTATGAGTGCACACACTCACTTAGAATAGTTTGTGGGCTGGAACTTCATGAAAAACATAGAGAAGTAGAGAAGTGTACTCTAAGAGCAAAGCCCTTGAAAAAGAAATTTGATTGAGTTCTAATGACAATACTTCTACTAATATGTGCTGCTGTTATTTCAACTGTTCTTGCTTGAGGACAAGCAAATATTCAAACATGGGGGAGTTTGATAAGTCCATTTTAGCTGTCTTTTTAGTATTTACTTTAAGTAATTGTTTCGTATTTTAGTTCTATTCTAGAGCTATTTTACTACATTTTGTTTTGTTTTTATTTTCAGGATAAGTATATATTGAGCAAAGCAATAGAATTTAAGCTTCTAATGCATAAGGATGAAATCCGAAGGCAAAAGGATGGAAAGAAGTACCAAAAGAACCAAGAAGAGACATGAAATGAGGAGTTTTATAGAGAGAAACAGTAACAAACATAACTGGCCGTATTATAAAACATGGTTGTGTTTCGCTGGAAAACTGAAGCGCCCAAATTCAACTCTGCAGAAAACATGGCTGCCAGTGTTTCAAAACATGGCCATGTAATAAAACATAGTTGTGCTTTCATAACTTCCTCCAATTGTTGTTACTTTTCCTCCTTCACTTCTTGTAACTGTTTTTAATCAGTCTTTATAACTCTAGGCCTATAAATAAGCACGAAATTCTGAGTGCTAGGCATGTCATTCTTACTTGTAATCCTTGCTTAAAGTTTATTGCAATTTCCTACTTCATATTTACAATTTTGTTCTTTATTTTTCCGCTCTTTTATATTCTTGCACTTTTACATTTCAGTCTTTACTTTCTGCTCTTATTTTTCTGTCATTTAGATTTTTGCCATTTACAATTATGTCAATTTATCTTATTGCAACTTACATATTAAGCATGAGTTAGTAGAAATGCGGTCTTAGGTTATTGGGAGTAATCCAATGATAGGTCCCTAGTAATTCCCAAGACTATTCTCCACTCCAATTATTGGGTTTTCAATCTAATTTCATTATCTTATATTTTCAATCTTAAACATTAGAATGATGAACCAAAAGGTGAAATTCTATGTTTAATCCATGAAATTAGACAAGAGAATTAAAATATGAGAATAATCTTAATTCTCTTGAGGTAATAAGAAATGTATTGTTCTTATTGAGTTTTACTAACTTTCAACCATGAGAATAGAATTGAAAGTTAGATTAAAACACATTATTGTATTTTGAAGGAACCAATAATTACATTTGTTACCTTGCCTTTGAAACACAATAATCTTATCATTGGAGAATTGTTAAAGAGTTACATGGGTTCTCATCATTGTGATGAAACTAATGACCCGATATTCTTTACATTCCTGAATTACAATTAATCAAAATCTCTTCAACAAATCATTCCTTTTAGCTAATCACAACATTGAAATTGGTAATCACATAAGTCCCAGTGGATCGATATTTTACTATGTGATAGAACCGTGCACTTGCAACCTATCAAGTTTTTGGCTCCGTTGCCGGGGACATATGATTGATTTTTGGGTATCGGTTAGACTAAAAATATTTTTATTATTCTGTCCATTTTGCTTCTCTTTTTCTTTGAATGCGAAGAGTTCATAGTCTTGGAGTATGTGTTGAACCAATTCCTGAGATTGAACGATGCTTTCATAGAAGAAGAAGAGGAGGAGGAGGAGGAGGAGGAGGAGGAGGAGGAGGAGGAGGAGAAGAAGAAGAAGAAGAAGAAGAAGAAGAAGAGAACAAAGAGAGATGGTTGCTAATACAAATCGTGCTCTAAAACATTATGCTACGCCTACGGCGGAGCCACATGCTGTTATTGCGCATTCCAATGTTGATGCAAACAATTTTGAACTTAAGCTGTCTCTTCTTTCTATGGCCCAGCAGAACCAATTTTCTGGTTCTCCTTCAGATGACCCAAACCTTCATCTTTCAATTTTTCTTGAGTATTGTGGAACTCTCAAACTGAATGGAGTGCCACCTGATGCCATAAGACTGGAACTTTTCCCCTTTTTCACTAAGGGATAGAGTTAGAGCATGGCTAAATTCATTGCCTTCAAATTCCATTACAACTTGAGATCAATTGAAGCAAGCATTCCTTGCTAGGTTCTTTCCCCAAGCAAAACTGCATAAATGAGGAATCAAATCACACGATTCACTCAAAATGATGGGGAATATCATTATGATGCTTTGGGACATTTCAAAGAAATTCTAAGGCTATGCCCCCATCATGGACTAGAGAAGTGGCTAATTGTCCACACCTTCTACAATGGATTTCAATATACAACAAAAATGACTGTTGATACGGCTGCGGGTGGAGCCTTGATGAACAAAACATTGAGGAAGCTTATGCTCTTATTGAAGATATGGCTCAAAACCATTATCAATGGACAAGTGAGCGGGCCATAACTGATCCACCCGCATGGGCAAAAGAATTAGGTAAGTATGAAGTTTCTGCTATTGATCCACCCGCATATGCTAGAAACCCAAATCACTCAAGTGGCTCAACAAGTTGCTTCATCCTCTAAATCCTCCGATGTATTTCCTAGATAGCCTGAACCAAATCCTAAGGTTCAAATAAATGCTATCATCTTGAGAAGTGGGAAACAATTAGAGGAACCTAAGGGGGTAATGAAGAAAATAAGAGTGAGAAATACAAGTCATCAAGTGAGAGGGTAGAACAAGAAAAAGAAAAACCCTAAGTCCCTCCACCACCATACCAACCACCCATACCCTTTCCCCAAAGATTAGTCAAATCCAAAGTTTAGGCGCAATTTAAAATTTTTGTGGATCTTTTGAAAAAAAAACTCTACATCAACATTACGTTCACAGATGATTTGTCTCAAATGTCATCTTATGCAAACAAAATTGAAAGAAATTCCGTCTAAGAAATGAAAAAATATGACAATGAGACAATTACTTTGATAGAAGAATGTAGTGCAATGATCCAAAACAAATTTCCTCCTAAGCTCAAAGATCCTAGAAGTTTTTCCATTCCATGTGTGATTGGGGATGAGATAATTGAAAGAGCCATGTGTGATCTAGGAGATAGTGTGAGTCTAATGCCCTTATCAATTTATAAGAGACTAGGCATAGGTGAACTAAAACTCACAAAGATGTCATTGCAATTAGCAGACCGTCCATCAAATATCTGGCTGGAATTTTAGAGGATGTCCCTATCAAGTTAGGACAATTGTCCATCCCGCTGATTTTGTTGTGATGGAAATGGAAGAGGACTCTCAAGTTCCAATTCTCCTAAGGAGACCTTTCCTTGCTACTGTTAGGGCAATCATTGATGTTAAACATGGTAAACTTGCTCTTAATGTGGGTAAAGAGAAAATTGAGTTTTATTTTGCTAACCTTATGAAAAATCCTTCTCTTGAGGATTCTTGATGCAGGGTTGATGTAATAGACCATTGTGTGGAAGAATGAATCTTAGAGCCATTTTCAAAAGATGGGTTTAAAGAAAGTTTCATTAAAAGCAAGAATAAAAATATGGCTGAAAAAACCCAGGCTTATGACAAATTATTGGATGAAAATCCTCCCATTGAGACCTTGGGAATTGCAGCCTTGGTAGCAAAAAAATCAGCACCTCTTGCGAAAGAAGATCTAGGTTGAAGTATTGAAAGACAAATGTCAAACTAGTGATGTTAAAAGAGCGTTGTGTGGGAGGCAACCCACAGGTTTACCTTTGTTTTGCTTTGCTGGAATAAGAAGAAAAGCTACAAATGCTAACTCAATGTGAGCTTTCTTACTCCTCTCATTTACCCTTTTGTTTCTTGTTGTTTTGAGTCAGTTTGAATTAGTTTGAGTCTGTTTTGAGACAAGCACTTAAAAACTCTAGGTCTTGAAAAGGAATCGAATAGTTCAAAAGTTAGCCAAAGTTAAGTTTGAATAGTCAGCTGAAACTTGTGCCAAACTTGATATAACAAAGAGGAACAGAAAATGAAACAAGTTGGGGGTTAATGAAGTGAAAAATTCATTTGGTCAGGTAATATATACACACACACACAAAGTTGTTGTTGTTGAGTAGAAAGTCCAAAATTTTGGTCTAACAAAAAGTGGAGTGGCTGAAAAATCTCAAATATGCCTAGACCGCCAAATATTGGTATTAATATAAAACCCCAAGGATCAAAGATCAAAAGTCAAGTCTATTTTTTCTTTGTAATCAAGTAAATCACGATCAAGGAAGGTTATCTCCAAACAAGGCAAAGCGAGTTTTTGTGTCTATCTTGGTAACTAGACCAGACCTATGAGTACACACACTCACTTAGAATAGTTTGTGGGCTAAAATGTTCATGAAAAGCATAGAGTAGTGTGAGAAGTGTACTCTGAGAGCAAAGCCCTTGAAAAAGAAATTTGATTGAGTTCTAATGACAATACTTCTGCTAATATGTGTTGCTGCTATTTCAATTGTTCTTGCTTGAGGACAAACAAATATTCAAGCATGGATGAGTGTGATAAGTCCATGTTAGCTATCTTTTTAGTATTTATTTTAAGTAAATTGTTTAGTATTTTAGTTCTATTTTAGAGCAATTTTACTACCTTGTGTTTTGTTTTGTTTTGTTTTTGTTTTCAGGACAAGTATTGGGCAAAGCAAGGGGATTTAAGCTTCTAATGCATAAGGATGAAATCCAAAGGGAAAAGAATGGAAAGAAGTACCAAAAGAACCAAGAAGAGGCAAGAAATGAGGGAGTTCTATAGAGAGAAACAACATGAAACATGACTGACTGTGTTATAAAACATGGTCGTGTTTTGCTAGAAAACTGAAGCGCCCAAACTCAAATTTGTAGAAAACATGACTGTCAGTGTTTCAAAATAAGGCCATGTAATAAAACACGGCTGCCAGTGTTATAAAACATGGTTGTGTTTTCCTAACTTCCTCCAATTGTTGTTACTCTTCCTCCTTTACTTCTGGTAACTGTTTTTAATCAGTCTTTGTGACTCTAGGCCTATAAATAAGCACGAAATTTCGAATGTTAGGCATGCCATTTTTACTTGTAAGCTTTTTATTGTAATTTCTTGCTTCATCTTTACATTCTTGTTCTTTATTTTTCTTCTCTTTTATATTCTTGCCGTTTTACATTTCAGTCTTTACTTTCTACTCTTATTTTTCTGTCATTTAGATTTCAGCCATTTACAATTATATCAATTTATCTTATTGCAATTTACATATTAAGCATGAGTGAGTAGAAATACGGTCTTGGGTTATTGAGAGTAATCCAATGATTGGTCCCTAATAATTCCCAAGACTATACTCCACTCCAATTCTTGTGTTTTCAATCTCATTTCATTATCTTATATTTTCAATCTTAAAACATTAGAATTAAGAACTTGAGAGGTGAAATTATATGTTTGATCCATGAAATTAAACAAGAGAGTTAAGATATGAGAATAATCTTAATTCCCTTGAGGTAATAAGAAATGTATTGTTCTTAATGGGTTTCACTAACTTTCAACCATGAGAATAAAATTGAAAGTTAGATTAAAACACATCATTGTATTATGAAATGAACCAATAATTACATTTGTTACCTTGCCTTTGAAACAACATTATCTTATCATTGGAGAATAGTTAAAAAGTTACATGGGTTCTCATCATCGTGATGAAACTAATGACTCGAGATTCTTTACATTCCTGGATTACAATTAATCAAAAATCTCTTCAACAAATCATTCATTATAGCTAATCACGACTGAAATTGAAATTGGTAATCACATAAGTCCATGTGGATCGATATTTTGCTACGTGATCGAACTTTGCACTTGCGGCCTATCAGGAACACCATCTCCACATTTCTTCCTCATCTTCACAACTACAGAACTCATCTTCCTCTTCCTCTCTTCCTACACCACCTAAGTTTGCCTTCATCTTCCTCTTCCTCTCTTCCAACACCACCTGCGATTACAATTCTACCAAGATCATACCCACAAAAAAGCCCCTTTTGGAATGGTATTAAAAAAATCAAAATTGAAACCCTCCACTATAATCAAAATCAGATCTTTTTCCACCCCTTCGAAAACGCAACTTGCAGATTTATTTCATTTCACACATGAAAAATCAAAATCAAAATTGAAGATTTATTTTTTACCCTTCAATCTACTTGCAGAGTAGCTTCTCCCAGAGCAAATGAAGAGAAGCAGGAAGGAAGCAGCAAAACTAGGAAAAATAACTAGGATAGCTGATTTGACGAATATTGGTAAAATCTTGAAAGTCGAAATTAAAGAATCGGAGGATATTAGTGAAATAACTATGATAGTGTAGTACATGAGATATTTACAAATTTGAGATAGGGGAGCGATATAATGCAATATCAAGCAACCATGTTATCTGCAATAACAAGAACATAAAAGTACAGAAACATGGATGACAGATGGGAGAGACCCAAATCACAAACATCAACAGCGTTTATAAAGAAATTAGTGCTAAAGATTTATTTTCAATTTCTGGTTTTGTTTTTCTGGGATTTGTTGAAAAAATTGAGGAAGAAGAAGAGGTGGTGTTTTGGGGTTTTCTCTTGAGGTTGAAGATGAAGATGAGGTTAATGACCAAATTGTTACATGATTATTAGTTTTAACTAAGGACCAAATTGTTACATGATTATTAGTTTTAACTAAGGACCAAATTGTTACATGAAGAAGGATGGGGCGCTGCTAAGTAGTAAGTAGTGTAGTGGAACTGTTGTGGAACTGTTGAGAATACAGAGCAAATGTTAGCGCAGACAAGGTGAAACAAGAGTTTTGAAAGTGCTAAGTGAGGAGAAGATGAAACTGAGAGACGACGACCCTGTCTGTTGCTGAGAAAACAAAATGAAATAATGTAAAAATTCGAGGAAGGAGAAGGTCAGGGTTAAACGAAATTAACACAAGCGAAAAGACCAAAATGACTTCAAAATTTCTTGAATGGTTAAAAGTCGACGGTATTATAGACATTTTGCATTAAAAAACGAAGGGCAAGTTAGACATTTTATGCAGAAAGCAGTGTTTCGATTCGACATCTTCTCTGTGATTTTCTACGTGAAACACACCGCGATTGCGGCGCACGAAAGTGCAACGGCCTCAATCCTAAACCACACTGCCACACCATATAGTGTCGCGTCGGACCACTACGACGCACCACCGCAATAGCGATTGCGAAGGGTTCTATTAACTACAGAGGATTGTGCTCACCTCTAATAATGCGCTTAACACAAAGAAATAGGACTGAGTAGCAAACATTTTGGCAACCACTACCTCAGCCCAATAAACTTTTCCAAAAAGAAAAAGAGGAAAATAGTTGACAGTATTCGTGCCAAAAAAAATTCAAGTTTCCGCCAGAACAGAACTCCATCACAGTGCAAGAGAAATGAGAGGCCTCAAACATTGCATAGTGTAGTTTGCATGAATTTCTGCTTTGAAACTATGAAAGGCATCAAAAGTGAAGGAGGAAGAGAGTAAAAAGCAGCAAGTTAATACTACTGAAAGTTTCATATAAAGAGTAGAGTATTTATACACATTGATTAAACAAATAACTTAGTGAATAATAAACTAACACAAGCTAACTATACCTCTCACAAAGTAACTGTACATTTGACATCTAACTTCTTTTAACTAAGGCCACAAGTCATGTGCAACAAAATTATTATCAAACACTTTTCCCTTACTTAACTCATAAGATTTCAAATTACGGGATAACATTTTGTGTGTAATACAGGACAACAGATTTTATACTTCACAAAATTATTACACTTGAATAGTATACCATCCACACTGTAATAAAAATTACAACCTCCAACAGATAAGATAATATATTAATATTTATTGTTAGGTATTAAGTTAAAGCTAGAATACACTCTCTTGAAAGTAACTTAACCTATTCTCCCTTAGAGAATGACACATCGTTCTTGATATTGATAAGATATTTTAAAAGCTCACCTTAAAGTGGAAACAAAGTGGCAACTTGTAGAGCTTACAAGCTCACTTCCCTAAGCTTAACCAGACAGAAGAATAGGCCCTAGTAGCAAACTTTACCACATAAAAATTTTCTGGTTCATACTATGTAGGCTTGACCTTGGCTATTCCAATATGAATGCCCTGTCCCCCAAGTTTAATCTCATAAACTTCACCCCAAATCATTTATGAAAATCTGACAAAGAAAAAACTAGCCATTTTCTTCAAATTTATGCCTAGAGTTGTTTATTAACTTTCAGGAAAAATAAACAATATCCACCAGTAGAGTGAATGACTGAAAACAAATTGAATCTATAAACTGTAAATGTTTTGACCCAGATATCAACTACCCTTTTCACTTTCAGTATATACTAATTATATTCAACTCAAAATGTAAAACTACAATGCACATATGTGATGATGTGCACCAAAGTAGAAGTTGTCAATTAGTAAAATAGCAAACAGAAAGGAAATCTCAAAGACAAATAAAACACAACATGAAAACGGCACTGTCAACAAAACAAGTTGCAAAAATACAACACCTCATCTTCAAGAACTGCTGCTTAGTGTTTTCTCTTCTTCTTCAGTGACAAGAAGCTTTCCCTCAACAAAATCACAGCTTCCGATCGGTACTCCAAGCTGCTTCTGCAATTTCTTCACAACAAACACCTCTGACTCTTCACATATAGTTAGCACTGTACCATTCCTACCAAGCCGACCAGTACGGCCAGCACGATGCGCATAATGAATCGAATCAGTAGGCAAGTCCAGATTAACCACAAGATCACATTCTGCCACATCCAAACCTCTTGCTGATAATTCATTTGTCACCAGAACTCTAACCTCGCCGTTCTTGAACTTCTTCAGAGTTGTTGACCTAGCAAGCTTCCCGAGATCTCCGTGTAACTCTGCGGCTTTCATACCGCGAGCCTCCAGTTTGAAGACAACATCTTTGAGCTGCTTGGTATGGTTCATGAAAGCAATAACAAATTTGGCATCCAGTGCATGAATACACTTTCTCAATGTATCAACTTTGTGCTGCAACCGTACTACACAATAATAGTGCTTCAATGCTGGAGGCAAACTTTCTACTGTAGCCTTAGATGGCACCGATGAGTTAGGACTCGAGTTTGATGAAGAAGATATTGACAAATTGACAGGCTCAGAAGTAGACAAGGTTTCAAGCGGGGCGACTTTTTTCGCTTGAACAAGAAGTGGGTCACAACCCCAGCTCCTAGCTGCCCTAACAACTGAAAAGGGCACAGTTGCGGAAACCATAATTAACTGACGTTCGGCCCTTTTAGCATTTGGGTTTGGATCTGCGCCTGCACCTGATCTCCTCCCTACATGCTCCAAAATCCGGTGCATGTCTTCCCGGAAATTGAACGAGAGGAGTTCATCAACTTCATCTAATACCAAATAACGACATCCATGAGTTCGAAGTTTCCCGGATGCACTGAGCTCGGCTATCCTACCAGGCGTACCAACAACAATTGCAGGTTTATTTTTCTTGAGAGCCTCTTCCTGCCTTGTTCTGTTTGCACCTCCAACAAGCTGCTGAACTATTTTCTTGTTATCCATTCCCAATATCTTTTCAAACTCCCTCACAATCTGCATTCCAAGTTCCCTAGAAGGAGCAATAATCACTGCTTCAACTCCCAATTTCTTCCCATGCTCACTACCATCACCATTACCTTCAATACCTTCGCCCCTTAGCGGCCCGATAACAGACAATATAGGAAGCAGATAAGCCAGTGTTTTCCCCGAACCCGTGTAAGACTGAATTATAGCATCATGATTCTTCAAAATTGTAGGCACCGCTGCGGACTGAACCTCAGTCGGAACAGTGAAACCCTCTTTTTCTAGCCTCTCAATCAAAACATTTGGAAGCCCAAGTTCTGAAAATGAGTTTGCAGCAAAAGGGGCAGACTCTATATGCTGTTGTTTCTTTATAACCCCAACTCCTTTCTTCACATTAATACCAAAAGGCTTTCTTTTGTTCTTGAGAACCTCAGAAGAAACACCCAAAGGCTTAACCTTTTTTGGTTCACTTACATCAATTTTTGGTTCAATTTCAGTTTGTAAACCAATAGTAGATAAAGTGAGGGAACCATTATGGGGTTGAACAGAACTCATACATTGAACACTACTATGAAACCATGCAAACCTAGAATTGACTAAAGCCCTTCTCATAGGAAATGACTCTCCAACAAGTAAAAGAAACTTTGCAGAAATCAAAGCTGGCATCTTTCTTATATTTCTTAAATAGAAAACAATAACCTTATTCTCTGTTGCTCTTCCAAATGGGACAAGAGAATAATATTAATGGAAATGTTTCCAAAGAAATCACAAATTCTGATACCGATAAGAACAACGTACACAAAAAATCAAAAATAAGATGAAACCTTTTTGGGTTGATTCTCTGTGAAGAGGTGTTAGAAATTTGTTGTAACTGCCACCACACCACCGAATAGTTATGAACTAGCAAGTCGTTGAAATTTGAAAATTGGGAATCTTGTTTCTGGCTTGGAGGTTGAGAAAATTGGGAAGAGTTCGAAATCCAGTGCTCTTCTCTGTGCGGTATGAGACCGAGAGTGGAATGTGCTAAAGAAAATAGAGATAATAAACGAGTCAAAAACAAAGATAGAAATTAGGTTAAATTAAAATTACCATAAAATGTCCATTTTTTTGACTGATTTTTCTTGACTGACTTAAAAATAAACATTTGATCGCGTATTATTTTTTTAAAATAATCTGCTGTTCAACCGTTTTGAACTGCCAATTGATCCGTGTTGAACCACCCAAAATACATTTTTTGACTTTTTAATTCCTTTTTCTCCAATATTTAATGCTTTTTTATTTTTTATTTAATTATTACTCATTCGGTTCAACCATGGTTGAACCAAATGAACATATTGAACCATGACCCGGAGGTCTCTCCGGTTCAATGTCTAGTTTGGTTTTAAAAACATTGGTACTAACAATTATATATCAAGTAAAATTAAAATCAACTTAATTTAAAATTATTTATTACAAAAAATTCAATTGAGTCTATGTGAAATTAAAATTTTCTTTTTAGTCAATTAATTTTTTTTATGAATAATTATTAATTTATATTTATCCAAGTTAGTGGTTTATGCATTATCTCTGTTACTGTTTCAGAATTTTTATCTCTATTATCTGCTACTGCTTCTGGTTTTCAACTGGACTATATGTCTGTTATTGGATGTTGCATTAAGACATGCAAGGGAAAGACTGCTGCTGATAGACAGATGCCCAAAAGTGGAAATAACAAAAGAAAAAAGAAGAAGAAGACAGCTAGCTGCTGTAGATGGGTCACAAGCTCCACAAGTTGTTGTTATATATGTAGTTATCCCACGATTAGTTTTAGCAACTATGGCATATGCCTTTAGTAACATATTTTGTAAAGGGATTATGTGCCTTTTTTTTTTGTAAAGGGATACGAAACTGGTATTTGTAGTTAAGTAGCAGCTACTGCTATATTTTGTAAACCAGCTAGCTGCTGGTACTACTGCTATATAATTTGTTATGCTTGTTCCAATTTGTCCGTACAAGAACTGATAATTTTTGCTGCTGCTGAAACTTATTGTTCTGCAGAAACTAGTTTGCTAATGAAACCAACTAATGATATAATGAAAACTGATATAATGAGCATATATAATGAAACCAGCTACTGCTACTGATATAAGGAGCATACATAAACTGATATATTAGTTACTATATCACTCTTGGAATTGATATATCAGTTACTATATTAGTCACAATTGGCTACATAGCTGATACTATATTAGTAATTAAACTGAAAATTACTAGTATACTGATAAATCCGTAGGCCAGTTGAAGGAATCCTCAAGTACTTAATTCTAATTCACTCGCTCACTTATTTTCTTCTTACTGGTACACTTAATTCTAATTCAGTGACACTGCTTTCATTATTTAGTGCACTTAATTCATTTCCATTTTAGTGCATTGCTTTTATTATTTTTTTCTGCCCTGCAATCCTTATTTGAACTAGCTAACTCTGCATAATAGCTATAAGTGAACCTGAAACATAGTAGCTATAAGTGAACCAGAAACAACTCTGCATAATTATTATAAGTGAACCAGAAACAACTCTGCATAATAACAGAACAACAAATTTCATTTCAAGGTTCTCTTGTGTCCAAGAAGTAGTCAATGGAGCTTCCTTTCCACAGTCACAGCGAAGAGGTCTTCTTCTCGGTGAAGACCCATGAGACGAAACTGAATACTGAGACATAGCTTCAAGTCGCTAAGGGAGACAAATTTAATTTATATGGCACTTTGGCATGCCACATAGCCTTCCACGTAGATTAAGTGGCAGACATGTCAGCATTAATTTTGACCAAACTAGTGGGGGACTACGATTTTACAAATTGGGAAAATAGGGGGACCAAAATCGTGAGTTGGTAAAAATAGGGGGACCAAAACTGTAATTAAGCTTACTTTTTATTTATCTACCTCGCCGTTCCTTCCATGTCTCTTTTAAATTTTCCGGTCCACCCGAAGTTTTTGTTCAAGATCTGCTAAGTAAGATGGGCCTAATATGGACCATATTCCTCGGTTGAGGGCCAAGCACAGCATTACTAAGCTCAAGTGGATGAATGAATTTGTTCTACCTTAAATTTAGGAATCAATCATCTTTTTTTTTTTTGACATAGGAATCAATCATCTTGCTTACCTAAGATAGAGTAACTCTAGAATGTACTACTAAATATCCATAACTGTCTTTTTCTTTCTGTTATTGCTCATTAGGCGGCTGTTAGAATGAGCCAAAAAGCTACGGCTATTAGTATTTGAGATGTTATTAGTACTTTTGAAATGAATGAGTTTATTAAAATGAAATGGCAAGAAATATTTGAGCGAAAAGAAGTCTTCTCCACCCACTTACGGAGAAAAGATTATTTCCTGCTTCCTTGTTTCAATTTTTACACAGCATTCCTTACAGAATACCAGAACCATTGCTTGACGCATCCTGGGGAAAAGAAGAAGCCATGGATAAAGCTTGAGTTTACTCTGTTTTATTATTATTCTGAACACAAAGGAGCTTTGTATTCTTTTATTTTTTTCACAAATAAAATAAAATACAAAGCTCGGGAAAACAAGATACGACAAGAATACATGTTATTCATGACAAAGATACTCATGGCTAGCAAAGAATTATCTGGGAATTATTTAACCATAAAATAATTGTCTATAAATGTCTTCTACTCCATGTTTATGGCTTGGAATAATAGGATAGTAATTGCATTCTTTGCTGACCAGAAGTGGAAAAACATTTATGGTATACAAATTTGAGTGAGTCAAATCATGTAGGGTGTGTTTGTTTGAGGTGATTCCACATGGAAGAGAGAGTGAGGGAAAAGAGTGTAACGGAAGAAAGAGTGATTTTGACATGTTTAGTTAAAGAGACAAATAGGAAAGATAATTGAATTCACTCAGACCAATCAATGTAAATAAAAATCAATGTAAATGATTGCGCGAGCGTAGATTATAACTTTTTGTAGTTGTAGAGATAGTAATTGAATTCTCTCCAACTTCTTCTGGAGGTTCAAAATCAGGATCATCAAAACAATTAACATCATCAGGTAAATCGGCATCTATCCACTCAGACCAATCCACATAATCAGTACTAGTAGCCAAATCCCATGAAGACTCCTTTATATTTTCCATGTTGTTAATCTTATTAATTAAACTCTGAAGCATTTGATGGTTCAACCTTTCATAATCCCTACATGATTAACAACCAATTCTATTAGATATAAAATCCATATATAAATAAACAACTTGTATAATTTATACACTTACCTATATGTGCAAATTGCATATGGAATTTGAAATGAAGCAGCTACCATGAAAAAGAAGCGAAACTTGTTTATTATCCATGTTTGTTGCTCAATGTTATCACTTGTTAGATGAATGATTAATACTTCCACAATGAGAGCAGCACAAAGCTCTGTAAACATCCCATAACATATTTAGTGAATAATTACTTAGAGGTTTATTATAAACTAAAAGTTTAATTAGTATACACGGACAAAGTAGAGATTTTTACACAAACAACCAATCGAAGCGCACGTAACAAAAATAATTGACTTTTATTTTAGTCTTCTTAAAAATCACGTGTAGCATAATTTCTTATTGGTTGATGATGTAAATTTTCTTACACCGACAATGTATATCAATTAAACTCATAGACTAAAAGCATTGTTTATATATATATATACACTTACCAATGTATAGTAAGGGTCTGACATTGTAAGTTTGCTTTGTGCTAGTTAACATAAAGATGACAAAGATTGATATGGCATAAATGAAGAAAGCTTTAATCACTCTTGATTCAAGCAACATTGCATTTTGCAAAGCAAAAAGTTTGTCCAAGGCAACAAACATGGTAGCTTGCTTTGCTTCAAAAGACTCCTATAGAACACAAATAGAGTTTTCATGATTAGAAAACCATTAAGAATTAACACCTAGAAACAATAATACACAAGAAGTTTCGAACCTGAGCAGACAATATCGATTTTGAATTTTCCATTAATCGATCGTGAAGTCCTTGAATTTGTTCTTGTCGATGAAGAAGCTCTTCTTGTTGCCTATGTCCATATTCAACAAAATATTGGAGTCCCTTCCTACATTTCACCGGTAAGATCAACATTTTTTCAAGCACAAATTATTAATATACAACTAGCGAAAAGACACACACTTTCATGTCTGTCTTTCAACTTTTTTCTATTTGCGATAATAGTCCGGTGTTTAGTGAAAGAAACTATGAATAAAATTAGTGTACTTGGTGATCATTGTAAAAGGATATTTTGCGAAAATGATAGTTATTACATATCTACCTGCTCTCGTCTAGTACTTTGGATTGAACCTGAGTCAAAGAGTATAGGCCCTTAAGTGCAATGGATTGTCCATCTAGAAGTTCTTGTTGTTTATCTAAAGACATCCCTGCCATATTTCCAATGTCTTCAGCTTTGCTTTGTAGAGTGTTCATCTTTGATGACATAACATCTCCAACTTTAATTACCTCATTCTCAATTTCAATAGCATCATCTCTTAACTTCTCTATTTCTTTGCCCAAATAAGTGTATGATTCCTTGAGCATTGTAACCCCATCATCTAAATTTCTCTTCATGTCCTCTTGTCCTTCTTTTAGTTGTAATTGTGAGGCTGCAATTTTTGTAGTTTGATCATAAACACTCTCTGAATGCCTTAATACCACATCAATATGACCCTCCACATTTTTAACAGTTTGAGCTACTATTTGTGTATGACTACTAACAGAATCAAGAGAATCAGAAATCTGTTTTGAGCTTTGTAATAAATTTTCTGATTTCTCTTCAATGCTATCTAACTTGTCCTCAACATATTGAGCTGAACTTTTTAGTTCAGTCACAAGTCTCTCAGTTTCATATTTGAATGCATGTGTCCTGTAAAAGAATGTACAAAAGTAACAAAACAAAATAAATAAATTTAAGGCTGTCAAAAAATAAAAAATAAAAATAAATTTAAGACAAACATCGTGAAAAATAATCCAAATAACAATTGATGATGACTTTTGAGGTGAGAGATCAACTAAGACCTTAACCAGCATACCAGTCAAATTGGCCATAACATATAGTATAATACACCAGTGAGAGACTTAGTTGATCTCTCACCTTAAAAGTCACCACAATCAACACAAAATTTTGAGAAATAAGAATTGCACTTAACTGTAACTGATAACAAATGGAATTGGTTTCAAGGTAGAATTCAAGATAAACCTTGTGTGTAAGGTCATCTAAGTTCCTTAGGCATCTAGAAATAGAAGTTTTTGTGTCACAATTAGGAAAGGAAGGTCTCCCAGAATCCCTTTGAAAACAATCACTTAAATGCCAAGCAAATCTGGATCTCTTTTCATCAATTGCCAAAATCTCAGAACAACCAGCAAAAAGATGTTGATAAGCATTTTGCCAACATGCATTTGAACCAACCATTTTATTCTTAGCATTTTCTATAAGCTTGATTCCTTTTTGGTCATTGAAGGCCTCAATGGAGAATTCAGCTTTAGAACCTCTATAGCAGCTTCCGTCATTGTTGGTATAATATCTTTCATTAGAGTGAGTCTCCTTATTAGATGATGAAAACCAATTCCATGATTCACATCTTAATAAGAAAGAGACTAAAAGAAGAAGAACAAGATGAGTTCTATGTCCCATTTTGAGAATCTTTTTCCAAACTTGTAATTAATTTGAAGGAAGATTAAGCCTGAAACAAACACACAATACAATTATACTAACAACTTTGGGAATTATTCTCCATTATTTTACAAAATAAAAGACAAAAATCAAAGTTGATTTCTAGACATAAAACCTTTAAATTATCAAATACTTTTTCAAGTTCGACACAAGAAAAACATAATATGCAATAAAAAGATAAACAAATTCATGCCATATAAGCTTGTATATCAAAAGGAGGGCCATATTAAATATCTTTATGATTTTCCAATTGTACAGCAAAACAAAAAACGTTTTTTTGCTATCTTATATTAAATATCTTTAATGAAGAAAACAAAATCACAAATCAAATACCTTTACTATTAAGTATATATATGCACTGAACAAAAAAATTGAGAGAGAGACAGGAACATCGCATTCCAATGGTAGAGTCACTAGAATGTGTCAATATTTTACTTGAAAGGAATTTATAGACAAAGAGAAACTTGGGATCCAAGGAAAATGACGTGGGTCCAAAGCTAATAGTAACCTACCATAAAACAAATATTTTTTCCATAAAAAAAACACAAATATTTTATGATTTTTCATTTTAGATAGGGATTTAATTTATATATATGATCAGCGTAAGATATTTTTTACAACGTCAACCAATTATGAAAAGGTATGTTACAAAAAATATTTTACTTATTTTGTGGTTTTTTATTTTAATTCAAAATAATCTTACTTGGCTAATTAAATGGTGAATTGTGATTGGAAGTTGATGTAAAGACCTCTATAAACAATTAGTGTATATAAATTACACACATTGTCGGTGTACACAATTTTTTACAACATTAGCCACTCACGAAATGATACCTCATGAGGAATGTTTGACTTTTACTCAACTACCTTAAATTTTAATTTGTATAAGCCTTTTACACTATCTAAGAATTCATTAGAGGTTGACACTTCACCAATTGGTAACTAACTACTCCATGAATTGTGATTGGTGGTAGTTCTAAAAGCCGATACACACTATCTAATATCTAATCTAATCTATCTATTTAATAAAATACACAACTTACAAAATGACAATTATAGACATCTTCATTTTTTGACACATCATCACTTATTTATCATTTTTTTAATTCCATTTTATCTTTATTTCCCACTCTCTCTCTTTCAATCTCACATTTCCCAATATTTCTCACACTCTTACTTTTTCTTCTTACACTCTCTTTCATCATTTTTTTTCTTTTTACTTTACTTTTATTTTTCTCATAAACAATTATTTTCTTTCTCCTATCACTCTACTTTTATTTTTTAACTAACAATTTAAAAAATAAGAAAATTTAATGATTATTTAAACTATTGATTAATATTTAAAACAAATCTAATATATTCTATTTAATAAAATACACAACTTACAAAATGACAATTATAGACATCTTAATTTTTTGACACATCATCACTTATTTATCATTTTTTTAATTCCATTTTCTCTTCCTTTCCCACTCTCTCTCTCTCTCTTTCAATCTCACATTTGCCAATATTTCTCACACTCTTACTTTTTCTTCTTACACTCTCTTTCATCCTTTTTTTTCTTTTTACTTTACTTTTATTTTTCTCATAAACAATTATTCTCTTTCTCCTATCACTCTACTTTTATTTTTTTAACTAACAATTTAAAAAATAAGAAAATTTAATGATTATTTAAACTATTGATTAATATTTAAAACAAATCTAATATCTTCTATTTAATAAAATACACAACTTACAAAATGACAATTATAGACATCTTATTTTTTGACACATCATCACTTATTTATCATTTTTTTAATTCCATTTTCTCTTCCTTTCCCACTCTCTCTCTCTCTCTCTCTCTCTCTCTCTCTCTCTCTCTCTCTCTCTCTCTCTCTCTCTCTCTCTCTCTCTCTCTCTCTCTCTCTCTCTCTCTTTTTCAATCTCACATTTGCCAATATTTCTCACACTCTTACTTTTTCTTCTTACACTCTCTTTCATCCTTTTTTTTTCTTTTTACTTTACTTTTATTTTTCTCATAAACAATTATTCTCTTTCTCCTATCACTCTACTTTTATTTTTTAACTAACAATCTAAAAAATAAGAAAATTTAATGGCTATTTAAACTATTGATTAATATTTAAAACAAATATTTCTTATTGATAATCTACTATCTCTATTTTACTATCTACTAAAATATACTAATCAACTAAAATAATCAATTGAAACTACGACATAACTGCACTGATATATAAAAACACGGGATAACTGTAGTGATATATAAAAATACACAGGATCAATATTTGTCATTGATAATTATAATTTTTGAAGACTACTATAAATAAACATACTCTCTAAATAATTAAGAAGGCTTAATGACTAATCTAAACTACTAATTAATATAAAACAAATGTTTCTTATTGGTAATTTGCTATCTAACTTTTGTTATTTACTATAAACTACTAATCAACTAAAATAATCAATTGAAATTACAAGCTAACTGCACTGATATATAAAAAAACACGGGATAACTGCAGTGAAAGTTCTAATTTTTGAAGACTACTATAAACCTACTATGTAAAAAAAAGGATTAATGACTATTTAAACTACTAATTAATATAAAACAAATATTTCTTATTGATAATTTACTATCTAATTTTTACTATCTACTAATCAACTAAAATAATCAATTGAAACTACGAGATAACTGCACTGGGATATAAGAAAACACGGGGTAACTGCAATGATATACGAATAAACACGAGATTAATATTTGCCATTGTCACTGATATATAAAAAAACACGAAATAAATATTTCTTATGGATAATCTACTATCTATCTTTTACTATCTACTATAATTTATTAATCAACTCAAATAATCAATTGAAACAATGAGATGACTGCATTGATACATAAAAAACAAACACGGGATAACTGCACTGATATATAAGAAAACACGGGATAACTGCATTCATATATAAAAATACACGAGAATAATATTTGTCATTGACAATTATAATTTTTTAAGGCTTAATCACTATTTAAACTGATTAATATTTAAAACACATGTGACAAATATTTGTAACTGGTATATAAAAAAACACGAAATAAATATTTCTTATTGATAATCTATTATCTGTCTTTTACTATCTACAATAATCTACTAATCAACTCAAATAATCAATTGAAACTATGAGATAACTGCATTGATACATAAAAAAACAAACACAGGATAACTGCACCGATATATAAGAAAACACGGGATAACTGCATTGATATATAAAAATACACGGGATTTAATATTTGTCATTGATAATTATAATTTTTTATGGCTTAATGACTATTTAAACTGATTAATATTTAAAACACACGTGACAAATATTTGTCACTAATACCTAAAAAGCACAAATAATTGTCACTGATATATAAAAAAATACGAAATAAATATTTCTTATTGATAATCTACTATCTATCTTTTACTATCTACTATAATCTACTAATCAACTCAAATAACCAATTGAAACTATGAGATAACTGCAATGATACATAAAAAACAAACACGGGATAACTGCACTGATATATAAAAAATACGGGGATAACTGCAACAATATATATAAAACATGGGATAGCTGCACTGATATATAAAAAAATACAGGATAACAACACTGATAAATAAAAAACACTATACTAACATATTAAAAACACGGGATAAATGCAAAATTATTTTAAAATGATATTTTACATTTCTAGATTTTAATATTTATCTATTTTTTATTTGAAACTCCTTTTTTTATCTACTTTAAATTTGTTTTTATTTTCACGGGATAATATTCATACTATTTAATCCTTTCTAAGTTCATTCATAGAAAGAACATGATAGCATCTGTGCGTATGCACGGGTATCCTACTAGTGTGTATATAAATTAAACTCAAAGTATAAAAGAAACATTTTGTAAAAGATGTGAATTGTGAAATATAAACTATTTTTTATTTTGCTGAAAAAGTAACCATTCAATCGTAAAAACAAATTAATTAGATCAAAATGATATCTTTTTTTTTAGATCAATTTACAGGCAACTTTACAAGATCAAAATGATATCAAATCAAAACTAAATAGAATAAAAATAACAAAAAGATCTTTCATATCCTTTACGCTTTCGTTATCATTAGTTAGCATTAAAATTCAAATTCAAATTAACTTAATATGATAAAATCATACAAATGACTATATATAAATAAGGTAATTAACGTTATGTAACCGCTGTACCCAGAAACAAACAACAAGGAGAAATTGCCAAGATGAAAAACAAAATATTTGAGATTAGTAAAGTTTGGGATGAATCAATTTCATGTTGAATAACAAACACAAAACAGGGGAGAATACCAATACATGGAGTATAATATGATATCAAAAGAGAAATAATCTATGCCATATAAACATGTATATCAAAATTATGATATAATAAAGCGCTTATGACATAAACACTTATCATATAAGTACTTATACATAAATTGTTTATATAATAAAAGGTGAAATAATGTTAAACTATTTTTCTATAAGTCATAAGTTGTTTTCATGAGCTATCCTTTGGAGCTTATGAAAATTAGCTGTAAACAACTTATGAACATGTCATAAGCTGTTTCCATAAGCTCTCCCAAACAGTTTCACAAGTACTTATGCCAGTAGATAAGCTCAAATAAGCCCATCCAAACGGGCCCTAAGTCTTTTAGGGTGTGTTTGGATTAGGAGAGAAAGAGGGAAGAGAGAAAGAGGAGAGAATTAGAGTAGATTAGAGGGCCCTAAGTCTTTTAGGGTGTGTTTGGCAAAGGAGATCAGAATTGACCTTGACCTCTCTGATGAAGAGGATGATGAAGATCAAGCCATGCTAGCTAAAGGAAAAGGCAAGAAAGTCTCTAATGGTGGCAACAGTAAGGTTGGTAAGTCTAATTTACCCAAAGGTAAGGGTAAAGGTAAGTTTGATTCTAAGGTAAGAATGACTCTAAGAAAAAAGACAAATCAGAAGTACAATGCTATCTTTGTGACAATTATGGGCACTATGCAATTGAGTGCCCTACTAGAAACACATGTAAGTCTAAAAGGTCTTAAATTGAAGCCAATGTGGCTAAGGAAGTTTATGATTCAGATACTTGTCCTGTGGTTTTTAGTACTATAAGTGATTTAAATTATAAAACTGAACCTAGGACAGAAACATTCATAACTGCTATTGAAATTAAGGAGAATAAAGACTTTATTGCATTAGTAGTTACCAACAGTGATGGTAGTACCATCACAGAAATTTGGTACTTGGATTCTGCCTGTTCTAACCATCTTCATGCAATATAGATTCGTTGGTGGACTTCAATCCAAATAAAAGGACAACTATCAGGTGTGCTAATGATAGGTCTCTAGAAGCAGCAGGTATGGGCAATATTTTGTTCAAAAAGAAGGATGGTCAGGTAGGAACTATTCATAATATCTATTATGTTCCTGAATGAGTTGCAATCATATTAGTTTAGGGCAGCTAATAAGGGGGTTTCAGTCATTATGAAAGACTTGAAACTTAAAATTTTTGATAAAAAGGACAAGTTGATTCTAACATCTCAACTAGCCAAGAACAGGACTTCTAAGACTAGGATTAAAACTTTAATAGAGAAACCTAATAGTGTTAAGACTAGCTAAAAGCCTAGTTCTAGGTCTGCCTAAGATAGAGAAATCTAATAGTGTGTGCACCACATGTCTGTTGTGTAAACAACCTAGGAAAATGTTCAAGACAAGTTTAAAACAGAGGTCTAAACATCTTCTCCATGTTGTTTACCTAGACATATGTGGTCCTTTTGATGTGATTTCAAGAGGTGGTAATAAATACTTTTTATCATTTACAGATGAGTTTTCTAGAAAGATTTAGATCTACCTAATAAGGACCAAAGATGAAGCTTTGATCATGTTTAAAGAGTTCAAGGCTATGGCAGAAAAGCAAGGAGACAACAATCTAAAGATCCTAAAGTCTGATGGAGGGGGTGAATACACCCTAAAGGAGTTTGAGGCATACTGTTCTAGTCAAGGAATTGTTCATGAGGTAACTTCTCCACATACTTGACGACACAATGGAGTAGCAGAGAGAAGAAAAAGAACACTCCTAGACATGGCTAGGAGTATGATGAAGTTAAAAGGCCTACCTAAAGATCTATGGGGAGAAGCAGTGTCTACAGCTGCTTATTTTCTAAAAGTTGTCCTACAAAAGGCTTAGAAGACAAACTACTAGAGGAGGTATGGGCTGGATAGAAGCCCAGTGTCACTCATCTAAAAGTTTTTGGGGTCATTATGTTATGGGCATGTACTTGGAAGACAAAAGTAAGCCTCTAGTTCTAGTTGGATACCATCCTACCGAAGCTTATAGGCTCATAAATCCTATCAATGGTAAACTTGAGGTATCTAGGGATGTAACTGTGCTTGAAGAAGAAAGGTGGGATTGGGAGAAAAATGAGCAAGTGAGTTCTACTGAATTTACTATCCTAGAAGACAACAGCATAGTTCTACCAAAACCTCATTATCATCAAGATGTTGATGATGAGAGTGATAATGAAGACCCTATTGAAATGAACTACAAGATGAGCAACAAGTTACCAGCTCAAGAGGAACCTATTCATGAGGTTCTACCTAGAGGGGCAAGGCTAAGGCAACCACCAAGGACGCTAGTTGACTTTGACCTAATAGGTGATAATGAGGTAACTGATGATGGTGACATAATACATTTTGATATGGTTCGCTGAATCAGAACATCTCGATTATCTAAAGGCTCTTAAGAAGGAAGAGTGGAAGCTAGCTATGATAGAGGAACTTAAGTCCATTGAAAAAAAAAACTTGGACATTGACCAAGTTACCTAATGGAAAGAAGGTCATTAGTGTAAATCTCTCTATGGTTTAAAACAGGCACCTAGGTCCTGGAACAGAAGGATTGACACCTTCTTTGTTCAGAATGGGTTCTCTAGGTGTGCTACAGAATATGGAGTCTATCTCAAAGGTGACATAAACTCCTATCTATTGATTGTTTGCCTGTATGTGGATGGTTTACTAGTGACTGGAAGTTGTGCTAAAGAGATAGCCAAGTTCAAACTATCTATGAAAGATGAGTTTGAAATGACTGGTTTGGGAAAACTAACATACTTCCTAGGGTTAGAATTCTTAAGGGTCAAGGAAGGAATTATTTTGCATCAACAGAAGGATGATAATGAAGTTCTAAAGAGGTTTGAGCTGGCTAATTGGAATGCTGCAATTAATCCAGCTGAGGGTAACCTAACTACAAAGGATGAGTGTGAAGGTACTAATGTTGATGCTACCTATTACAGACAAATTGTTCTGTCTCTGCGATACTTGTGTAACAATAGACCTGACATTCTATTTTCCACTGGTGTGGCAAGCAGGTTTATGAATTGCCCTATGCAGATTCATTTGAATGTTGCAAAGTGCATTCTAAGATATATTAAAGGCACTATTAATTATGCATGTCTTTAAGACATACGAAATATGAGCTTAAATCTATGGAATATAATTGTGTGGGACCTTGTAGAATTTCCTGAAGGATGTAAGAGAGTTCGGTCTAAATGGGTCTTTAAGACTAAGCGTGCCTCTCATGGCAATATCGAACGTTACAAGGCCCGACTTGTTGCTAAAGGTTTTACTCAGAAAGATAGTATTGACTTGGAGGAAACTTTTTCACCGGTTTCCAAGAAAGATTCTTTCAGAATTATAATGGCACTTGTAGTTGATTATGACCTTGAGTTACATCAAATGGATGTAAAGACTGCTTTTCTGAATGGGAATTTAGAGGAAGATGTTTATATGGATCAACTAGTGGGGTTCGTAGAAAAAGGAAAGGAACGCATGGTGTGTAAACTTAAGAAATCAATATACGAACTGAAGCAAGCTTCCCGACAATGTTATCTCAAGTTCAATGATACCTTTGTGTCCTTTGGATTTAAGGAAAACATCGTTGATCGAGATATATATCTTAAGGTCGGTGGGAGTAAGTTTATAATTTTAGTTCAGTATGTTGATGATATCTTGCTTGCAACTAATACTCTTTGTCTATTAAGTGAGACTAAAAAGTTTCACTCTAACAACTTTGAAATGAAAGATATGGGTGAGGCAAGTCATGTGATTGGAATAGACATATTTCGTGACAGATCACAAGGACTGTTAGGCTTGTCTCAAAAATCATACATTAACGAAGTTTTAGAGAGATTTAAAATGGAGAAATGTTCAGCAACTTCTATTCAAATAAAGAAAGGAGACAAATTTAGTCTCCAGCAATGTCCAAAGAATGAATTGGAACGGAAACAGATGGAAAGTATTCCTTATGCGTCTGTTGTTGGGAGTTTGATGTATGCTCAAACTTGTACGAGGCCAGAGTTTAGCTTTGCAGTTGGAATGTTGGGTAGATACCAGAGTAACCCAAAAATGGATCCTTGCAAAGCTGCAAAGAAAATATTAAGATATTTACAATGGACGAAGGATCACATTCTTACTTACAGAAGAAATGATCAACTTGAAGTGATTGGATATTCAGATTCATTTTTCCAACTGTGCGGATACAAGAAAATCCACATTTGGTTATTTGTGTCTTAGTTGGAGGAGCGACATCATGAAAGAGTGAGAAGCAGGCAGCCATTGCTGCATCCACTATGGACGCTGAATTTGTGGCATGCTTTGAGGCCACAAGTCAGACTATTTGGTTGCAGAACTTTATTTCAGGACTTGGAATAGTTGACAGAATGGCCAAGCCGCTGAAAATTTATTGTGATAACTCCGCAATAGGTTTCTTCTCTAAAAACGACAAGTTTTCTAATGGTGCTAAACGTATGGAATTGAAACACTTGTCGTTAAAGAAATTCAAAAACGTAGAGTGTCTATTGAACATATTAGTGCAAACTTTATGATTGCCTACCCTTTGACCAAAGGGGTATCGCCTAAAGTATTTGCTAGCCATGTAAAGAATATGGGCATTATGTCTGCTAGCGAATGTTAAATTATGATGTTTACTTTATGTTAGACAGTCTGAGCTCATTGAGGTACTTGTTTCTGAATTTTATGTTTTCAAATAATGTTTGTGCATCCAGTTGATGATGTTGAAAATAAATTACGTTATTGATAATGACATTATGTTTGAACTCATTATGGACTTCTCATTTATGATCATATTAGGAAGAAATGCTAGTATAGTAGTACATGGAATGAAGTGTGTCAATTTGGTAATACACAACCATCATGACTCTTATTAGCTTTTGTTCTTAACTATGACTTAGGATGTAACCAATGTATGAAAGTATGTCATTGCTTATGCGCATTATGATTGATATATTTTTTTTAAACAAAAGAAGGGATTATGGAGCCTCATTAAAACCTTCTGATCGAGAAGGAAAGAGTACACCCCCTACATTTTATTAATAAAATGTGAAAAATATACAAGAGACATGGGGAGACTAGACCAAAACCCATGAGAAAATCAACAATACAACCAAAAGGTAAAAGAAACATTCATGTAAAAAGGAAACTATACCAAAGAAAGTTAAAACTGGTATGCAAAAGCATCACTATAGTGACTCCCATCCCAACTAGATTGGCACCAAAGTCACTAACAATCATTTACAGCACACCAAAACAGAAGGCCAGAAGAAGACTGAAACCAACGAACCGAAAATCATTTGAACCGATAGTTAGGCAAACCAAGTCTGTTTCTACAGAAATCATCAGCAATGAAGCTAGGAGGAAGGTCCCACCAGACAAGACCACTTGTGTTAATACCATACCCAACAAGTTTGTCAGAACAGGTGTTACCTTCTCTGTAAATGTGAGTGCAGACAAAAGTCATTTGCCTCGTCAAATTTATGCAATTATCCCAACGAGTTCGAAGCTTCGAAGGAACAATTTTGCAATTTTTGAAGGAGAAAACCACTAACTGAGAGTTGCATTCCAACCACAATTGGTGCCAGCCTTTATCAAAAGCAAATTCTATTGCCAACATGGCCCCAATAAGTTCAACATGAAGAGCATAGCTGTTGCCAATGGATGTGGAAAAACAACCAAGAATAGCAGCGCTTCTGTCTCTAAAAATACCAACACAATTGCGGCAGGCCCTGGACAACCCTTGGCAGTACCATATGTATTACACATAATCATATAGGGCGCAGGGAATTCCAATTAACCTCTTTAATGTTGGCAGAACTTCTGTAATTTCCAAAAATATTAAAGGTCTTAAACTCGGCAATAGAGGAAGACATCGGAGAATTAGAAACATTTCCGGCAAGGGCAACATTAGAAATAATTAAATTTATAGCTGAGTGTAAGGGGACCACATGATTATTAAATCTCACCTGATTTCGGCAATACCAAATAATCCATAAAACATTAACATTTTTCATTCTTAATATCAAATAGTTGCTTCACGGACTATCATGTATTGGTTTATAAATAGTGCGTAATCACAAGAGCAATAGTATAGTACTAAAACTCTCATCAAGTATTTCCTTATATTTTGGTTCTACAATTGCAGGACTTTGAAACCAAGGGTTCCAACAACAGCTGTGTGTGCAGGGCATATTGACCTAAGAAAATAAATAGTAACTTGGAGGTATCTCTAGAAATAGGTACATTACATCAATGTATTGTGGATACATTCATATGAAGGTATAAACATGATTATATTCTAATGTATTGAGCTAAATCTTGAATTCTATACAAACAATATCTCCAAAACATTACTTCACTTTGTAGCTGAAACTACTACAATGTGCAAGTTTTTTGTGTGTTAAACTCCAGCAACATCTGAACATTTCAATAGGAACTATATGAGGAACATAATTGTAGATGCTGTCAACATTGAAGAGTCCTAAGCAATTGGGCTGAATTGAAAACTTAAGTTGTAGACAGACTTGGGATTTTTATTCATATTGAGATATTCTCATGAACTGTTATCATTCACCAGATTACCAAATTCGTTTGTTGAACTGCTTTAACGTTAGTTAATTTTAACTCATGCTCTTATTTGTTTCCTTCTTTTATATTGCATCTTTTCTCATTAATTTTAATGTTTGTTTTCTGTTTGTTTGAATCACAGGCTGGTGAAAATTTCGAACAATTCCCCAGCACCATGCCAATGAAGGAAATACTGATCATCCCATTTTCATTAACTTGGATGGATGATTAGGTGAATGATGGTAACGAAGTCAACGATCTAGATGTAGTTGTGTTCGGTCTTTACCTATTTTGTTGGTCCCTAAGACTTCTCTTAGTGTGTCTCTAAACTGTTCTCAGTTGCGGATTAAATAAAAGTTGTTGTCTTCCATGTTCACTTATTTTTCTCTGCTACAATTGTCTCTGTGCAATCATTCATGTAATTGAATGTGGTCTGCTATACTTTATGGAACAATGTATGTGTCACTACGCTTTAATTTATTCTCTAATTTTGTATTAACTAAAGCTGTTCATGCTTTAATTTATGTTATACTTTTGTATTATGCTTATATTTATTGGACAATTGTTTTGAGATTGTTTCTATCATTTCATGCCATGTAGAACCTAAGCGCAACAGCGGCATCGATAGCCTGTGTGTAGGGACTAAGATCTGGGAGCCACTTATGCTCGGCGATGCATGAGCCGTCGGCCCCCATCCTTAGCCTGGCGTCCACATGCTTGTCACTTTTATTATGTAACGATCTCTTAATTATGTAACGGTCATCAATTATTGGCCATGAATGCTTGTAACACTATATATTTCGCCCAGAGAGGATAATGAAGGGTTGAACAATTTTCCTATTCACGCGAGATTGTTCTTTGTGTTCTTAATTATCACGTCCACGAAATAGTTGAGAACATTGGCGGCGCCCAGGTGGGGCGGGTAAAACTTTTCCTACGCCCCACAACTAAATTCTGCGATTCACTTTGTCACTAGCATAATGGTGACCACGAAATCCGAATAATGGCGGCGCCGTCTCGGCATGCTGGGGATCGAGTTGGCGGTTGCTGCGGTGTTTCAAACACCGCAAGCCGAACGCAGATCAAGCCCGTCAAAAAATGAAGAACAAGCTATACGTGCCCGGCTCTGGAAGCGAGGAAGTGCGGTGCGAGCCCAGCTTACCGAAATGAGACACTTCGCCCAGGTGATCGACGCCACTAGAACACCTTTGCGAGCGTTTCAGCCTTTTTCGGCTGCTATCCAGCCGCTCGGCTTCCCCGCTTCGAGGAGCCATCCATTGCCACATACGATGGTGCGGAGATCCTCTTAGTCATGTCGATGCGTTCCAAACGCAGATGATGATCGATGGAGGAAAGCGCCATTAGTTGCAAAATGTTCGCGGGACTTTAGCCGACGCGTAGCCTTAAAATGGTTCGAGGGCTACCGGGCGCTCTATAGCAAGTTTTGAAGATTTAGCGGCCGTTTCATACAACAATTCTCGCAAATAAGAAGAAGCGAATGCTAGCCGAGGATATGTTCGATGTACGCCAAGAGCGGGAGTCTCTGAAAGCCTACCTAGAGCGTTTCAACAAGTCAGCGGTTTTAGTGGATGATCTGACGAGAGATTTTTGTGAAAGCATTTATGAAAGGTATTAGCGGAACCTTTAGTGAAGCCCTTTCCTTATGGAAACCGCGGACTATGGATGAGATTAGAGTCCGAAGCGAGAAACACATTGACGCGAGATGACATTGCCCTCGGAAAGGATGAAAAGGATATGCAAGCACCACAAAGCGCGTGGTCTCACCGAGACGTTCCCCACCCGTCCGGCATGCACCCTACGACCGCGCGACATGGCGCACATGCAAAATCAAAGGGCGACGCACTCGTCCTCCAAATGCGAATTGGCCTTCACACCTCGAAGGCAAGGCCGTCGGTGATTTTAGACGAAGGACTTCATGATGGATCGATCGCCGACCGTCACCTTTCGTTGGTGTAATGGGTAAGAGTCACGGTCTTATTGCGGTACCACCGGACGGAGGACATGACACGGACAATTCTTTGGACCCTCAGCGGCAAATTGAGCGACTCATTCGGGCGCGGTCAACTTAAAAAATACGTCAAGCGGCGAAGAAGGGAAAGCGAAGGCACCAGCCCCCCTCAAAGCGTGCCCGGCAATCAAACGTACAAGCCAAGCGAGGAGAAAGAGGCAAGCGGCGGCGAGCATGAAAGCGGCCGAAAGGGAAGAGTTAACCACGATATCAGGAGGATTTTACGGAGAGGGAGCCACATCCTCATCCCGAAGAAGATATGCAAGATCTATTCTATCGGTTTCCTCTGCGGAAACCACTTATCTTTTATGGATCGATGCGAATATCCCGCAATTTCTTTTGATGCGCATGATTTTGAAGGTGTACGGCCTCACTCAGACGATCCAATTGTAATTTCCGTCACTACCAGCGGTTATTCAATAGCTCGGGTACTCGTAGATGGAGGCACCTCAGCTAACGTTATGTATTGGCCGTGCTTGAAGATTAAATTTTTGCGGTGGAGGCGCCAAGAGCTATCCTGGAACTTTGGTGGGATTTTACGGTGAGCGGAGTTGAGGTCGTGGCTACATGGACACGAGAACAACTTTTGGCGAAGGAGAATCAGCAAAAACTGTAACTCTGAGATACATGATAGTTGATACAGATTCATCATACAATATAATAGTGGGAAGGCCGACACTTAATGCTTTGATGGCAGTAGTATCGTATCCCCATCTGTGCATGAAGTATCCCCTTCCTAATGGCAAGATAGGTGTGGTAAGGGGCGATCAAGTTATTGCAAGAAAGTGTTACGCAGAGAGCGCGAAGGTGAAGGCGGTTCGAGAGAAATTTGGGCAAGGAGTTAGTTCCAACTGCAGTTTTCTAGACCTAGACCCGCGGCTGTATGACCCGGCAAAAGAGGAGCAAAGGTTGAAGCCGGTGGATACTCTGAAAGAAGTAGTGATAGGACCGGCCCAGCATCAGAAAACAAGGATCGGCACCAGTCTAACTCCTGAACTTGAGGATCAACTGATTAAATTTCTCTCCAGTCACACTCACGTATTCGCGTGGTCCCCTCAGGACATGCCAGGTATTGATCCTAACTTCATCTGTCATCGGCTATCACTAAACCCATCTGTAGCACCTGTAGCCCAGAGAAAGAGGAAGCAAGGCGGTGAAAAATCTGAAGCTATACGGGAGGAAACAAAGAAGCTAGTAGAGGCACAATTCATAAAGGAGGTCGAGTATCCAACATGGTTGTGCCAACCGTGATGGTGAAGAAGTCCAACGGAAATGGCGAATGTGCGTGGATTACACGGATCTCAATAAAGCATGTCCCAAAGACCCTTACCCTTTGCCAAGTATTGATGGTTTGGTAGGCGGAGCTTACGGCTATAAGCTCCACGAGTTTCATGGATGCATACTCGGTTACAACCAAATCAAGATGAGTCCAGAGGAGGATGAAGAAGAGCGGCATTCATGGTAGATGAGTACAACTATTGTTCTGCGCGTAATGCCTTTTAATTTGAAAAATGCAGTGCTACATACCAACGCTTAATGGATAGAGTCTTTGAGGCGAGAGATTGGGAAATCCATTGAAGTATACGTGGATGATATGGTGGTCAAGTCGACAAGCGAGGAGTCTCACTGGCAAATCTCAAAAAACTTTTTCTACTTTGGAAAGGCATGAGTTGCGTTTAAACCACGACAAGTGTTCTTTCGGAGTTCAAGCGGGAGAATTCCTAGGTTATGTGTTGACTCACGAGAGGAATAGAGGCTAACAGGCAAAGTCCGAGCTATCGAGAGAAGCCGAAGCCCAACAAATGCAAAGGAGGTCCAGATTTTAGCAGGCCGAATAGTGGCACTCTCAAGATTCCTCGGTCAAGCGGTGACAAAATCGCCCTATGTTCCAATTGTTAAGAAAGAATGCGTGATTCAATGGTCGGTGAGTGCGAAGAAGCCTTGGAGGTGATAAAGGCATACTTAGCGCGCGCCACCAATCCTAACCCCTACACGGGGCATGTTTTATTGTTATATTTATGCATTCTGAGCACGCAGGAGTGCGATTCTAGTTGAAGAAAGAGCTAAAGAGCAATGCCCCATTTACTATGTCACCGAATGTGGAGAGGTCACGAACAACGGTACCAGAAGATTGAAAAGGTAGCCTATGCAGTCACCTTGGCGGCCAGGAAGCTTCGGCAGTACTTCATGAGCCATTCAGTAATTGTCAAAACAGATTTGCCTATTCGCCAAATACTTTCCAAGCGGATATTTAGGAAGAATGGTGGCATGGGCGGTCGAGTTATCCGAATATGATATCAAATATCGCCAAGAGGGAGCAATCAAAGCGCGAGCTTTAGCAGATTTTATGGTGGAAATAGCGAGGATCGGTAAAATGCTGCGGACCCCATTCGAATATCATTTGGACTTTATCGATGGGCGAATCATCTAACTAGAGAGGCGGTGGAGGCGGGGTCACGTTGGAGGACGACAATGTGCTTATAGAACAATCGCCGGTTTGGTTTCAAGGCCAGCAACAATCAAGCGAGAATACGAGGCGTTAATTGCGGTATGAACTTGGCGATGAACATCGGAGTGAAACATCTCAAAGTTCGTAGCGATTCCCCTTCTAGTCACCGGCCAAGTCACGGGGGCATTCGGTACCAAAGACGAGCTACTCGCCAAATATTTGTCTAAGGTACAAGAGCTAAAACTCGATTTATTTCCTTTGAACTAACACATGTTCCTAGAGAACAAAGCAGCGAGGCCGACATATTAGCAAAGCGGCAAGCACTAAAAAACACGGCAATAACCATTGATAATACAAGAAATGATAATGACCCGGCATCAATCAAATCCAAGTCTTCTCGGCGAGATTGATTACGATTGTTGGATGACCAAGATTCTTGCTTACTGCGGGGTGAAGAGTGAATGTCTTGGGATGATGAGAAAAGAAAGGCTGGAAAGCGGCTACTAACTACACAATGATTGAAACCGAGCTATACAAAAGAGGTTTCTCCATGCCGCTCCTCAAATGTGTCACAAACAACAAAGCACTGGAAATACTCAAGGAGGTGCATGAAGGGTGTGCGATAGCCATGTTGGAGAGTCGGGCTTTGGCTTGAAAATAGTAAATGCGTGCGAGGATACTATTGGCCCACAATGAAGAAAGATGCGGTTGACTATGTCGCCGATGTCACAAATGTCAAATGCACGCGAAAATTCCAAAAGCCCCACCGACCAACTTGCAATCGGTTTCTTGGCTTGGCGCGTTCATTTGTATGGGGTATTGACATTCTCGGCCCATTTCCACCACTGCCGGGTCGGATAAAATTTACGTTGGTTCTTTGTCGATTATTTTACGAAATGGATAGAGCGAGAACCGGTGGCGACCATATCAGCGAGAAAGGGTGAAAAATTCTCTTTGGAAGAGAATAATATGCGGTTTGGAATTCCTGCAACCATATGGCCCGACAACGGGCGCAATTTGCCTCGATTCGGTTGCGAGCTCTGCAAAACTTGGAATATCTACCAAGCTTTTACTTGGTAGAACACCCACAAACTAATGGGCGGGCCGAGGCGCGCAAACAAGGTGGTCCGGCTGGTTTGAAGAAGAGGTTAGAAGACTCGAGGAAGCGGGCGAAGAATTGCCATTGGTGTTATGGTCTTACAATACTACACCGCAATCTTCAACGGTGAAACCCCTTTTCGTTTGACATACGGAGTGATGCACTCATCCTGTGGAAATCTTTGGAGCCTAGCCCAAGAAGAATATTAACTACCACGATGCAGGATCCAACGAGGACTTGGTCAATTTAGATTTGCTTGAAGAAGCAGAAATGGCAAAGATTAAGGAAGAAGCGGCCAAACAAAGAAGCGACCAAAAGGTACAACTCCAAAGTGAAGAAAAGAACATTCAAAGAAGGTGATCTAGTTTCTTGTGAGAACAACAAGAGTAGGGGTGTGGGTAAGTTATCTCCCCGATTGGGAGGTCAGATTCGAGAATCAAAGCCGTGGTCGGCCAAGGTGCATTCAAGTGGAAAAACTCAGCGGGGAAATATTCGAGGTCATGGAACGCTACCAACCTTCGGTTCTATTATAGGCGAGGATGAAAGAACCTTGGCCTTCCCAGCGGGGCCGAGGATGAAAAACCGATTCTCTGTTTTTGTATCAATAAATGTATTTTTTGTAGGAAGCCTATAGCTTCCCAAATGTACTGTTACTTGTTGAATAAAGAGAATCGAAGATTACAAATACGTTTGAAATGCCAAATTTATTTGCAATAAAATTTATACAAGCAATACGTGAATGCGTCGAAAAACAAAGTCCCGAAGCGGCAAGGACCGAGTAGTTGGCTCGATGTTGACCCAGGCACCAGAAGATAAAAGGACCTACCAAGCTTGGTCGGGACTGACGAGTTCGCGAACCCCTTGGAGGCACTTCACATGACCATGAAGCGGTTAGCTGAAAAGTTAGCCGCGGAGACATGCGAAGAAACCCTCTTTGTATAGCAACACACCGACCATGACTCGCTGAAAAGCAAGTTAAGGGATCACGTTTGCTTAAGAAATCAACGAGTTTACGGCAAAGAGGACCAAAAACAAGACCGCGGTAGATGCGAAAGCATCCCACGGCATAAGCCGGACGATCTTTCACGAAACCTCCTCCTTGCATAATAAAGGAGGAGAAGCATAAACCCAAATGACGCAAGTCGTGTGGAAGAAAAATAAAGGCGAAGAATGCGGTAAAAACAAGTCGCGATGAGAATACTAGGCGCGGTATTGTATGCACTGCTTTGCTATACTTCATAACGCGGATGGGCGAGCTTACGAAACAAAGGTAATGCATTTCAAGATCAAAATGAAGAAGCGAAGCGATCGATCAAGCGATCAAAATAAAAGGTAAAGCACCAAAGTACATAAAGCTTCAAAATATTAAAATTACAAACTGCAGGTCGTCAAAAATCCAACAAAAACAAATCAAACAGGAGGACCCTCGGAATGAGTTTTCTCAGAATCATCGGCCATCTCCCCATCACCAGCTGCGGGAGATTCATTCGCCAGAGTACCATCCGTGACGGATCATTCAATACCTTGTCCGGCCTATCCGGGGTCAAGAGACGACATTGGTATTCCCCTTCATCCCGTGTGGCGGCGAAGTTTGATTACCAACGATAGGGGCCATGATTTGGCCGTCAACCACAATATTGTCGGGATCAAATATCTGAGGGTCCAAAGTGGGAAAATGAACTCGCGCTTGGCTAAGAGCCAAATAAAACCCGCGGTCAAATTCTGTCACCACTTGGGAAGCATAGTCAGCCGCTTCCCTCTTTACTTTCTCCAGATCATTATATGCGGCAATGAGTTTTTCTTTATACCGAGACAATTCTGCTCTTTGACCGCTACATCCTTTTTCAAGCGCTCGTTGGCCTCGGATATGTTTTTGACTTTCGGATCCATCACTTTCTTATTACGCTCAAACTTCTTCAAATCCTCCTCAGAGACTTTTTCTCCTGTGGCGAGCGATGAGATCTGCTCCATAGATTTCAATCGGTCCTCATGAGTATTCCTCGACCATCAATTCCCGTAAGCGCTCTCAAAGTGATGAGCTAGCATGGAAGTCAAAGAGCGTAAGTTTTGATCGCCACGGACTACGGCGAGGCCCCATCTTACGCACCGTTCCACATCTCGAAAGCGAAACACGGTTAAGAGCCTTCGTTAAAGGATACCGCAGCACATCGAGCGATCTTGAGGAACCACTTGCCGACCCATCCTTTACCCTTTTTACATCCAAAACTCTCGCCAAGAGGCATCTCCCAAGTCTTGGCGTCAGCCGGGGCGGTGGATTCGAACAACGTAGACTTACCGAGAGCCACGGTGGAATCACAGGGGTCTCGGGCATGATTTTTGGCTTTTGGGGAGAAGCGGTTGAGTGGACCGTGTGGAACTTGATTTCCTTTTCTCCTCTCGGCGGCATCCTTAGTAGAGGTTTTTGTAGCATCGGTGTCGGTGGTATATCCTGCTTCCGTTTTTGTTCCTCACGAATTCGGCGTCACATCCTCTACATTTCGGCGTTGACATACAAAGAAAAGTCTGTAAGAACACAACACATTAGATACAAGATCAAAACAAATGAAGCGCATAGCGGGATAGAGGACACAAAGTTCAAGTATTTACTTAGATATGCTATAAGTCCGCCGAGTCGTCAACTTGCTTTATAATTTGGGATGCCCGAGGATGGTTACCCGATTGAGCGTATGACCAAATTAGGTCTACATCCTCTGATCGATCAGTGGGGATAAGCTACACCTCTCAATTGTAAATTTGTTGTTTGGAGTGCGGCGTCAAAGTAAAGGGAAAGTACTCAACGTTATTCTCATCAACTAACAAGAATGGATCACGAGGCCCGGCTTCCAACCGAAAGAAAGGCGTCCTTGAAAGACTTGTAACTACTTTTAAACACTTTCATAAAGGGCCTACGGGTGTGGTTACCTAGAGATACCCAATGAGAGGGGTCTTTAGCAGGAGCGCACAAAATGAAGAAATTTCTCTGCGGTAGCCGATACATTGAGACACTCGCACATGATTTTGAAAGCGCGCACGTAAGCCCTGACCATTCGGATGAAGTGAGTTGGTGCCACATTTAGCAACCGCATGATGCTGCTTGCGGTAGTACTCGGGAAAGGAACTCTAACGCCTAGATGTTCAAACAAAGTTGCGTACATGTAAGTATAAGGTTTACTCCCAACCCCGGGCAATCACACAGCGACTTCGTCCGGATCAAGCGGCCGCAATAGCAGCCCCTCGTCCACCGGATGACAAAGAAGTGGCGGATTCGTTCCAATGATTCTTGGTCACCAACACGGGTGGGAATCCAACACTTCTAAGTCGATGCTTTCAGAGTAAGCGCTATGGTCTTGGCGTCTCTTCCGACCATTGAAGATTGGCTCGAAATTGCCCACAATGGAGCGAGAGGTTCGTCATCGAGGCAAGCCACGGTGTTCATAGCTTGCGCACACACTGCCTAATGCGAGTCTAAGCGGCAGCGTGGACAGCTTACGCCAACACAGAAGGCATCGCTACACCTAATTTCAGAAGTAACCTCTCCTTCACTATCGCTACTAACATCTATTATAGAGACCATGGATAAATTTTGCAGGTATAACTACACGACTCACCAAAGGACAGAAAGGAAGAACAACAGTAACTATCAGAAGTGGAGAAAATGAACGTACCTGAAGATGGTGGGAGGAATTGAGGCGTAGAAAATGCAGGTAATGACTTTTCTCCTTACAAGCAAGCGTCGTTTGGTTGAGCAAAATAGGAAGGAAGCGAAAGGGGGAAAAGGAAACACTCAGTTATTCAAACACAGTAATTTAAATGAACCATTCGAGTTTCAGCGATCAACGGCTGAGATGTGAGGCCTTTTCGATTCTAACGGCAGGTAAAGCCGCGTGGCGCCACACGATATGATGGGCCGGTTGACACGATTCGAGAGGATCAAAACATCGTGCTTGTCAATTCAAAAGTCACGTCTCATCGCACGTGCCCACACGTCAAAAGCGACGTCACGGGTGACCGCGGCGTCACCAGAAAGACTCGGTAAAGATAAAAGCATAGCTGGAAAACAATTTTCATGTCATAAATATTTTCATTCATAAACACATATCGTTGTTCGTAATACATGGCACACTAACAAAGCGGTCGGCTAGAGGCGAACGATGAAAGTCAAAAATACAATTGCGGTCTCATTATAAAAGTGGTAGTCGCGGTCACCAAAGCTTTGGTAGCTCCATCAAGCGGTTGAGGCACTGCGGTGAACTCGGCGGGAAGCGAAGCGTCGCCCTCGGAGTTTCGTAGATCCACCGGAAGAAGCGGGAAAATCGGCCATCAAAGGGAGTGGTCAATGGAAAAATTCTCCAAGCAGGGCTCATGGAAAATTCCTCTACATTAAGAAGGAATAATTAACCATTAGGCGCGGCAATGCCACCTCATGACGGCTCCACCTTTGGGCTCTTCACACAATCTCAAGCGAGGATAACGGATCAAGCGCATCGAAAAACATCCATAAATACCGGAAATCCACGACTCCTTCTTTGAGCCTCCAACAATCTTAACACAGCGAGGACTTTAAGATTGTGTGCGAGCCCAAAAGGGGAGAAGCGATCGGCGAAGCCCGACAAACCATAAATACCAAAGCGGCCTAAGAAGAGAAGCGATAACTCAAAGAGGAAGGAGTAGCAAATGCAAGGCACCATGTTACCCCCTTTTATAGATAAAGAAGAGGAACAAGTTACAAAGAGAACAAGTTACAAGCAGGAGCATTAATGGAGTGCGCGAGAAGCGTTCACGGCGGTCAAACACAATTCCCAAGAGGGTCAAAGCGTTACGGCCGGTCAAAATCGGCGGTAAGCGTCAACTCTGGCGTTCGGTTTCCACTCGATAACAAGAAGAGCGGAACCAAGCGAGTAGGCGTATTTTTGGCGACTTCACGTTTCACATTCGTCGCTCGAGGAATATGTGTTCTGGCAACCGCGCCGAACCTAAGCGCAACACCGCGGCATCGATAGTACAGTCTTGGGGACTAAGATCTGAGGAGCCAACTTATGCTCTCGCCCGATCTGTGGCCGTCGGCCCCCATCCTTAGCCTGGCGTCCACATGCTTATCACTTTTATTATGTGGCGATCTCTTAATTATGTAACGGTCATCAATTATTGGCCATGAATGCTTGTAACACTATATATTTCGCCCAGAGAGGCTAATGAAGGGTTGAACAATTTTCCTATTCACGCGAGATTGTTCTTTGTGTTCTTAATTATCCTGTCCACAGAAATAGTTGAGAACACTATCCTTTAGCTTATTTAGCAAGTTTTTAGATTGTTAAACTTCTACAACTTAATAATACTATTTTGATGGATTCACTATAACTTTTGTCCAACCTTAACACAAAACATGTTCAAATGCCACTTTAAGATACACTTCAAAAGGTCCTTTTAATTTATTTGTATTTTTTGGTATCCTGATAATCAAAGGTCCTTAAAACTGTAACACACAATTGTAAGTGGTGTGTTTTGAGTTATTTTAACGTTCGGGAAAAAAACTAACTATTTAAATACTCAATAAAATGTTATAATATTCATCTCAGACTGCTCATATTTTAACATATTTGATTAAACGTGTTTATTCTATGATAATATTGTTTAATATGGGCTAACCATTTATTCCAACTTTAACACAAATTATTTTTTTGTTCGATAATTTGCTGTCCATTGTCCTTAAACTTTGACTTTAATTACTATTAATCTAATCTTCCTCTTATAATTCTTTCATAGAACCTAAAGCTTTGGCGTGCATCGCACGGATCACGTCGCTAGTTCCAATTAAGCCTATCATACATAGTTTCAAGGTCAATTTATTTTTATACCCAGTTGACTATAATCTTTGTTACGACGAGCTTATAACCTACATTACAAAGAGCTATAGGCAGAAGCTTCGAATCTACATTGTGCAACACCCTATCTAGTCTTTTGAACACTATATATCTTTGGAACCTCTCCATGTGAACTTAGATCCCACAGTAGTGACCTCCAATAAGCCAAACTGTAAATTGTTATTTCAAACTACAATGACTATTTTTTTTTTGACAAACCACACCACAATAACCTAAAATATAAGCAATGTTATATAAGCAAAACAAATCACAGTAAAATTATTAACCATTTTTCATTGAAAACTTTGGAAATTTATTTGTTTTTAAATGTATAAACTTGAGTTGTTTATAAATGCATCTCTTTTCGCAAATTTCTAATTGTTTTTTTACAATTTCTAATTGTCATATGTTTTTCCTTATTATAGAATATTTATTTTTCCTTTTACGGTGGACAATGCTATAAAACTTACTAAAAGACTAATAATAATATTTTTTTTTGAAATCCATAATTAAAGATTTCATTGGTAATAATATATTATTTTTATTTGATTTGTTTTTGTTATAACTAAACCAGATTAGGATTTTTTTTTTTACTTCAAGTTTGTCTTTTTATTATTACGGTCCATAATATATTATACTTATTAGAGAATCGGTCATAAGAATAATGTGAGTTGTTCACTTTGATGAATGAGTAATGAGTCATAAGAATAATATGAGTTGTTCACTTTGATGAATGACTGGGTTATGAGATATCTAATATCATGTTTTGTTCATTGTCAAAGCACACACACTTTTAACACCATTTTTTATGAAAAAAGTTTTATGTGAGGGGATACACACTATTATTAACATTGTTGTCTATTATTTAAATCTTAGAAACGTAGGGATATCTTGTCTTCTCTCTATTTACATTCTTTTACCAAATCTATATTGTGCATTCAATTTGATTTTAATCAAAAGCCATTAATCAATTAATACATCCTTAAAATATATCAAATGTTATATAAGCAATTAAAATCACAATAAAAATTGACCATTTTCACAAAAGACATTGTAAATTTATTTGTGTTTAAATGTATAAACTTGAATTGTTTATAAATGCATCTCTGTTCACAAATTTCTATTTGTCTTGTTAATCACAACCATTTCATGATATATACTTTCTTCCTTATTATTGCGTATTTATTTATTCCTTTTGTCGGTGGAAAATGCTATAAAATTATTAGAAAACTATTAATAATTTATATATGTGAAATCCATAGTATAAGTTTTCTTTGATAATTGCGATCTTGTTTTTAATATTATTTATTATTAGATTTTTGTATTAGCTAAATAGTTTAGATTTATTTTTCTATATTTTGAGCTTGTCTTATTATTATAAAGGTACATAATATTACATGATTTTGCTATTTTATATGAGATTTGTTTTTGAAAATGAAAACTCTATGCATTTTTATTAAATTTTTGTTATGGAATTTGTCAATAATAATATGAGTTGTTTGATGAAGATTGAAAAAGGGGTATGAAAATTAATTTTTTTTTAGGGAATATATCTCAACTTTTGTTAATTGTCTAGTGTGGAGTGCTTGATAAAGGTCGTTGTGGGTGCCACGATTAAAGTTAGTCATGGTTTACCGTGTGCTTGCTTGCGACCTTGGTCATATGCACCTTGGAGGTTGTCGAATCCCATTAGAGGCGGTTGAAACGAGAACCTTTCTTTTTTGAACACGTGGACGAGCCAATGAAGAATGACAACCAGAGCTCTATCCTCACAACAAGTAAAGCAAAGGAGCATTCACACCTTCCTCTACATATGCTGACTACATTGATGACATTATTGATGTAGTCGGGGATTGACATTGTGGCTACCGATGTATTGTCACCTCACTTAGATACTCATAGGAAAGTTGGCCATTAGTTCGCAATGATCTGATTGATGAGATAGACACACATCTTGATCTATATAATCAGGTGATTGGTAATGATCTTCAAACTTTCATAGATTCATTAGTTGTTACTCATATGGGATCTGTCTCACAAGAGAAGTGAATGACGATACCTGATATGAAGCACGTTATAGCAATCAGATATTACATAGCCCTGGTTGTGTTATCATAATTAGATGGTGGGTCATGGACATTTTTACGCAATTATGTGTTAACTTGAAGTCTTTTAAGCATTGAAAGGAATTTTTATTTTTTACAAAATTGAAAGGAATTTATAAACAAAGAAACTTGGGACTGAAGAAAAATAATGTGGTTTCCAAAACTAAAAGAATCATATGAAAACTTTTGTTTGTAAAACAAATATTTTATGATTTTTACTTTACTTTTTTTTTTTTTTAGATAAGCTTTTTACTTTAGAAGTTACATCAATCGATCAAAGATTTTTCTTTATACGGTGAAGCGGCGTAGAGATTTTTACAAGGTCAATCAATCGAAATGATATGTCATAAAAATGTTTGATTTTATCTCAACTATTTGAAAGTTACTCATATCACATTTTTTTGATCGGTTGATAGTGTAAGGCTTTTACACCGACAATATATACTAATTAAACCCTTTAGTAAATCACGAAATGATACGTCATGAAGAATGTTAGACTTTATCTCAACTACCTTAAAAGTCACTCATACATTATTTTTGATTGGTTGATGGTGTAAAAAAACTTACATCGACGGTGGACACCAATTAAACCCTAATATAAAAGAAAACTAGAAAAGAAACATTTTGTAAAAGATGTGAAATATAAACTATTTTTACTGAAAGGGTAACCATTAATTATAATAAAATTAATTAGATCAAAATAATATTAAATCAAAACTAAATTGAGTAAAATAACAAAAATATCTTTCATATCCTTTAGCTATCATTATCAATAGTTAGCATTAAAATTAAAATATGATACAATCATAAAAATTAGATTTCAATGGCTATATATATATATATATATATATATATATATATATATATATATATATATATATATATATATATATATATATATACACCCAAAGAAAATGGACATTACATAACCGTTGCAATACCCAGAAACAACAAGGAGAAAGTGCCAACACTGATAAAAAAAAGGAGAAAGTGCCAATATTTTTTGGTCAAGACCAGTGTATCCACCGCCAGAAGACGCGATGACTAATCCATTCTTTGAATTGGAGCCACTTCGAATGGTGGGACAGCTGGCCCAGAAATTTAAAGATCCTCCATACCCAATGCGAGAAAGTGCCAATATGAAAAACATACATTTCCAACTTCAATGAAAAAAATTTCAAGTAAATGAATGAGTAAATGAATCACACACAAAACAGGGGAGAATTAATCTCAAAAAAAAAAAAAAACAGGGGAGAATTTACCAACATGGAGCATAAGATGCACTTCACAACTCTGAAGGAGAGAGAGACCTATTGAATTCAAACAAGCACCACTCACACTTGTGTACAAAAATGAACAAAAAAAACTGTGGGTCCCCTGTAAGGCTCTTGAAGTCAGCCCTGACTCTTGTGAGCTCCCGGAGCCCAACTCACCTAAACTTTTTATATTAAAAAAAATTGTCCATATAGCATTTCTAGTATTATATATATAAAATTTTAAATATTTATATAATAGTAAGAAACGCTAGAGAAGCTGGCGCTACTAATGCTAGAGAAGCTGGCGCTACTAATGCGTACAAGGTTTGTCAGCGTTTTTTTTGGGCATTGGTAGCGTTTTAAAACGCTAGAGAAGCTGGCGCTACTAATGCGTACACCCCATTAGTAGCGTTTTTTTAAGCGCTAGCCATTTACCCAGCGTGTTTTAGACATACGTGGCGTTTTATATAAAGCGCTAGCCATTGACCAGCGCCTTTTTACAATTCCTAGCGTTTTCTAAAAGCGCTAGGGATCCCATAGCTCATTTACTACCATTCCTAGCGTTTTAAATAAAAGCGCTAGGGATCCCATAACTCCTTTTTACTACCATTCCTAGCGTTTTTAAATTAAAGCGCTAGGATACTATAGCCCTTTTTACTACCATACCTGGCGTTTTATAAAAAGCGCTAGGGATGCTATAACACCTTTTACTAGCATTCCTAGCGTTTTATATAAAGCGCTAGGGATGCTCTCTTTTCTTTACTAGCATTCCTAGCGTTTTTATATAAAGCGCTAGGGATGCTATAACATTCTAGCGTTTTATATAAAGCGCTAGGAATGCTATCTTTCTTTATTAGCATTCCTAGCGTTTTTCTGTAAAAGCGCTAGGGATCCTCTAACTCCTCTTTACAATTCCTAGCGTTTTATCTTTAAAGCGCTAGGTATTGAATAATTTTAACTTCATTTCTAGCGTTTTCACTTTAAAAGCGCTACCTATTGACTGAATTTTTTTAAATATTTTTTTATTTTGGTTTGTTCTCCATTTTAATTACAACCTATAAATTCATTCCCTTTTCAACAAATTCAGAAAATACATTCCAATCAATATATCATTCAAACAAAATTCGATCAACAAAATTCATCAAATAATATTTCCAATCCAATATATATCATTCTAAGAAGTACTTACAACATAATATAAATCCAATATATACAACATAAATAATAACTAAACTATTATGAATCTCAAAACTTGCTACAAAAAGCTAGAAACATAATGGCACCACTCCCCCCTTACTGCTGTAAGTTGTTCGTGAGTAGTGCAGAGTTTTTGAAGTGGGAAAATCTTGAAAAAAAATGAAATAAAATTAGAATTAAAATGTTTATTAAATGTGAGTAAGTATTATAATATCAATATAAAAAATAAATCTAAGTAGTTACCTTGGTTGGGATTGTTACTTTGTCATGAGTGATAATCTCTTTCATATACCTCATAACATAGTACCCACAATCATTGTTATTTGGTTGTTTAGGACACTACAAAGCAAAAGATTATAACTTAATTGTCACATTTTTATGACCAAAAATCAATTAAAATTATAAGAATGATTCTTAAAAGCTTACGATTATGGGTAGCCATCTTGTTTTACTCGTAGATAATCCCAAGTATTCTTTCAAAAGCTTTGTAACGTCATACATATATATATATAACGTTAAGTTGAACAAAATACATATATTAAATTATACAAATTAAAATGAGAGGGTTACACATACACACCTCTCAAGCGATTCTCTGAAGTCTTCGTGAAGCGTTGTAATGGCCTTGAAGTGAATCGGATAATAGACAACATTTTGCTTAGGGTTTATTGCAAAGAGTACCCAATGTTGCCTGCAAGTAAATGAAAACGAATGAGTACACATTAATTTACACTATAATACAATCCTCAAAATAATTAAACAAGTGATTGAAGACTAAATTTCTCACCCATTATTGAGTGGTGCCAAAAATAAAAGTCGCCCTTCAAATGCTTGGCTTCCATGAAGCGTGAATGGATATAACTTTGTACTTCACTCTTTTTAGCCGTGTCGTTCCTCTGTGTTACCTTTATGAAACACAACTATACAAGCCGGACACAAGAAGAAATATACGTGTCCAGTTGAGAAAAAGGACAGAAGACGATTGTACAAAAACCTATAAATAATATATATACAACTTTGAGATCCTCATATATATACTCTAATATATACTCTAATATAAACAACTATTGTGTACAAATAATTTAATACATACCTCACGGTATACTCACGATATCGATGGCGGTGGCCCAATCCATCTCAACTATAGCTTTCATATCCTCGATGTTGATCATTACCAGTGATCCAGCCCACAATGTTATCGGGCGGTAAATAAATCGAGTAAATCTGGTTCATTTTTGAATGTGGACCTTTAGAGAATCGATGTAGTTCTGGAATTCATCATTGGGAAATTGACCAACATGTTGGGTTTGTTTGTATAGAAGATGGTCGGGAGAGTTTGGTAGTGGAAGGGAAGGTTGGGAAACTTTCATGGAAGGGAAGGTCGGGACACATGGGGTACCTAGTATATATTAAAAAATGATTAATTAGCTAGTTAGTTAACACACATTATAGTCATTTAATTATTAACAAAAATATTGTCACTTACAGCGACAAGTTGTTGAGCCATGCCACAAAAGTACTAAGTGCTTGATCCACGGTAAATATATCCGCATTAGCAATTGGAGCAGGCAATGAGTGCAGACCCTCTATTGAATAGTCTACCCTAACTCTCAAATGGTTTTCGGGCATGGCACTTTGATTGTGCGATGTGGCACTCAATTGGTTACATATCAAACCCTTTGCAACCTTTCGATGTGGGTTTGCAATATATAGCTCACATTCACGAGTTATCCTAAATCAATTATAAAGAAAAATAAATATACATGATAATTTTATCAAATACATATGTACAAAAAAGCAGTCGAGTTTTGTTAAATACATGTTGAAGGGATGGTGCAACTATCTCGGGCGCTATGGGAAGTGCGGCGGGCTCAATAGGTTGGCGAGGGGTGGTGCGGCGGGGATGGTGCACCAATCCTTTGTGCCAAGAGGCTGCTTAAACATCTGTCTCTCTTCCATTAGCAACAACATTCTTGGATAGCTCGTCATACTTTTCCGCCATGACTTTACAATCCCGCACCCCTTGCTTTGGCTCTTCTTTGGCCCAAACACGGTTGTCGGAGGAATCCCATATCCATAACCTCTAATAATCCACTGTCTCTCTTCCCTTCCCAAGGCACGAGCAAGGACATCTTGGTGACCATCACAATCTGTTAAATCTCCTTGTGATCTGATTGTGATATGCTTTCTTTGATGCACAAACATAAATAACGGATAAAATTAATAAACAAGTGTCAAGTGAAATTTAATCGACAATAAAAAATATGTCCACGTGTCAAAAAAAATCGAGTAACGGATAAAAATAATAAACAAGTGTCAAAGAAATTTAATCGAGAATAAAAAATATGTCCACGTGTCAAAAAAAATCGAGTAACGGATAAAAATAATAAACAAGTGTCAAAGAAATTTAATCGAGAATAAAAAATATGTCCACGTGTCAAAAAAAATCGAGTAACGGATAAAAATAATAAACAAGTGTCAAAGAAATTTAATTGAGAATAAAAAATATGTCCACGTGTCAAAAAAAAAAATCGAGTAGCAGTTAAAAAATATAGTCGGACACAAATTCCAACTTGCAATTTTTTCATGAATTTTGGAATACTTACAATTTTGTCCTTGACCTCCTTAGTTTTGGATCCACAATCTCCCCATCCTTGTTTTGTCGGGCCTCTAACGGACAATCGTGCGATCAAGGATTCTTGAGTTGGATCTTTCCCCTCTTCGATAACTATTTAAGTTTAATAATTGTTAATCAGCTGTAAATTAAAAGATTCATTAAATCATAATAAATTAAACTAATTGTGTCTTACCAATCTTTCTTGAGAATTTGATATCCACTAGAACCTCCTCTATAAAGGGTTTTCGGGATTAGAAGCTCTTTCTTTATTAAGCTTTGCTCTTTTTCTATTTAAAAGATAAGTATACATTAATGAATGATATCTACTTGTGAAATATATATATATATAACTTAAATAATTAATATACTAACGGGGAAATCCGGATGCGTAGTGCGTATATCTACAAATTTGGTCCAATCCTCCTTAGTTATAATTCCGGCATACGATCTTTGGAGGCTCTGTCGATGGTCCCATCGGGGCGTTTGAATACTTTTCCCCACATCGATTACTGTAAGCCCTATGCAACCTTCCCGCTTCCTTGATTATCCAATCTCTTGGGACTCATCGACATCAAAGTGTTTCTAGTTATACATAAAAATGGATTAAATAAATATAACTAAAAATCACTAAATAAGATTATTAAAGAGGTCTAAAATTATATACTGTATTAAGTCCCAAAAATCATCTTTCAGTTTAGGCAAAACTCGATTATCTTTCTCATTCCAACTTTTAATTGAAATTGGAAAGATTTGCTTCACCTTAGTACCAATAAAGCTAATTAAATTTGTGCCGTTGTCTCCAATTGGCAAACCTTTAACACTCCATCGGACCTTAAATAATTAAATCATTAAATAATTAGATAACTTGGAAAGGTAGAGAACAACATTAATAATTAGTAATTAACTTACCTTATATTTCTCGTGTCCTTTACTTATCCGATTGTGATATTCTTTTCGATGTAATTCCTCGGGAGTGAACTTCTTTGTGTTTCTATCACCCCCATCACCACCACGACTACTATCGTGATCACTATGTGATGCCATCGACTTGCAATCACCCAAATGAATAAGACTCAGTGAGTTTTAGCTTTCTAATTGTTTAGAACCAACAAACACTTAACAAAATATAGAAGAAGCCATGCACAAAGTGTGATCAAAGCCATGCACTAAGTAACCTAGAGTAAACATACATAGAGTAAACCTAGAATAACCTAGAAGCCATATACAGACTAGTATCAAGAGTTCATCTTTTGTTCAAAATGCCAATAATGAGAACATTGTTATAACTAACATGCACTAAGTAACCTAGAGTAAACCTAGAGTAAGAGTAACCTAGAAGCCATATGCACAGACTAGTATCAAATCTTTTGTTCAAAATGCCAATAATGAGAACATTGTTATAACTAACATGCAAGCGGTGGCAATCTATGTACAATACAATCGGGAGAAAAAGAAAATCCATACGAGAAATGTGCGTGGAGATGAGCGAAATGGGTAACTGGTTGTGCGTGGAGATGAGCGAAATGGGTAACCGGGTTGTGCGTGGAGATGAGCGAAATGTGCAGCGGTGAGCGAAGAGTACGATGAGCGAAGATGAGCGAAGATGAGTTACGGGTTGTTCGTGGAGAAAAGTTAGGTAGATGAGTTACGGGTTATGCGTGAGTGTGTGAGGAGATGAGAGGCGCGCTTGTAAAAATTTTAATAGCATTCCTAGCGTTTTCAATAAAGCGCTGAGGATCAACTAGCGGCGTGTTTACCATTCCTGGCGTTTTACGTAAAGCGCTAGGAATGCTAGTAAAAGGTGCTATAGCATTCCTAGCGTTTTACGTAAAAGCGCTAGGGATGCTATAGCACCTTTACTAGCATTCTAGCGTTTTATGTAAAACACTAGGGATGCTATAGCACCTTTACTAGCATTCCTGGCGTTTTATGTAAAGCGCTGGGATCAACTAAGCGGCGTGTTTACCATTCCTGGCGTTTTACGTAAAAGCGCTAGGAATGCTAGTAAAAGGTGCTATAGCATTCCTAGCGTTTTTACGTAAAAGCGCTAGGGATGCTATAGCACCTTTTACTAGCATTCCTAGCGTTTTATGTAAGCGCTAGGGATGCTATAGCACCTTTTATTAGCATTCCTAGCGTTTTTACGAAAGCGCTAGGGATCCTCTAGCTCCTCTTTACAATTCCTAGCGTTTTAACTTTAAAGCGCTAGGTATTGAATAATTTTAACTTCATTTCTAGCGTTTTTCTCTAAAAGCGCTACCTATTGACTGATTTTTTTAATTATTTTTTTATTTTTGTTTATTCTCCTTTTAATTACAACCTATTAATTCATTCCCTTCCAAGTAAAATTCATCAAATATCATTCCAACAAAATTCAGCCAATATCATTACAATCAATATATAGATACACACAAAATTCAACCTATTAATAGATATTTTTGTTTACAAATCATACAACATCATAAGTAACTTACATTATGAAACTCAAAAGTAGCTACAAATTAAAGCTATACCATATATAACATAAATGACTCTTTGTCTTGACCACTAGATCTCATGATCACTAAGTGATGCCATCGACTGCAATATAACATAATCCATGTTATTGTTAAATTTACAAAAACAATATAATAATTATCTATTAATAAAAATAACGAGAAATCATTAAGTCTATATTACCTTTTCCTTTTCCTAGATAAAATTTTGTTTGCAATTCGCGTCTTGGTATTTTTTCGAAGCGAATAAAAATTCCATCATTATGATCTTTTCTAAAATATACAACATCCTCTATAGAAGTATTTTCCCCTATTATTGGTTACGATGTTACGAAGAGCGGGTCGTCCTCAACACCAACATCATCGGGTGCTTCATCATCATCGTTGTTATACACAAATTTTTGTCGATCAATAGAACAATAGACCAATTGATATTAAGCTGGATCGGTGACATAAAACACTTGTTGAGCTTGCGATGCTAAAATAAAAGGTTCATCTTTATATCCTAACTTGTTGAAATTCACCCGCATGAACCCTAATTCATCAATCGTAAACCGAGTATTATTGTCAACCCATTCACATTTGAACACGGGCTCTGAAACATATTGTAATCCAACTCCCATATGTGTTCAATGAAGCCAAAGTAAGACATATTCGCATATATGGGATTTCTATCTTTGTACTTTGGATGCATGCATAGAATGAGCTACAAGAGTCACCCCACTATTTTGCATTTTACTCGATCATCTTGTTCTTTTGTATAGAAAGTGCACTCGTTCATTAGATATTTGTTGTAAGAGAAGACATGTATATTTGGACCTTTTGCTAACCATCTCAATCTTTTTGAAATCGAAGTAGGATTGAAACACACTCACCATCAATGTGATGTTTTAGCCACACTATGAAACTCCTATTGTGTTCTTTTGCTAACCAAACTTGCTTCTTTCAGGGAATTGACTCTTAGAATCTCCTTGTGCTTGGCAACATATGAATCAACCTCACTATCATTGTGAAGAGCGTACAAGTGTGCTTGCTCTAGTTCTTTCCTTGATACCATCACTAATTTATTTCTGTCATCCCTTTACTAATCCTTCTGCATGGCGAGACCTTGGCGGTCCCACAGAATATTCAAGACTAGATAGATGGCCGTGCAAAACTCAATAGCCTCTTCAACTATGTGGCGCTCAACAATACAACCCTCAGTCGTGATCGATTTTCACATATCCTTTTAATATCTTCATGTAGCGCTCAAGCGGATACATCCATCTCATGTAACATGGGCCACACAATTGTGTCTCTCTAACCGGATGAACTATTAGATGAATCATTATGTCGAAAAAGGAAGGTGGGAAATACATCTCAAGCTCACACAAAGTGTGAGTAATTTCTCTTTGCAATGTTGGCAACTTTCAGGGTCAATCACTCTACTACAAATCGCCTTAAAGAATAAACAAAGTTTGGTTAAGGTCGGCGCGCACTTTCTTAGGCAAAATGGATCGAATACCAATGGGTAGCAAATTCTCCATGAGAACATGACAATCGTGGGACTTTAGAGACTTTAACTTGAGGTCTTTAATCGATACAAGAGTCGCCACATTTGAAGAGTATCCTCTGGAACTTTAACTCCATGAAGAAACTCACAAAGAGCAGTCTTCTCCTTTCTAGATAGAGTATGAAAAATTTGGGAGGTAGATATGTGCGTGTACCCTTCTTTCTAGGACCCAATTCAGGTCTCGAACCCATACTAACCAAATCCAACCTTGAGTTGATGGTATCTTTAGTCTTACGGCATATTGAGTAAGGTACCAATGACACTTTCGAAGACATTCTTTTCAACATGCATCACATCAATGAAATGCCTTACATATAATGACTTCGGTATGGCAACTCAAAGAAAATCGACTTTTTCTTCCACCCCGTTCGGCTTCCCAAATTTAATGTTCAAATCTTCCACCTTTTCAAATGCACATTAGCGAGTCAAAGCGGGGGGAGCTCGTGTTCTGTATTCCCATCAAATGCCTTTCTCCACAATCGATAGTGATGAGTTGATGGCAAAAATCTCGATGACCAAGATAGATATTCTTCTTACCATGTTCCAACCACATCAATCTGTGTTGTCTTCACATATAGGGCATACTGCTGCGCCCTTTGTTCACTGTACCCGGATAGATTGCCGTATGCGGGAAAGTCGTTAATTGTGCCAAAGATCATAGCCCTCGGTGAAACTTTCTTCTCTCTGAACCCATCATACACCTCTACCCAGTCTCCCACATTTGCTTCAAGTCTTCAATTAAAGGAGCCAAGTATACATCAATATCATTTCTGGTTGTTTGGGCGAGAAATTAACAAAAAACGACATCATATATTTGCGTTTCATGCAAAGCCACGTGATAAGTTATAAATCGCCAAAATCACGGGCCATGTCTTTGTGGGAGCTACTACGGATACCGTGCGGGTTAAATCCATCAGCCAGACAATGCAAGGCGTAGGTTTCTCGGGTCATCCCGAAATTAGGATACTCAATATTGATTTTTTCCATTGCGGAGAATCTGTAGGGTGTCGTAGCATACCATCTTTAATCCTTTCATCCTCATGCCATGTCAAGTGTTTTGCATCTTACGAACTACGATACATGCGCTAAATCGAGGAATTATAGGAAAATACCACAACACCTTTTGTGGAGCGGACTCTTTCTTCTTATCTGCTTGGTGCATTACATTTAGGACACGACTTTAACAAGCGCATGTTCATTCGAAATAAAATGCAATCATTCGGACAAGCGTGTATCTTCTCATAGTTCAAGCCAATAGACCCCAACATTTGCTTTGCATCATACGTCCGAGAAGGAAGCACATTATCATTCGGCAACATTTCTTTCGAAGTGAGAGTAAATCGGTAAAGCTCTTATCAGTCCATCCGTGGCGAGTTTTCAAGTTATACAACTTGATCACGACCAATAATTTTGTGAATTCATTACAACCCGCATACAATGGTGTCTCTGCATCGATTATCAACTTCTCAAACATTTCGGGACAATCATTAAGATCCTCTTCAACCACCTTTGCCATCTCTTCAAATTCGTTCGCATCAAATGAATGTGTTCGGTGTCAGCCGTGGGCATATCTCTTACTAATATCATTCATATTTGAAGATTCACCTTTTTCTCACCGTGCATTATCCAACAAGTGTAACTTTGATCAATTCCATTAAGCCTTTAAATGTCGTGCCAACTCCTCTGCGATGGCGATTTTACATAACAACACCTTAAACAAGGACATTTCATACCACTAGAAGTCCCTAAGCGTTCAACGGCCTGACTCACAAAATAATCCACTCGGTAATATACTCCTTGAATGCAGACGATTGGCGGACATCAATTTCTATCCATAATTTCCAAATTATATTTATAATAAAATCACGAGAAGAGAACTTTAACATATGACCCATCAAGCAATTCGAATATAATGAAGAATCAATTCATATAAAAAAACAAACAAAAATTCCTCTTTTAAAATTTTTTCAAATCCACTCCTTATATATTTTCCCAAGCTATATCTATATCATATTATAGTCTTCCAAATAATTAATTTATGTTTAACAAGAAGAGGCTAGTGGTAAAAAAAAAAAAGAAGAAGAGTCTAGTGTGCACAAGTGACAAAACTAATATATTTCTAAACTAGAACCCATAATTAATATCTAACAAGAAAGCAGAGCAAGGAACAAAAACTCACCAATGTTATGCAGAGTGAGAGAGATGATGTTCTTTGAGAGAGATGATTTTCGTTGAGAGAGATGATGTTAATTTGAGTTAGGGTGTTAGGGTTTTGCGTTTACGGGTGAGTGATTTTGCGTTTACGGGTGAGAGTGTTGGTGAGAAAGGAAGTAGCTCAATGGGAAACAAAAAAATATTATTTAACCATACCTAGCGTTTTCTAAAAAGCGCTGAGGATCTATCTAGCGTGTTTTCTAAATACCTAGCGTTTTGAATAAAAGCGCTAGGATGCTGTCTAGAGTGTTTACTAAATACCTAGCGTTTTATAAAAAGCGCTGAGGATCTATCTAGCGTGTTTTCTAATTGGCTAGCGTTTTGAAAACAAGCGCTGAGGATCTGTCTAGAGTGTTTTCTAAATAGCTAGCGCTTTATAAAAAGCGCTGAGGATCTATCTAGCGTGTTTTCTAATTGGCTAGCGTTTTTGAATTAAAGCGCTAGGGATGCTGTCTAGCGTGTTTTCTAATTTGCTAGCGTTTTAAGTAAAAGCGCTGAGGATGCGTCTAGCGTGTTACCTAATTGGTAGCGTTTTAAAAGTAAGCGCTACTAATGGTGTAGCGTGTTATTAAAATGGGTAGCGTTTTTTTATAAGCGCTACTAAAGGTGGCGATCTCTTTTTACAATTCTGGCGTAGTGTCATGTTTTGTTCATTGTCAAAGCACACACACTTTTAACACCATTTTTTATGAAAAAAGTTTTATGTGAGGGGATACACACTATTATTAACATTGTTGTCTATTATTTAAATCTTAGAAACGTAGGGATATCTTGTCTTCTCTCTATTTACATTCTTTTACCAAATCTATATTGTGCATTCAATTTGATTTTAATCAAAAGCCATTAATCAATTAATACATCCTTAAAATATATCAAATGTTATATAAGCAATTAAAATCACAATAAAAATTGACCATTTTCACAAAAGACATTGTAAATTTATTTGTGTTTAAATGTATAAACTTGAATTGTTTATAAATGCATCTCTGTTCACAAATTTCTATTTGTCTTGTTAATCACAACCATTTCATGATATATACTTTCTTCCTTATTATTGCGTATTTATTTATTCCTTTTGTCGGTGGAAAATGCTATAAAATTATTAGAAAACTATTAATAATTTATATATGTGAAATCCATAGTATAAGTTTTCTTTGATAATTGCGATCTTGTTTTTAATATTATTTATTATTAGATTTTTGTATTAGCTAAATAGTTTAGATTTATTTTTCTATATTTTGAGCTTGTCTTATTATTATAAAGGTACATAATATTACATGATTTTGCTATTTTATATGAGATTTGTTTTTTGAAAATGAAAACTCTATGCATTTTTATTAAATTTTTGTTATGGAATTTGTCAATAATAATATGAGTTGTTTGATGAAGATTGAAAAAGGGGTATGAAAATTAATTTTTTTTTAGGGAATATATCTCAACTTTTGTTAATTGTCTAGTGTGGGTACTGATAAAGGTCGTTGTGGGTGCACGATTAAAGTTAGTCATGGTTTACCGTGTGCTTGCTTGCGACCTTGGTCATATGCACCTTGGAGGTTGTCGAATCCCATTAGAGGCGGTTGAAACGAGAACCTTTCTTTTTTGAACACGTGGACGAGCCAATGAAGAATGACAACCAGAGCTCTATCCTCACAACAAGTAAAGCAAAGGAGCATTCACACCTTCCTCTACATATCTTGACTACATTGATGACATTATTGATGTAGTCGGGGATTGACATTGTGGCTACCGATGTATTGTCACCTCACTTAGATACTCATAGGAAAGTTGGCCATTAGTTCGCAATGATCGATTGATGAGATAGACACACATCTTGATCTATATAATCGGTGATTGGTAATGATCTTCAAACTTTCATAGATTCATTAGTTGTTACTCATATGGGATACATCTCACAAGAGAAGTGAATGACGATACGATATGAAGCACGTTATAGCAATCAGATATTACATAGCCCTGGTTGTGTTATCATAATTAGATGGTGGGTCATGGACATTTTTACGCAATTATGTGTTAACTTGAAGTCTTTTAAGCATTGAAAGGAATTTTTATTTTTACAAAATTGAAAGGAATTTATAAACAAAGAAACTTGGGATTTGAAGAAAAATAATGTGGTTTCCAAAACTAAAAGAATCATATGAAAACTTTTGTTTGTAAAACAAATATTTTATGATTTTTTACTTTAGAAGTTTTTTTTTTTTAGATAAGCTTTTTACTTTAGAAGTTACATCAATCGATCAAAGATTTTTCTTTATACGGTGGTGGCGTAGAGATTTTTACAAGGTCAATCAATCGAAATGATATGTCATAAAAATGTTTGATTTTATCTCAACTATTTCGAAAGTTACTCATATCACATTTTTTTGATCAGTTGATAGTGTAAGGCTTTTTACACCGACAATATATACTAATTAAACCCTTTAGTAAATCACGAAATGATACGTCATGAAGAATGTTAGACTTTATCTCAACTACCTTAAAAGTCACTCATACATTATTTTTGATTGGTTGATGGTGTAAAAAACTTACATCGACGGTGGACACCAATTAAACCCTAATATAAAAGAAAACTAGAAAAGAAACATTTTGTAAAAGATGTGAAATATAAACTATTTTTACTGAAAGGGTAACCATTAATTATAATAAAATTAATTAGATCAAAATAATATTAAATCAAAACTAAATTGAGTAAAATAACAAAAATATCTTTCATATCCTTTAGCTATCATTATCAATAGTTAGCATTAAAATTAAAATATGATACAATCATACAAATTAGATTTCAATGGCTATATATATATATATATATATATATATATATATATATATATATATATATATATATATATATATACACCCCAAAGAAAATGGACATTACATAACCGTTGCAATACCCAGAAACAACAAGGAGAAAGTGCCAACACTGATAAAAAAAAGGAGAAAGTGCCAATATTTTTTGGTCAAGACCAGTGTATCCACCGCCGAGCACAGTGACTAATCCCATTGCTGAATTGGAGCCACTTCGAATGGTGGGACAGCTGGCCCAGAAATTTAAAGATCCTCCATACCCAATGCGAGAAAGTGCCAATATGAAAAACATACATTTCCAACTTCAATGAAAAAAATTTCAAGTAAATGAATGAGTAAATGAATCACACACAAAACAGGGGAGAATTAATCTCAAAGAAAAAAAAAACAGGGGAGAATTTACCAACATGGAGCATAAGATGCACTTCACAACTCTGAAGGAGAGAGAGACCTATTGAATTCAAACAAGCACCACTCACACTTGTGTACAAAAATGAACCAAAAAAACTGTGGGTCCCCTGTAAGGCTCTTGAAGTCGGCCTACGACTCTTGTGAAGCTCAGGGAGCCCAACTCACCTAAACTTTTTATATTAAAAAAAATTGTCCATATAGCATTTCTAGTATTATATATATAAAATTTTAAATATTTATATAATAGTAAGAAATTAAATTTAGACTTATATATATATATATATAATTATATATTATAATTTCAAATGGGATGTGAGATTTTGTCAAGGAAATGATTTTGTTTTTTGTCTTATAATGTTTTGTAATAATTAATTTAAAAAAATTAATATGATAGGTTTGACATCATTTCCCCTGACCCTTGAGACGATCAGGATGACCCCTCTCTCCGATTGTAGATTATATCGTTGAATCTAACGCTGTTAGTTTCTCATTAAGGGATTTTGTACCCTCCTTTATTTTGTTTTATGAAAAACAAACAACTAAAAGATTAAATACTTCCTCACACTACTTTGAAAGAGCAGTGCGAAACTCTATTGTATTTCTATCCCTACTATAATAAACTCTAATTTAGCATGATATCTAATAAACGGGTTTGACTATCCCTTATACCCGCTATAATATAACTTTGCTCATTAATAAAAATCTAACCACCACAATACAATACCTCAAAGGGTTATACTACATTGTATATATGGCTTACAATCTATCAAAAAAGAATCCAGCAAAAAATCTATCAAAAAATATTTGTGTTGCAATTTAAACAGGTTATCGTCTATTTCTTTGCCAAAATGACTCAAAAAAAGCATGATTATGTTAGTATCTTGAAGAGATTCAAAAGTAAAAATTCGAGAAGGGAACGAATGGAAAGAGAAGAGCGACTCTAAAGAATACAAAATCTATACTTTTTGTGATATCACGATTTTAACATGTAAATAGCAAGAGTAGCTAGTGGAGAAGATGGTCTTTTCCTTTGTACCACTAAGTTCTAAAATTTAGTTCCTTTGTACACATGATCAATGTTTTTGCCATAATAGTATTCTAAAATTTAGTAGTGACATTACATGACATTGTACCTAAAATTAAACTTCATAACAAAAACTAATATTGGTTTTATGGGTTTTTGAAGAGAATATTTATTTATTTAATTTTATGATTTTTTTGTAAAAGAAGTTGGTTTTGAAAGAATATAAATAAGAAAAAGCGAAAAGGGGCTGCATTAGTAGAACAGAGGTGCAATTAGAGCAGTGGGTTGTATTATTAACAGGGTTTGCGAATAACAAAAGCCCATTTACATTTTTTGAGTTTTAATAAGTGGCTGCATGAAATTTGGGCTTTCAATGAGCGATATAATTAAAGAAGGGAGTGTAAAACTAAATCTGACATTTTTTTAAAATAAATAAAAAAATAATAAATAAAGAATTAGTATTTATGACTCATTAATTTTGGTGAGAGAGACTAAGTGTTTTGTACTGATAAATGCAAAGTTGAAAACACAAATAAATGCAATAAAATTTGAATTCAATATATTGGTTCCTTTTTTTAGGGATTTGATTAGCAGTATGTTATTAAAACCGACCCGGTGATTGACCCGAGCAGGACACTGGGTCAATGGTCGAACCGATGGGTCACTTATTGACCCGCGTGACCCGGTATTTATCAATTTGATATTAAATTAATATGAGAATTAGACAAATGTAGGATATTATAAGTCACTATTTTTAATATAATTGAAAATTAGAAACAAATTGTAAAATGAATAAAATTACCCATATTTAATAACATTCTAGTTAATAAATATATAGAATCTAAAATCTATGGAATGTGATACAAAATATTAGATGTGAAATAAATATAATATATAATAACAAATATATAAGTATTAAAACACATAATAAATAGATATAAATAATAGGTAAAGAGTTTTGCAATCAAAGAAGGAACAGGGTAAATATAATGTAATACGTTTCAGTACCATCAAAACGTGGGTGCTCAAATGGTCAGCGTTAGGAGGCTTCAGCATGAGGGAATAGATTCGATTCCCTACTTCTGTTTTTTTGGTGATATATTTTGAAATTAATTATGGTAAAAACGCGGGTTGACTAAGTCAACTCTTAGGTGGAGATCCAAGTGTAAGGGAGAAGCTGATGTGGAATTAAGCAATTGATGATGTAATTAGTGACGTGGCAGGATAGGTGGATGCATATGTGGAACATCCATGGTTTAATATATATATATATATATATATATATATATATATATATATATATATATATATATATATATATATATATATATATATATATATATATATATAACAAAACAATGTGTGGATCCAAACACTAGTGGAAAAAAGCGGATTTTACATCGAAACAATTTATATCGGTTAAAACACTACTTGAGATATGGAAAAAGGAGGCGGTGGCATTTTTGCAATTTTAATTACATTTTTCATATCGGTTGAGTAACTAACCGATATGGATGGACATTTGATTACATTTTCATATCGGTTGAGTAACTAACCGATATGGATGAACATTAAAAAATTCCTTGAGAACCCACGCGAAGAGAGAAGCGGTCGAGCTTCTTCTAACTTGACCCACGCGAAGAGAGAGATAGAGGCGTGAAGAGAAAGCGAGCTTCTCACTGCCGTCGCACGTCACTCTTTCATTTCTCTCTCTCTCGGCTTCTCTTCTTCTCCGTTCTGTTCTTTCAAAACCCTATCGCGCGTTCTCTCCTCGGCTAGAGAATCAACAACAACGACTTCGGTAATTTGATTTTTTCTGTTTTGATGGTTCTACATTTTAGTCTCATACAAAAGCGGGATCGTTTTGAAGCTCATTTTGTTGTTGTGTTTTTCATGCCCTAGGGTTTTGATTTGACTCTTGTACTTTGCAATTGGACACACATTTCCGATCGAGAGGTGAGAAAAAGGTCAAAATGTTATTTGATTGCATTATTTAACTTTTTCGTGTTTTTCTTTTTAGATTTTGTTATTACTGCTGGATTTTAGTTTAACTTGCTCTGATTTCTTTGTTGATCATCATTTTGGGGAAAAATTTCAAGGCCATTGCAATTTCTCTCTCTCTCGCTCGCTCTTATTTATTTTTTTTAATATTTTTTTCGCTATAAATGTTTCTTTAAAGTTATACTGGCTTGCCTGTTTAGTAATTTTCTCAACGCGTTAAATAGTCCAACTCAGTTAACGGGTTGGAAAATCGGTGGTGGTGATCCTTGTGGTGAATCTTGGAAAGGGATAACTTGTGAGGGTTCTGCCGTTGTTTCCATGTATGACATTCTTCTTTATCATACTGCACAACTTTCATTTTTATCAGTTGTTTATTAATTTATGATTAAGAATTAAGAAAATAGAACTAACCTCTCTGTTGTAAATTGTAATGCTGGTTAGTGAGCTCTCTGGTTTAGGACTCGATGGAACTCTTGGTTACTTGCTTTCAGACCTTATGTCACTCAGAAAACTGTGAGATAATTCTATTCCTATCATTTTCTGTTTTACTATTGGTTTTTATTTTTATTTTTAATGAAATTTGTGTGTTTTTCTAGTGACTTGAGTGACAACAAGATCCATGATACAATTCCCTATCAGTTGCCACCTAATCTTACAAGCCTGTATGTTATACTCAGCTACATTTCAATTTCTTGATCAGTTTTATTTTGCTGCTTTATATGAAATGCTGATTTTTCTTGTCCCTGAAACTCTTCAATTTGACTAACAGAAATCTTGCAAGAAATAACTTAACTGGAAATCTTCCTTATTCCATTTCTGCCATGGCTATTCTCAATTATCTGTAAGTTGCTTTTTGAATAAATATCAGGTATTTAACTTCTCTCATTTTCTTCTCTGTGAGGTTTTCTTGAGGTTTCTCTGTTAGATTGTTGATTTCTTGAGGTTTTCTTGGATTCATTGTATCTGTTTTGCACTTATCTGTGTTGTATTTGGATTCAAGCCTATCGTTCTTGAGGTTTTTCAAATTTGAATGGATTCTATATAAATTTCTAAAATATTTTGACAGCTCATGCAACAATTCCTGCTCAAGTTGATTCTTATAGATATCTGATGTTCAACTTGTCAAGTGATTTATGAAAATCTCTGCTTAGCAGCATTTGTGAATTTGTCTACTAGTTCAGACTTGACAAATGGTAAACCAAATTATTTTTGCTTCCAGATTCTCTCACGATGAAATGTCTATCTACCTCTACATGTTTGGTTGAATAATGTTGGATTGGGTTGTGGGAGATGGCAGTTGTATATTTGTTATTACAAAAGAGATCAACCTTAGAAGGCAAAGCCACTTTCAGTGAGTTGCTTTTTATTCCAAATAACCTTGGATTGCTTTTTATCGGATGGCGGTTGTATATTTGTTATCCCATCTGTTCTTTGGCGGAGAGATATTGAATTTCAAGAATGCTTGGTCGGGAGGATTTGTAAACACTTATCCACTTGTATGAAGCTAATTTTTATGCTTGTGTACATGAAAGTGGTCATTTTTCCCTATGTTTTGTTTCATCATTGTAATTAATTTGGTTGGTTATTTCAATAAAATTTATGCTTCTTGTTGTCATTTTACAAAGTTACTTTCACATTGCAGATTTTTATATGGGGATACTCAAAGAAGTTTCATCCGACAAGAGTACCTCTCAAAAAGGAATCATTCATTCGGATATGTGGTCTCTTGATTCTAAGACTTGGGAATGGAGCAAGGTTGTGGTTTCAAGTTAAATAGAAGACTCACGATACTTATTTAGTGACTATAATAAATAGTTAAAGAAGTAAGTTGTGATTGATCTAATTCATGTATGAATTAACAGGCTAGATAAATGCACAATGCTAATGATTCCTAACAAATACTCAAGACATGCTTTGCTTGGCCAATTTCCACTCTAGCTTCTCCAGTGAATGATTTCTCTTTCACTCTTTGGTATAGTTCTTTTGATTTCTTCCATATTTCTCTCTCAATCTCATGCTTTATGATTTTCTTTTCTTTGCTACGATTTATTGTTTTGCGAAAGACAGGTTATAGTCGATAATGGATCTTTGAAAGCGAGTAAGCGAAGCTTCTCCTACTCTCAGTTATTCAATAAAATTGTACTTTAAGGTGTTAATGATTAGAAGAGCTTGCCATTTAAAGCTGCCACATCATGAGCATGTGAGTTTTTAATAGTTTTTATCAGTTTAAGTGTGAGCTATAAGTTTTATCTGTTTTGAGCATGTTGGGGTGCCTCTAGTGGAGAATTGTCATTTGGTTTCAATAGTTTCTGTTTTTTGCTTATTGACTCAAATTTTTATTTTCATGGTCGTGTCGGGACCTGCTTAACTAATGTCATTTTATTAGTAATGACACAAATTGTTTTTGCCAGATATACAATGAGCAAATCACAGATCAGCTGGATCCAAATCAAAGGAACCTACTGAGTTAAATTTAGAACACTATAGTGATTATTTATTTCTCATGTTTCTTTGTTTTATCTTTGTAAGTGAAGTGATATTTTGTCCTTTATCATATAGCCCATATCTTCCCTGGCATTGTGTTAATACAAACATTTTATCTCTTTTATGACCTCTCTTTGAGCATCGTTGCAGAACTAGTCTTAGATGAAATGTCAAATAAACATCACGTACACACACTACAATTGTTTACACCTAGGTTCGAACCCGGGAGCCAACGTGACGACAGATGTCGCTGAAATTGCCAAGGCAACCAACAATGAGGGACTTTCACATGCATATCCGTTATGTTAATTGTATGGATTTAAATACATTGCCGCCATAAGAGAATTTTTACAATGTCGGGCTTCACATATTTGTTTTTTTAGGCAAATAGAAGGAAGGAAGCCTCATTAAACCCTTCTGATGTTAAAAAATATCAGGAAGGAAAAAGAGTACTTCCCCTTGATTTTATTAAAAAAATATCAGGAAGGAAAAAGAGTACTTACCCTTATACACAGTTAGTGTATATAAATTAAACTCTTTAATTTACATATATTGTCGGCGTACAAAAAATTTACACGATCGACGTATACAAGTTGACATGTCACTAAAAATAAGCGAGTCTTTTTATCAAAAAAGCGAGTCAACTCATAACTACCCTATATATGTTTCTCATACATTAATTGTGATTGGATGAGTGTAAAAAAATTATATCGAAAGTGTGTAGCAATTAAACTCTAATTGTAAAATGCATATCTGAGTTTTCTTCTGAGGCTACAACAATATAAATTATGAATTTAACTTATATACATTGTCGTAGTAAGAGATTTTTACAATGTCAATTACAAAGTGACACATCATAAAAAGTAGCTTACTTTATATCAATGTGCGTACATTAAAGTCCCTCATACCATGATTTTTAATTGGTTGTCGGTGTAAATTTTTTTACATGTATACCAATTAAACACATATTATTTAGGTTTAATTGGTATACACAGCCGTTGTCAAAACTTTTACACCATCAGCCTATCAAAAATCATTGTATGGGTAAATTTTAAAGTAGTTGAGAAAAAATCAAATATTTCTTTTGACATGTCATTTTGTGATTGACGTCGTAAAAGATCTCTTACATCAATGGTGTATATAATAAGTTAAGTCCATAGTCAATTGTATATAAATTAAATATTATATAAAACATTTATATTCCAACAATTCATATAAATTAAATATTAAATATTGGGTAAACCTTCTTTTTAATTAGCCATAGTCAAATGGATTAGGCCAAAAGGCCCGATAAAACGTAGGATTTTCGATGGTAAAATTTAAGCCGAAATTAGAACTAAGTTTTTGTGAATCAAAATAAAAGTGTAGTGGCCGATCCAAAACTGTGAATAAGGGATGAAAAAACTGTTAGAGTGTAGACCTAGGGTTGATTGAATTCCCAAATTGTGGGAAAGCCTAGAGAGAGAAAGAGAATTTGTAATAATCTTGCTTCCCTTCTTTCATTGTCATTCATGCTTAAATAGGAAATTAGTACAAGGAAATATCTAAACGGAAAAATAACGAGCTGGCAGCATCCTACTAACAACTAGGGAATAATTTCAAAATTCATCCACAGCTGTAACACCTTCTATCCTTCATAAAATTGAACTAATAGTAGTCCTTCTTCCAATTGGGTTCCTTCCTTTTTTTTGGTCAACTGAAAGGTTTCATTAATTGGGCCAAGCCTCAAAACCAATACATCAATAGAGAGAGAAGGCCACAAACTTAGCCAAGTCAAAGAAAAACAACAACACAACTACAAGGGTATAAACAGGGATTGTGGAGGTGCCAATAACAAATGGTTAGGCTTAACAAACAAACCCAGCCCATTAGTCATTAAATCTCACAACCCGACCCAAACTTAACAACGAAAATTAACTTAGAAAGAGAACGAGACACACCCTACATGACAAAAGTAGAAAGAGAGAAAGCGGCGCGATGACTCTCGTTGGTTTACGAAGCCCTAATTCAGAAACCCAAATCCTCACCGTCTTCCTTCGATTACTTGAGATATCTCAACCACAACACCACAAAATCACCGATCGCGAGCTCAATTATGGCCGAAGCACCTCACGACGACAATAGGGTTGAGATCGAAGAGGTGGAACGAGATGAATCAAGTAACGAAAGTCAACGATGGAGCTGCGCTACCTCAGATCAAGATCAACCACACTCTGAATCCATCTTTTCTGAGACTAAAAGAGTAGAGATGACCGGGGGAAGGTTAAGGACCCAACTTTGAAGGAGTTGACCATGCATCGCAAGGTTAGCTAGCAACCAGATCTGCCATTGTGTTGCTTCTCGAGGAATCCATTGAAGACTATTGAGGTAAACTTTTCAGCAATATCCCAAATGTCCTTCAAGATACAATTTATTTCCATTCTTCTGATCTTCTTGTTGCATGCATGTACGAGGTGCTTGGAGTCCGATTCAACTATAACTGTCGTGACCGGGATCTCAACGTAGACGGCTAAAAAATTGCAATTTTAGGAGTCGCCACCCAATTTATTAAAGATAGGCAAAATTGAGAAAAACATAATCTAGGAGTTAGTGGTCTGCGTAACTAGGTCGGATTCGGGAGTCGATTATGAGTAGGGAATGGGTGAAAACCTAATTTCACTGCACCCCTAACACATCTGTCCTAAGACAGTTACCCTAAATTTGATTTGTGCAATTAATAAGTTATTTAATCATTTGTTCACCCAAAAATAAGATTTAATAGGATTCGATAGGAAAATAAGGTTTATTTACAAATAAATAGAAATGGGGACTTAATTTAGAAAAATTTAATTTGACTTTGACAAGGAGACCCCGCGCCTACGTACTCTCTGGTGCGATGAGAGACCCAAAACCCACGTAGTTCTTCATTAAAATTTGTTGGTTGGTTGATTTTAATTTGAAGGGGTTTAAGATCTAAGTTGTACAACTCGAGTCTCTTAAACCGGGATTGACAAGATGTACATCTCGGTCAAACCCATATTTTGGTATTTGAAAATAGGTGCTACATAATAATAAACTGATTGGGGTTTTTTTTTCGGAAAACGTGTCGTTCGGTTTTAATTCTAAAGTGGTTTAGGACCAAGTTGTACAACTCGGGTCTCTTAAACCGGTGTTGCGGATTTGATAACACGTACGTCTCGACCAAAATCCTAATTATGTTTATTTTTAGGGATAAATAACAATGAATATGACATACATATAATAAAGAAATAAGAAAATAATAGAAGAAAACAATTGAAAAGCGAAGCAGGTGCCATCGGCCAAAGTAAAAGTGCGAATAGGAAAAATGAATCGTTTTAACAAATAAGGGGTGCAAAAATTAAAATGGTCTGATTTACACATTATTTTAAGTAATCCAATTGGTAAGAAAAAGATAACAGAATTAAAGAACAAATAAATTAAAAAGGAAAGGGACAAGCTGAAAACGTGGGGAATATAAATATTAAATACCCACCCACAAATCTTGCAAACCCTAAATTGATCCCCTCCCTTTCCCTTTTCTTCTCCACCGCCGCAACTCTCTAAGAGAGAGACAGAGCTTGCAAAATTTCGTAAAAAAAAAAAACAAGAGGAGAGAGAGGATATTTCTGGTCCGAGAGAGAGAGAAATAGCGAAATGAGAGAGAGAGAGGGAGCGAACTGAAGTGGGAGGAAAATGGAGGGAGGTTTCGCGGTGGCCAACGACGACTAGAGGAGAGGATCTCCGGCGAACTCCATGAGGAGCTCGGTTTCCTTCAAATCTCCTCCCCTCCTCTTTTCTTTCTCTGTTTTTTTTATCTCTCTGCATTTTTTTACGGGTGGTTTCAGTTTGGAGGGTGGCTGAAGGTCGCTGGGTTTCTGAGATGGTGGTTGGGGACGATTTGTGGTTCGGTTTACGATGGTGGGAGTGGTGGTTGCGTAAGGTTGGATGATGGTGGTGGTGATTTTGAGTGGTTTTTGAGAGGGAGGCCGAAGGTGGGGTGGGGGTTAGGTGACGGTGGTGGTTGTTCGGGTTTGAGAGAGGGATGACCGAAGGTGGTGTGAGGATTAGGTGACGATGGTTGTTGGTGGAGATGTGGGTGAGACGGTGGTGGGAGGAGATGCGGCTATCTTCTCTATTTTTCTGATTTCCTCTTTTATATAATTTTTGTTTCAGATCTGTATAATTTTTGGATCATTAGGGTTTCAGTGTGAAACCCTAATTTTGGTGTGGTGATTTCTCCTTGAATTCGTATCTGATTGTCTCCCCCCTTTGCTACTACTGTTGACTGCTGATTTATACTTCTTTTTTAGGTTTAGGCATTAATTTGGTTTGACTGACTTTTGACTGGGTTTCAGATCTGGAGCTTTTGGACATGTGAGCAGACCAGGCCCATCAGCCACGGCAGCAGCTTACAGCAACCCTAATCTGCCTATTTGTGCTTATTTGTCTATATTATTTTCGGATTATTGTAAAAAAAAACATTGTAACTAAATAGTCAAATAAAACTACAATTTTTTTTTTTGTAATTTTTGAATGATATATATTTTTTTATTTTTTTATTTTTAACTGAAAATAGTAAAAACAATGTAAAAGTGACAAACGCGAGCAAAACGACAGATTTAACACTAAAATTCGAAAATACACCAAAAACGATTATTTTTGTGATTTTTCAGAAAAAAGTGAAAAACAACGAAAACAATTGAGTGTTCACAATAACAAACTTGAAGTTCAAAGAGACCACCGTAGACAGACCTTCACGCATCGCCATCGCCTCAGCATGAAGAGGAGAGCTAGCAAATAATGGTAAGGTTTCACCTGTAGTCATAGAACCAGCATAGTCTCGAATAACAATCCCACTGTATCATCTCCCCATTGCCTGGGAAAAGGCAGCATCTGTATTTATCTTCATATAATTCATACTCGGGGGGGGTCCACCTCGTGGAGCTCCTTGTTGCATTTTGCATTGTAGTCTCTGTAGAGGGATTAGAAGTAGGTTTTGCTAGATGTTGAGCAGTCAAAAATTCCATTGTTGCTTTCCTTGTTTGTATGAATGCTTGAGTAGGGTCAGGAAGTCTATTCTCAAAAACCATTGTGTTTCTAGCACTCCAAATGAACCAAATAACATTGAATATAGTTGAGATGGTGTAGTTTTTCTGATTTGTAGATACATACTCCTTTTCCAACACCCCCTCCAACCAGGACGCCATAGTTGACACATTCCACTTAGAGGGCACAGTGCACACCTGGAGACTATGCCATATAGGAGTAGTCCAAGGGCACAGTAGGAAGATATGCTCTCTAGACTCCTCTTGAAGTTTGCAAATAGGACATAGTACCTCCTTAGCTATATGTTTGATAGAAATATTCAATCTAGATACAATGCTCGCGTGCTTGACTCTCCATACCAAATGCTTGACTCTCTCAGTCACATTAGCCCCCCAAATACTCCTCCAGCTAGCCGTAGAGTGACAAAAGGAACTAGATTGTCCCTGCTTAGGGGGAGCAGAACTCTCCCACAAGAAATTATAGGCAGACCTAGTTGTAAACCACCCATCCACCTCATGAGGACAGTACAGACAATCTTGTTGCTTTGTCCACCTAATAGGTGTTTTCACAGCTTCAATTGCAGAGCTAGGATCCAGGAACCTCCTTAGGTTGGCTATACTCCAACTACCAGAACTTTCATCCAGCAAGACTTTCACTTTTAGCCCTCTAGCCTCCTCTCTGACCATAGCTTTGCTTTTGAAGCTAACCAATTATCCTCTTCCAAGTTCACCTTTGTCCCATCACTAATGTTCCACCTCCCTTCCCTTTTCAGTAAGTCTCTACCATGTAAAAGACTCCTCCACACCCAAGAGATTCCTGATTTAGGTTTAACTTCCCAAATATCATCTTTAGTACAGTAGATACTTCTAAGAATAGTAGCCCAATATTCATTTGGAAATTGAATGCACCTTCGGGCTTGCTTAGACAATAAAGATGAATTTTGGCAAGCAAAGTCCTTAAGTCCCATCTCTCCTTTATTCTTATGAGCACACATAGTCCTCCAATTCCTCCAATGGATTCCCCTATTCCTGACCTTAGAACTCCACCATAACTTAGTTATAGCAGAGCAAAGAGACTGGCAGAAATTCTTTGGCAGTCTCACTATTGACATCACATAGGAAGGAATGGCTTGAATTACTGATTTAATAAGCACCTCCTTACCAGCTTGGGAGAGACATTGTTCCTTCCAACCCTCCAACTTTGATAGAACTCTTTCCTTGATCCACTGTAGAGCTTGAGTCCTAGATTTACCCCACTCAGCAGGAACACTCAGGTATTTACCTGGGGAGTCCCAAATAGGGATATTTAGAATGCCAGCTAACTCCAGTCCCACATCTATCCTGGTGCCCTTGCCCAACACTAAGCCTGACTTTTGAAGATTTATCTTCTGACCTGAAGCACTTGAGAACTCATTAAGAATCTTCACCCATTGATACATTTCCTCCTTAGAAGCCTGACCAAAAAGAATAGAGTCATCTGCAAAAAAAACAAATGGGTTAGCTTGGGGGCATTTTTAGCCAAAGAGGGCCCTTTGATTAGGTTCAGATCACTAGCCCTCGAGATTAACCTAGAAAAGACATCATATACCAAAATGAACAGGTAAGGGGAGAGGGGATCACCCTGCCTCAACCCCCTCTCTGGAGTAATTGACCTATACCTAGCACCATTGACTTGATAGGAATATTTGACTGTAGTGATAAGAGACATAACTAGGGAGACCCAATATTGACTGAAACCAAAGGAGAGAAGGACACTCTTTAGGAAAGACCAATCCACTCTATCATAGGCTTTATTCATATCAAGTTTAATAGCAAAGCCACTGTTAGGGCCCTTCCTGACCCTCCTAAGAAAGTGGAAAGCTTCCTGGGCAACCATAAGATTATCTTGAATGAGTCTGCCACCCACAAAGGCACTTTGTTGAGAAGAAATCAGCATATTCAGAGAAGGTTTGAGCCTTCTAACCATAATTTTAGAGATGACTTTGTAGATAAAGTTACAACAACTAATAGGCCTTAGCTGACTAATGGCTTTAGGAATTAGGGCCACAATAGTGTCATTAGTAAATTCACCAATATTACCAGTTTGGAAGAACAAAGAGATAGCTAACAGGACATCTTGTTTGATAATCTCCCAGTTTTTCTGATAGAAGACACCATTTAACCCATCTGGACCAGGAGACTTCTCTGCACCAAGGCTGAAAACTGCGTGCTTCACATCACACATAGTAATAGGGGCAAGGAGAGAATCATTAATCTCCTCAGTAACCAGGCTAGGGATGACACTAAGGCAAGACTCCATCATTGAGGCATTAGAGGCTGTGTACAAGGATTTGTAGAAGTTAACAATGGCTAGCATGATATCCTTGTTCCCCTCCACCCACTCCCCCTCTAGATTTTTAATTCTGTCCAGTCTATTCATGTCCCTTCTTTGCACAGTAGTGATGTGGAAAAATTTGGAACTTTTGTCACCATAGGCTAACCATTTAAGTCTAGCCCTTTCACCCCAATACATTTCCTCTTGCTTCCAATAGCCATCTATAGCATGCCTGACCTGATTTATTTCCACATTGTCCAGAGGAGAGGTATTTAGCAGCCTCTCCAACTTGATTTTTAGCTTAGTAATCTCCACAGCAGCATTCTTGAAAGTTTTTTGATTCCAAGAAGCAAGAGCTCTCTTGCAGCTCCTCATTTTAGAGTTCACTGATTTCCAAGCATCCTCATCAGTTAGGTTAGAGTTCCACCCCTCAGCAACAATATCCTTGCACTCCTCATGTTCCTCCCAATAGGATTCATACTTGAAGAGCTTAGGGCATCTAGAGGTAGGACAAGGGTTAAGAACAATGGGGGAGTGGTCTGAATTCACAATTGGAAGAGCAATCCCTCTAGCATGCTGATATAGATCCCTCCAGCCCCAATAAACCAGAATTCTGTCAATTCTTTGCTTAGTAACCACACCATCTCTTGGGTTGCTAATCCAAGTATATTTACTCCCCTTAAGCTGTAAGTCCATCAGGTCAGTGTTATTAAGAAATTTCCTAAAGAGCCTCATTCTAATAGGAGCAATAGGGGCCAACCCATCCTTCTCAGAGATAGAGAGCATTTCATTGAAATCCCCCATTAAAAACCAAGGGCCTTCCCTGAGAGGCTTTAGTAATTCAAGTCTAGGCCACAAATGCCTTCTAAATCTGAACTTAGAGTTGCCTTAAACAAAGGTAACCTGAAACACATTACCACTCTTCTTCTCCTTCACCCCATCATGTATGAAATTAACACAAGCTTGTAGGACTTGCACCTCATACTTGCTATTCCAAAAGAGACCTAGTCCACGGAGGTACCCTCGGGAATTTGGTACATGATAGACGATACGAAACTTGAACTTTCTCTTAATCTTGTTGACACGTTCCTCTTGGGCTTTGGTTTCCATGAGGAACAAAATGGTCGGCTTTTGACCCTTTACTAGGTCATTAAGCTCCCTACTAGTCGTGGCAGTCGCCAAACCACGACAGTTCCAACTAATTATAGTCATTTGGACTTTGGGGGCTTGTTTAGGCTTGCCTCTCAGCCTATTTGGTATAGGAACCAATAGTAAACTTCCCAAAAGCAGTAGCATCATACTCTCCAAATCTTTGTTGCACAGAAAGGTTGTCACTACTTGTTATGGGCAGAGAGAATACGAATAAAAAGGGGAAGTGCTCAACAATGGCTTTGGAATGAAACCGATATGAAAGCTAGATAGAATAGATTATATTTGATTTTATGACTGTATTAAACTGACGACTGTATATTTGGAGGACTGTACTAACGGAGGACTGTAATAATCTTAGACTATTTTAAACCCTAGATCTGGTTTAGACACTTGAAGATGCAACACTTATTTTGGTGAATGGGAGACTACACCCGGACTAGGGTGAAAAAATAGAAAGGACTAGGACTTGAGGTTGGCTTACCTTGATAGATACAGGAAGTCAACCTATTTAAGGTAGAAAGAAAAAAAGAGAGAACCCTAGCATATTAACTACACAGTGAAGTAGCTAACAACCCGGGACGCCTCCTAACAGGCCATTTATGTCACCATTATGGACTATTAGGAGAGAGAGAGATATAGAACGAAACAATAGATAAAGGAAACAACCCGACCACAAGTAAAGCGGCTCATTAGACACGAGACATAGAAATGACAACGGGGACCGCGCTAGAAGCTAATAGGTTAATCTCGAGGTAGTTGAAAATCGCGATGAGCTTCCATGAACTAAACAATGGCGCACCAATAACCCCTCTTAGAGAGCGAAACCCTAGCGAGAAGCAGAGGTTATCTCTAGTAACACTAATTGGGTTCCTTTACGATCGTTTTCCTTCTTATTGGGCTCATTCACCATCTCTAGCCCAATTGGCACATTCGCTTCCTTTAACGCATTGGGCTCAATCTCTTTAGTTGGCCCATTTTGCTGATCCATAATCGTAACATCACTCCCTCGGTCAACAAAAGTCTTGTCCTCAAGGGGAGGTATAGTGGTATACCAGTGTTCTGCCAAGGGGAGGTATTTGGTCCATCGTTGAGGTGCATCACACACATAGCAACATAGATACATTTCTAAACAGCGATTTAAGACCTCCGTTTGGCCGTCGGTTTGCGGGTGGTATGCACTATTGAGAGCCAAGGTAGTTCCTCGAGATTTAAACAGTTCTTTCCAAAATTTGCTAATAAAAACTTTATCCCGATCACTAACAATTGATTTTGGTGTTCCACGGAGCCTGTATATCTCTGTTAAGAAGACTGAAGCCAGGTGAGCAGCTGAGAAACCAGTAGGAAGGCCGATGAAGTGAGAAAACTTGGTGAGACGGTCTACCACCACCCAAATCACAGTCTTGTTGGCTGATAAAGGCAAGTTAGTAATGAAATCCATTGAGATATATTCCCAAACCTGTGTAGGAGTAGGTAGAGGTTGTAGGAGGCCATAGGGTTTTTGAGTGGAGTATTTATTGGATTGACAAACATCCCATGAGTTTTGTTATCCAATTTTGTTGTTCTGGTGTTTGTATTGTTTGAGTCATTAAACTTTTAAGACTCTTGTGATCTGTGAATATCTTAAAAGTGTGCCCTAACAAATATTGCCTCCACTTTTTGACAGCTTCCGTGAGAGCATATAGTTCCCAGATATAAGTGGAGGAAGAAGCAAGCCGAGGTGAAAGTTTCTTCTTTGAAGAATGCAATGGGATGATGGTTACGAGAGAGTACAACACCTCTGACCAAACTGATGCATCAATGGTGACTTCAAATGGTAAGGAAAAATCTGGAAAACTTAGTATTGGTAGCTGTAGCATAGCATTCTTTAGAGCTAGGAAAGCTTGTTCTACTTCTGGAGTCCAAGTAAACTTAGTATTCCTTAGGAGTTCAGTTAAGGGATGGGCTATAGCAGCATAACTTTTAACAAATCTTCGTTAGAATCCTGTCAGACCAAGAAAAGCCCTAAGTGTAGTAAGAGAATTAGGCACTGGCCATTCAGAAATGGCTTTCACTTTATGCGGAATAGCACTTTGCACACCTTGGCAGTGATAATATGGCCTAAGTATTCCACTGAAGTGACTCCAAAAGCACACTTAGAAAACTTAGCAAAAAATTGGTGAATAAACAATAAAGATAAGACCTGCTCAACATGTAACAATGATCAGCCGAAGACTTACTATAAATGAGAATATCATCAAAAAAATTAGCGCAAATTTACTTAAGTAAGGCGCAAAAGATCATTCATAGTTGATTGAAAGGTAGAAGGGGAATTAGTGAGGCCAAAAGGCATCACTAAGAACTCATAATGCCCATCAAAAAATCACGGAAGCCGTTTTAGGGATGTCTTCTTCTCTGGCCGAGAATCGATGATAACTGAGCGTAAATCAATCTTAGAAAAATAAGAGGCACCTTGTAATTCATCAATAGTGGGAATTGGGAACTTGTCTCTCACTGTAATGGCATCCAATGCCCTGTAGTCTACACAAAAACGCCAGGTACCGTCCTTCTTTTTGACTAGCAAAACAGGTGAGGAGTAAGTGCTAGGTCTGATAACCCCTGTTTGTAGCATTTCAGCTATCAAGGAAGCCATGGTGTCTTTTTGGTAGTGGGGGTAACGGTAGGGTTTTAGGTTAATGGGTTTGGAGTCAGGGTTAAGGTGTATGTGATGATCATGTGGTCTATTTGGGGGAAGATGTTGTGGAACGGAGAACACATAAGCATAATATGTGAGGATAGCAACAAGGTCAGAGGGTAAGGTTGCAAGGGTTTGTAGGTCATCTGGTTTAAATTGAGTATCAGGGTAGGTGGATTCAGTTGGTGTGGGGTTTGGGGCAATTTGCTGCATAACAACAGAGTGGCACATAGCTAGAGTCTGTGGTCAGTAATCTTGTGATTTGGTGCAAAGAATCATGGTGATAAAATTGTATAGATGGGATCTTATTCCATCTTTATTGATGATGTTTTTTAGGAATAGGTTAGGTTTGCCTAACTATAGGTTTTGTTGATTTCTTGCATGGGGTTAGTGTTCCTTTTGATGGATTGGTTTTCTTTTACTTTCTATCTTTGGTGTGTTGCAAATGATTGTTAATGACTTTGGTGCCAACCTAATTGGGATGAGAGTTATTATAGTGATGCTTTTGCATACCTCTATAAGATTGTTTTATTTTCTTTCGGTTATATTGTTGTTTACACTCATGGGTATTGGTCTAGTCTCATCATGTTTTTCTGTTTGTTTTTCCTTTTTTATCAATAAAATTTAGGGGGATTACTCTTTTTCTTCTTGATGCTTTTTTCCTAAGGAGGATTTACACAGGAAGGTTTTAACGAGACTCCATATCCTTTCTTTTGCTATTTATATATATATATATATATATATATATATATATATATATATATATATATATATATATATATATTAATATTATTACAATTTTAAGTATATTCAACTTTAAAAAACTAGATTCAAACTACTAATTTTTAGATATTTTTAATTCACTAAAGCGTTATCATGTGTAATATTTTAATTAGTAGATACTGAAAAAATAATGATTTTTAAGTTGAGTTATAATGTAATAATAAATTAAATTTATTTAATTAAAATTATTTAAAAAATTATAATTTAATTGAAGTTTAGTAATTTTGTAATAATAATAATTGAAGTTAAAGTAATAATAAATTGAAATTTATTTTATTAAAATAATTAATTAATAATAATTAAATAATATAATAATAAATGAATTGATGTATTTTATTATTATTTTTTTTGTTAAAGTGGGGGCAATGAGCATGCCCATGGGCACTTAGTGCCCAAAAAATACAAAGACGGGCACTATAGTATCTGCCCATACATGTGCGAACTCAGATACATACATTATAGTACCGTGCCCATAAAGGTACGCATTGTCATCCCTATGGTGGAGGTTCATGATTATCTCACCCTCACCCTGAAACCAATGTCCCTCATTCCTCTTGGAAATATGTATTGTCTCCCTATTACTTGTGATTGGTTCACTGTCAATGCTGAACCACACAACTTAGGGCATGCCTAGAACCAATCCCCCTTACACTGGTTGGGTTAAAAGAATGGATGTCGCCCTTAAGTATAATTAAACATTTTGACAAAAAAGTGAGTGAGCTGATGTACAAAAAAGTGTGAAGAAATAGAAATTTGATGACAAATAACTTTGCAAAATCTTCCATCATAATTGTATAATGTCAGCAAACAATGAGAACACAACTCTTAGAATTTGGGTTTAGTTCTAACTCAACCCCACAAAATAGGCTTGTAAGGTGAGTGATGCCTCCCACTTATATACTGTCTTGGATTGCCTTTGATACCATCTTAGAATGTGGTTTTAGGCCTAACTCAACCATACAAAACCATCTTGTAAGGTGAGAGATGCCTCCAACTTATAAAGTATTTTTTGATTTTCTGCAGGTACAAATAGCACGTTGAGCAGGGAAATTATGGAGAATTGATCAAAGATGTGGAAGTGTAATGTACCAACAAAGGTATTAATTCTTGCGTGGAAGACGATCATCAACAGAATGCCCACTCGTGACTTGCTAGCAAGGAGAGGAATCATTTCAAACGTCCACGAGAGGTGCTGCATTTTGTGTTTTGGAGAGGAGGAGTCTGTAAACCACCTTTTCTGCTGCTGCATTTCGCAAGGTGTATGGTCTGCAGTCCTTCTCTGGCTGGGACAGGACCTGTTTATGGAGCAAGAGATAAATGCTCACTTCAGAGCCTTCGGAGCTTGTTTGAAGGGATGGAAATTGAAGAGGGCGAAATATCTAATTTGGATGGCGTCAATTTGGGCTATTTGGCAAGCTAGAAATCGGGTTTTATTTGAAGGAGTTCAGGCAAATGAATTAGCAATTGTAAATTGTGTCAAACAAGTATCACAGGGTTGGTTTATTGCTTGAAGGGGTAGGAAAACAATTTGTAGTTTTGTTGATTGGATGAATTGTCCAGTGGGTTGCTTATCACGAGCGTAACCACAATTTGGGGGTACTCTTTTCTCGTTGGGTCTTTTTTTCCAATGAGTTTTGACCCTTGAAATTTTTAACGAGACTCCCCGAACACCATATGTAACGGTTGTGGCACCCCTTGTGCCTATTATTAATACCATTGCTATTGCTTATCAAAAAAGAAAAACATCTGATGTGAGATTCTTAACAACAAATACTACTAATGACAACAAATATATAACAATTAAAAACTAATTTCTAGTGCATGGGTTAAAGTTATTCTAAACTTTCAAGTTTGCATAAAATTTGCAAAAAGAAATGTATGTGTCTATCTAACATACTAACCTGAATCAGAATAAGTTTATACATATACTTAGTATATAGTCCAAGTACAAAAATAACTTAACAGAATAAAGTCTCCTCCATTTATAATTTAAAGTTCTAATTAATGTTAAATTAGTAATGTCTGTTTGGTAAAAATAAAAATCAATGTAAACGATTACGTGAGCGTAGATTATAACCTTTTGTAGTTATTATAGAAGCTAAATTGAATTCTCTCCAACTTCTTTTGGGGTTTCAAAGTCAGGATCATCCAAGCAATTAACATCATCAAGTAAATCAGCATCTACCCACTCAGACCAATCAACATAATCAGTTGTAGTATCAATCCCATGGAGACTCCTTTATTTTTGCATGTTGTTAACCTTGTTGATTAAACTCTGAAGCATTTGATGGTTCAACATTTCATAATCCCTACATAATTAACAACCAATTCTATTAGATACAAAATTCACATATAATTAAACAACTTGTGTAGTTTGTACACTTACCTATATGTGCAAATTGCATATAGAATTTGAAATGAAGCAGCTACCATGAAAAAGAAGCGAAATTTGTTTATCATCCATGTTTGTCGCTCCATGTTATCACTTGTTAGACAAATGATTAACACTTCCACAATGAGAGCAGCACAAAGCTCTGTAAACATCTCATAAAACAGCAGTAAAACAGCAAGATTTTAATACAAAACTGCACCTTATTATCTTGTAAAACCGCAACATATTAATTGGGAAAACAGCAGCCCCTATTCTTGAAAAAAAATAACTTTTATTCATAAAAACAGCATCAATTTAGTAACAAAAACAGCCACTTATATTTTTGAAAGACCGCACTATATATTCATAAAACAGCATCAATTTAGTGACAAAAACAGCAACTTATATTTTAAAAAAAACTGCACTATATATTCGTAAAACAGCATCAATTTTAGTAAAGGAAAACAGCAACTTATTTTTGAAAAACTGCACTATATTTTCGCAAAACAGCATCAATTTTAGTAACAAAAAAACAGCAACTTATTTTTGAAAAACAGCACTATATATTCATGAAAACATCATTTATTTGTTAACTAAACAGCAACAATTTAATAACCAAAAACAACACCTTATATTCTTGAAAAACAGCAACTATATTCAATTAAAAATAGCAACAACACATAATTTAACAAAGCAAACAGCAACAATTTAATCACCAAGGCAGCACCTTATATTTTCGAAAAAAACAGCACTATATCCAATTAAAAACAGCAATCACACATAATTTAACAAAGCAAACAGCAACCCTTTCATCACCCTAACCATGGAAATCGATTTTTAATCCCATCAACTCACCCAATTCGAAACTCAATTCATCATCCCATAAATTTAATCACGTGATAACATCCACAATACATCATACAACATCAAAACCCAACAAAACCCATCCTATACCCAATTATGTTAGATGAAACGCTCACCCTTACCTTAATTTAAACCGTAGGACTCCAATAACACCAAAATCACCCAAAATAGCAAGCTTTCCCTTCCTCTCCTTAGCAAACACGATGGCTGTCCCTCCTTGAGCAACTTGCGAACCAACAACAACAAGCAATGAGGGATTGAAAATCACCACAATAGGAAAAGGAAAAAATTTGAGAAAGAAAAGGACCAAAACCCTTACCTTGAGCAACCTTGAGAAGTTTCTCTCTTCTCCTTCCTTTCCTCTCCCACGGCGCAAACCCTCTTCTTTTCCTCTTACATTTGTTTTCTTTTCTTTTCCTTCCTATGCAACTAAACCTAGTCTATTTATATTTTGGGCTCAAAAGGTTTGGGCCCTTTTACACCCTCCTTCCATCGCTTCCACCACTCCCTACCACAACAAAATAGTTACCACATTATAACTCAATATAATTAAAATTATTGCAACACTTTAAATAATTTAATCAATTACTTAATTAAATTATTTGGGTGTTACACATAACATCTCAACTTTAATTACCTCATTCTCAATTTCAATACATCTCTTAACTTCTATATTTCTTTGCCCAAATAAGTGTATGATTCCTTGAGCATTGTTACACCATCCTCCAAAGTTCTATTCATATCCTCTTGTCCTTCTTTTAGTTGTAACTAGGGAAATCATGCGGGTTTATACAAATATTTCTTTAAAAAATATGTTAAGGATATTGTAATGATATTAATAGAAGGAAATAAAAATTTAAGGAACTAAATAAATATTTTTTATTCAACTTTAAAATTAATACAACTACACATTATAGATTTATTTCTTTAATGTGATTTATTTATTTATTTTACAATAAACTCATGAGTAGTACAATATGGGTTGAAGATGTCAAGTTTTTATTAACTCCTAATATATTTAATTCAATTTTTGAAAATATTGCATATTTTGATATTTAATTTATTTATTTATTTATACTTAGCATTCAAAACTTAAAATTAATACAAACTTGATAGCAATCAACTTTTAAGTAAGGATTATATATTTAATACATACTTTATATTTAGTATTATATGATGTTAAACAATATTATAAGGATCTTATATATTGTAATGATATTAGTAGAAGGAAATAATAATTTAAGTGAATATATATTTTTTATTCAACTTTAAAAATTAGTACAACTATACATTATAGATTTATTTCTTTAATTTCCAATAAGCTCATGAGTTTGTACAATATGGGTTGAAGATGTAGAGTTTTAATTAACTCATAATATATTTAATTCATTTTTGAAAATATTGCATTTTTGCTATTTAAATTTTTATATATTTATATTTAGCATTCAAAAACTTAAAATTAATGCATGTTTGATAGCAACCTACTTTTTTAGTAATACTCTATCAATCTTGAACATGTGTTTGTGAATGTTCAATGAACATATTAAAAAAACTCTTAGATATAGCATATCATCCAATTTCATTGAAGCTATTAAAATTAAATTAGAGTAGAAAAAGAAAAATGCGTGTGTATCATAATCTTTTAAATTTATCTAAACTATTTAATTAATAATATTCAGCTTCATCTAATAATATAAAAAATATCTAAAATGGTATAGCTTCATCTAATTTTAAATTTATCTGATCGTGTGATCCTGGCCGTCGGCCTCACATGTCCGAGCAAGACATGCCGCGCTTGATGCTTCTCGGTATTCTTCAATGGTGCATAGTTCATTATTTTCTCCATAAAAACACTTGAATGGGTAGGTGTGTCCCGAACAACCGCAATAAAGTAGATCCATAATCTGATCAAGGAAACTAACATATTCCTGTATCAAAACAATATCACTGTTTTTTTTTTGACGCAAAACAATATCACTGTTAATAAATGCTGAATAAACAACTTTTCTTTATAAGGAAAAATGGGATCATACATTGCTACTCAACTTATACTTAAAATGATCTATGATTTCTCTGTCTTTGCATACAGTAGTAAGGTCATATTTTTCATCTTTGATCTCAATGCTTTTCGGATGGATATTTTGAAAAGAAATTATTGATTCATCATTAGACTAACTGTATCGGAAAGTGCATCCTGTAATACAAGAAAATATTAGTCGCCAGGTAATATATAAATCAAATCAATTCAAACAGATTTTTTCTATACAAAAAATACAATTCTTACGTTAAGATCATTAGTAGAAAATAACCCATCACTTTGTTTGCCAATGAAATATGAAGTAACCGAGTCGCCAAGAAGGAATGTAGATTGACTTGTGTGATCAATATTGAGACGAAAACTGAAAAGGACACAACAAAAATTAGTAGAATAATGCATGATATAAGGAAGCAATCGTGTGTATAAGTATATAGAGATGTTTTGGGAACAGATATTACGTACAAACATCACAACAAAAATCGTGGCTCTTATCTGGGATGTCATGACCACACTTGCAAGATTTGTACCAACAATTGGAAATGTCAATGACATCCCTAATTTCGGCAAGCACAACACAAGAATAGGATTGAACATTGAAAAAAAAAAAAAATCAAGGTTACTGTTATGGAGAAATTCTGCACATGATATTCACACCTGCTTCCGCTCAAAAGGCCAAACGGAATGGGCCTTCAACAGCCAAGGCCCATAATCATTCATCCAACAGCCCACCATGCGCCTTCATGACCAACGGTTCAGATGATGACACCCAAGTGCCTCCTAAACCTATAAATACTGCATTTATTCCAAGGAGAGAGGTACGCATTAATTACACATATATTTGCATTAACTCTCTCTCACTCTCGACTTTAGCATCGGGAGTAGTGTGCGAGTACACCCAACCTCAGTTCGGAACATCAAGCTCGGACGTTACCAATATTGATCAAGAACCTTATAACCTACCTACTATCTCGGACTTAACATATCCATAGATACGGTACAGAACATTGGCGACCACAGTGGGAGTTTCCCGAATTCAAAAATCTTCACCCATTTTTTCTTTTGATCAAATCATGGACCCCGAGTTTAGAACCGGTGCGGGGATAGCAAGTGTCATCCAATCTCAGGAGGAAGGAACCCCGGAGGGAGTTGCGGTAACCCAATCGGTTTCAGATCGTAATGTCAATAACAGAGGATCGGCTTCAGCCCGATTTCCTTCACCTCCTGCGGCCATCCCCGTACCAGTGGACACTTTACAACAGCTAGTCCAAATTTTGAATCAACATAATGAGGCATCTCAAGCTAGGAGTCTCCGTATCTCGGAGCTGGAAGCCGAGATTGTAGGATACCAAGCTCGAGATATCGCAGATCGGAATTCTCCACAGCGATATGCTCCACGGATTAACCCGGCCTTAATCGGGATTTATCAAGGGTGAGAGAAAAAAGTCTACACATGATCTCACCTGGGGCAGGGGACGACCGGTGGTAATGGTAATCTCGGGTGGTGGTCGAAGGAGCAGCGCAAGGGCGATTAAAAGAAAATGGAAAGAAATTCAATGTGTAGCATCCACCTCATCAACCCGAAGTGTAGTAACTTCGTCCTCCTTTGTCATTTGGGGGCGAGGACCTACTAAGCGGGAAAACAAATGAAGACATTCCACTATTGATCTCGCGTAATGGCGAAAAAGAAATAAGAAGGATTACAGTAGACCAGCGCGCTCTGTGACATTATGTTCTTTGATGTATTGGAAAAGATCGGAATTGCACCAAAGGAACTTTTCCGTATCGGGAAGCGGACCTTTCCGATTTTAATGGTTCCCGAACTAAACCAATGGGTTATGTAGACTTGAGAGTCACTTTCGGAGAGGAACCATTATCTCGAACAATTTTGATTAAATTCATGGTACTACCTTGTTCATCGATCTACAATTGCATCATTGGAAAGGCCGACATTGGGTAAACTCGGGCGATGACATCAAGCGGTACATCGAAAATGAAGTTTCACTCTCGATGTAACAAAGTAATAACTATCAATGCCGATCTAGAATCCTCGAAAGATGCTATTACCTCCTTCTCAAAGTGAAATCATTTGCAAGAGAGAAAGGCGAATTTACATCAAAAAATGCATCTACGAAAGAAGGAAAAGTGAAGTTTTAGAGGTCAATGTGATGGATTTAGGCGCGCGCGCCGATCACGACGGCTCGGACGAGGAAAAAGATTGCATTCAACATACGCATTCGGAGAAAAGGCGAGCGGCCCGAAGCGGATGGGGAATTCATCAAAGTGGTATTGGGAGGCGATCCAGCGAAGCGGTCAAGATCGGCGCGAGAACTACGAGAGCGAAATAAAAGCAGAATTAACCCGGTGCTTGAGGAGCACGCCGATCTATTGCTTGGTGGTGAAGATATGCCGGCATACCACACGAAGTCGCTTTGTCATCACTTGTCAATATATCCGATGCGAAGTGGGTTGCCCAGCGCAAAAGGGTACAAAATATCGAGAAAGGAAGGCGGCGACCAAGGCGGTAGGCGACCTAGTAAAAGCTAAATTTGTAAATGAGCTCAAGTACACTACTTGGCTCTCAAACCCTGCACTTGTTAAGAAATCAAATGGAAAATGGCGCATGTGCATTGATTATACCGATCTCAATAGTTCATGTCCTAAAGATGCTTTTCCGGTTCCAAATATTGATTGACTAGTTGATCACGCGTCGGGATTTTGTTTATTATCATTCATGGATGCATATTCGGGTTACAACCAAATCCCGATGTTCCTCCCGATCAAGAGAAGACGCCTTTATGGTGAGCGGAAATTTTTTTATTCTGAGAGTTATGCCTTTCGGTCTCAAAAATGCAGGAACAACGTATCGAGAGAATGATGAGCGAAGTTTTCAAAAACCAGATCGGACGGAATGTGGAAGTGTACTTAGATGATATGATTGCAAAAAGTGAGCAAGCAGATCGTCATATGTTACCGATCTCGAGAGAAATTTTTGCGAGAGATAAGGAAAAATAGAATGAGATTAAATCGGAAAAATGCACATTCGAGTCAAAGCCGGAAAGTTATTGGGGTTTTATCTCTTTGAAAGAGGAATTGAGGCAAACAGGACAAATGCAAGTCGGTGGCCGAGATGAAAACCCCAAACACCAAGAAGGAAATTCGAAACTTAATGGCATGATTGCGGCTCTATCTCGGTTTATCTCAAATGCCGCGTTCAAATCACTACCCCTTTTTAAACTCTTAAAAAGGAATCGAATTTATTTGGACCACGAGCGGGATGAGGCGCTCACCCGGCTAAAAAGATATTATCGGAACCTCAGATACTAACCAGACTGAACACGGGAAGTATTATATTTATATCTCTCAATATACGAGGAAGCATTAGGAAGCGATCTTGGTCAGAAACAAAAAGAGGGCAAAGCCGGTTTACTTTGTGAGCAAAGCTCTACAAGGGCGAGAACCGATATCAAAAAATAGAAAATTGCTTTGGCTTTGATAATAGCAACTCGGCGTCTCAGACATTACTTTGTATCTCACCAAGTGGTGGTTCGAACAAACCACCCAATCCGACAAATCCTACATCGCGCGGACCTTTCGGGAAGAATAATAAAATGGCGATGAAATTTGTCGAGTCGGCATCAAATATGAATCAAGATCGGCAATGAAAGCTCAAGTGTTAGCCGATTTTGTCGCAGAAATGACCGGCGAGGCGAGGATGAAGTATGGGCGATCCATGTTGATGGCTCTTCCAATCCCAATGGAAGTGGGTGGAATTATTCTTTAAAGTCCTTGGGGTTGTTATAGAACTATCACTCACTTTCAAATTTACAACATCAAATAATCAAGTTGAATACGAAGCGTGCATTGCGGGTCTCCGTTTGGCTTTAGACCTCGAGTCACTCGGTTAAGTCTCATCTGGATTCACTTCTCGTGGTCTCCCGGATCGGGGGCGATCACGAAGCAAAAGAGCCAATCCTCCAAAAATATTTGAATCATGTGAAGAAAGCGCTCACCCAATTTGATTTTGCGAGATTAAACATGTTCCAAGGACAAACAACATTGGGCGATGTTCTTTCCAAATTAGCAAGCACCAAAACTATGGGAAATCAGGTCGGTAATCTGAGAGATCCTCAACAAACCTAGTATTGGAGATGACTTACACTCGATTTCATCGATTATGCGTAATAAGTGAAGACCAAACATGGATTGCTCCTATCTTGAATTACATCATGTCGGGCATAGAACCTTCCGATCTGAGAAAGCTAAGATCGTCAGAAGAAAAGCGACTTCTTTTGCGGTGTTCAATGAGCGACTTTACAAAAAGCACTCTCTTCACCTTTGTTGAAATGTTTAGAGCGGGAGGAGGCCGACTATGTGTTAATGGAAATTCATGAAGGAATATGTGGCCAACATTTAGGTGGTAGGTCCTTAGCCGGGGAAAGTGTTAAAGGCGGGATACTTTTGGCCAACAATTGAAAGCCGATGCAAGGAGCTATGTAAAGAAGTGTCAGAGTTGCGGATCCATGCAAGCGTACATATCGCACCTCCTACCAGGTCTCACAACTCTTTCTTCCCCATGGACTTTTTGGGTGGTGGGGATAGACATTCTCGGACCTTTTCCAAAAGCCCGGGAGAATCAAATTCTTAATTGTGGCGATTGACTATTTTACTAAATGGATTGAGGCCAAACCATTATCCATTATCAAAGCAAAGAAGCGTATCTCTTTTTTAGGAAAGAGATAATTACGAGTTCGGGGGTGCGAGGTGGTGATCACGGACAATGGAACTCAATTTTACGATAAAGGTTTGAGAAAGTTAATGTCCGATCTAAGAATCAAGCATCGATTCACTTGATAGAACATCCCCGAACAAATGGGCAAGCGAAGTCGGCAAACAAAGTACTTCTCAATGGTTTAAAGAAGAGGTTAGAGCGATGCTAAAAGAAAGCGGGTTGAAGAGCTTCCTACGTTTTGTGGGCATCTGAGCGACTCCCCAAAGCTCCACGGGAGAAACACCTTTCCGGTTATCTTATGGAAGTGAAGCGATCATCGATCGAAATTGGGAATTAACTTGGAGAACTTTGAATCCGAAATCACTAGAGGATAATGGACAAGCTTTATGAGAAAATTTGGACTTAGTAGAGGAAATCGAGATCGCGCATCCCTTAAAGAGGCCATCACCAAGCAGAGGGTAGCCACTCGTTATAATCAGAAAGTCGTCCCAATATATTTTGATGTCGGTGATCTCGTCTTGAGAAGAGCCGATGTTGGACTGAAAAATGCATCACAGGGCAAGCTAGCACCAAACTGGGAAGGTCCATATCAGGTTATATTAAGAACTGGAAACGGAGCCTTGAGCTAGAAACACTAGAAGGCAAGGCAATCCCAAGAACTTGGGGCACGCCACCAAACTCAAGAGATATTACGACTAGAATTCAAAGATAGGAATAGATTTCGCTTTATGAAGGCATTCTATTCAGATATTGCTTAATATAGATTTCGCTTTATTAAGGCATTCTATTCCGATCTTATTGAATATAGATTTCGCTTTATTAAGGCATTCTATTCCAATATTGCTTAATATAGACTTCGCTTTATTAAGGCATTCTATTCCGATCTTGCTGAATATAGATTTCGCTTTATTAAGGCATTCTATTCCGATCTTACTGAATATAGATTTCGCTTTATTAAAGCATTCTATTCCGATCTTACTGAATATAGATTTCGCTTTATTAAGGCATTCTATTCCGATATTGCTTAATATAGACTTAGCTTTATTAAGGCATTCTATTAGATCTTATTGAATATAGATTTCGCTTTATTAAGGCATTCTATTCCAATATTGCTTAATATAGACTTCGCTTTATTAAGGCATTCTATTCCGATCTTGCTTAATATAGACTTCACGTTATTAAGGCGTTCTATTCCGATTTTACTTCTTTATGATTTAATCTTGGTCGATATTACAACTTAACGTCTACCAACCTAAGATTAAACAGGGGGGTAAGGTATATCCGAGATTCATCCACATCCACAAAACAAAGCAAAAATTATAACAAGTAAGAGTATGACGATGTCATTACAAAAATACCGATTAAGGCCGGGTCCACAAGTTCAAAACAAATGAAAATAAAACAGCTAAGTCTTTTTGGGTGGATAGATGACCCTAGACACTTCATCGGTTACCGGGTCGAACTCAACAATGTGCCCATCATGAACCGAGAAATCAGGTTTAAAAATATCAAGATCGGCAACAAAGTCGGGATTGACCATAGCAACTTGGTCAAGTGCATTATTGAAAGCTTCTACTATGCCTTCTTGCCCCATCTGAATTGCCTGCATCCGATCTTCAAGAACTTTAGCTTTTACGTTGGTAAGTCTCTTTATACGCTCACGAAGTTCGGGAAAGTTTTGGGACGAGATTGTAGCTTCCATCTCGGCCATCTTCTCATCTTTTTCCTTAAGCTCAACAGCAGCTTTTTCAAATTTTTCATTAGCCAGCTTCAGTTCGGCTTCAAGTTGCGGGCGCTTAGCTTCCAAATCTTCAGCCACCTTTTTCTGAAGATCCACATTCTTCTTGGATTTCTCAAGGTCGGACCGGAGATGACTTACAGCTTTCCGAGCAGCCTCGTACTTAGCCTCAAGATCTACACAAGCATATGGAAAGCATAAGTAAATTATAAACCACGAGAGAATGAACAAAGATAGAATTGACGAACTTAGAAACTAGAAGCCATACCTTTGATTTTGAGAAAGCATCTTTTTCTCCTCTTTCACGGATCGGCCATCTTCGATAGCAGAGATAGAAACTCCAAAGGATCTGTTTGGAACTCCTCGGTCTTTAAAGTCATATATGCTTTCCGGGTCAAAAGGCGGCGGACTTGTGCTTCTTACTCTTCGTTGAAGGAAAGTCGGGCGATCAGCGACTTCAATCACGCCTTTCGCCCGATCTTGAGGACTCGACCTAGGAGGAAGGCGATTTCCGTGGTTTTTCTTTTTCTTGTTAAAGGCGCTCTTCTTGATGATCGCTTGAGAATGAATCACGGTGATAGGTTGGGCATCGGTGATGGGCAATGCGAAGTTCCTTCAATTGCGACATTACGGCTACTGACATTTTGCATCCTGTTCGACTTCAGTGGCGCGCAAAGGGCTTTCAAAGCCGCCATTCTACTCTTTGGGGCCATCTCGTCTCTGAGAAAAAAGAGTTCAGTTAGCAAAAAATTGTAAAAGCAAAATCGGAAAAATATCAAAATCAAATTCGACTAGATATGGTTCGGAACCGACCTAAAACCTTCTCGACATCGGCAAACTTAACGATTTCTACCAACAACTTTGTATCGAAACCCCATTGATTTGAGTGCGTGTTCATTATTTGTGATAACCCGATCGCAATGAACATCGGCATCTTGACATTTTCCGATCCTCCACACTTAGATGCGGCGTCAGCGGAATGTTTGATGGGGTCGTCACGGCGGTCCAAGTCCAAGAGAGGAATTTGGTGGTTAGAACAATATCGTTCTCGGCGTTAAGCGTCGACCCGATCTACTACGCCGGGCAACAACACCCGGCTCTACCGAGAAAAACTTGTTCTTCCATTCATATTTCAAACTCTCGAGTATGGCGAAATACCCTTATACGCCCTAGATCGGAGGGTAAAATGCTCTAAGCAGGCGGGTCTACCACTATTCTTCTCGATTCGTTTGTTTACCAAGAACATATGTAAGAAAAGCTGCAAAGAAAAGTCGATCTAAGTGGATGCATACGAGCTCGAAAGGCACGTACAAAGGCCCAAGCATTGGGATGCGATTGTGAAGGGCTACTTCCAACCTCGCCAAAAGCAATTTCTTTGGAAGGCCGTAAATGGAGAAGTCGGATTCGCATATGGGCCAAGGTCGTCCGAGTATATGATAAATTTGAGGAGGTAGGGTAAGTAGCCACGTGCTCGCCCTTTTCCATTCAAAAATGCGCTGACGCACAGGATCTTTCCGTAAAGCCTTCGTGAAAACTTGCTAATGCTCGATTTAGAGGTCATTACGAATTGACACCTCGGAGTGTCTCGGACACCCACGAATAATCTCGAGGAGTACCCAAAAGGGGATCTACGGGAAGATCGACATTATTCTTTGCGGAATCTTCGTAACCATCACAATGACTCAAAACTACGGTATCTTACGGTTCTTCATCTTCTCTCTCCACCAACATTATCTTCCTCCTGCGGATCACGGACCCATCATCGTCTTTCCTCCCATCCGATTGATGCTCGGACTCGAGTCATCGAAGTGCTTGGATCCGAATCTATATCGACCACAACCGAGGCAGGGTTATTTTGTGTAGAAGGGGAGATATTGACTCTTCATCGGAAGCCCTTCTGCTGTCACTTCCCCTCGGCCCAGAAGGCATTTCTTCTTGTATCTCGGGGGCAGCCACTCTTTCCCTGTCAGTAGGGTGAGAATCAGTCCTTGATCTTGATGCCATTAGTTTTCCGATGTTAGGACCTCGGGATTTACGAGCTTGCTCGGCCTGATCGATGAGTCGGAGCGTTTCGGCGCGAGTTGTTTGCTTAGTTTTCGCCAGTTTTTACCTACAGGAATGGGGGCAAGTTATCAGAGTAAATCGAATATATTTGGGTTCGCGAAGGAGATCGGAACCCGACCTGACAACCCCCACCCTGACAAAGAAGATTGCAGGCTGAGGGCTAGATCTCAGCCCGGAAAAACTAAGTACGAAATGCAGCAAAAAGAATAAAATCAAAAAGTAAAGTACTAACCTCAGAAGAAAGTTTGGATATAAGCAGAAAGAAAAACTTTGGAGATTAAGAGAGTGAGGTCGGAGGGCTCAGATTCGCGAAATCGGTAGCTCAGAGCAGGCGAGGAACTAAAAAAGATGAATAACCTACCCTCACCTGTATTTATAGGGATTTAGAAATGGCGAAGTTACTATTCATTCGAGCGACGCACTCAATCAAATCAAGCGCAAAGCCGAGAGTCATCATTAAAAAGACGCCTCGATTCCTGCGAACGGTCACATCTATCAACGCAAGCATTTAATGCTCTGTCGAAAGAAGAATAAATATTAAAAAATTCCCAAATCAAAGCGTCTCCAACACGCCACACCATCAAAGATCGGTAAAATGAGTTCGACCTCGACTACTCATCAATCTCGGCAAGTGAGTTCGACCTCGACTACTCATCAATCTCGGCAAGTGATTTCGACCTCGACTATTCATCAATCTCGGCAAGTGAGTTCGACCTCGACTACTCATCAATCTCGGCAAGTGAGTTCGACCTCGACTACTCATCAATCTCGGCAAGTGATTTCGACCTCGACTATTCATCAATCTCGGCAAGTGAGTTCGACCTCGACTATTCATCAATCTCGGTAGTGAGTCCAACCGCAACTATTTGTCAACCTCGGTACAAAGGCCAAACCCAACATTCTTCCGTCTCGGTAAAATAGTTTTTTCTCGCACAAAGTTACAAGTTTGGTTTCACCCAACATGTCAAACCGACTTGAGGGGCAACTGTTATGGAGAAATTCTGCACATGATATTCACACCCCCTTCCGCTCAAAAGGCCAAACGGAATGGGCCTTCAACAGCTGAGGCCCATAATCATTCATCCAACAGCCAAGGCCCATAATCATTCATCCAACAGCCCACCATGCGCCTCCATGACCAACGGTTCAGATGATGACACCCAAGTGCCTCCTAAACCTATAAATACTGCATTTATTACAAGGAGAGAGGTACGCATTAATTACACATATATTTGCATTAACTCTCTGCTCTCGACTTTAGCATCGGGTGGTATGCGAGTACACCCAACCTCAGCTCGGAACATCAAGCTCGGATGTTACCAATATTGATCAAGAACCTTATAACCTACCTACTATCTCGGACTTAACATATCCATAGATACGATACAGAACAGTTACTAAAATAAAAAATGCGTTAAGGTGTGATAATATTTGTGCTATTGTAAGAAAAAATAGAAGAATAGTATGAAATAGTACTTCTTGATTGGACTGTTGAATTTATGACAAAGTTATATACTTGGTAATCAACAAAAATTCTTCAGCCATCTTTTCAAAACTATCCATCGAGAGAGAAACTTAGGCAAATTAATACAAAACTTAAAAGTGTGGAGAATTGTTTGTGTGTGGATGAATGTGGTGTCGTGAGTGAGTGTGAGATGATGGCATTATATAGAAGGCTGAATTAAGTGGTGAAAGGTCTACCTATATCAGTTTTTTTTCTTAGTTTTAATGGTGGAGGAAAGTAAGGGAAAGTAATGGTGTCTTTAGGCTAATTTTGTAACGCTTTTTTTTATTTATGAAAGAGTTTTGTAACGTATAAAACATGTCAAGCTATGGTTACATGTCAAAGTTATTCCATGACCAGATTTGACTATAATTAGCCTACTTCATCTAGAGTTTTGTAACCTATTTACGTCATTTAATGATTTGCTTCCTTAATTTTTTTGTGAGAATTAAGGAAAAATTCAAGTTAGTGTGCCTTGAAGTACAATGAGGAGAAGAGTGTGTAGTACACTTGGGATTTGTACTAGAAGCATTTTTAATTGAATTGTAGAAAATGACTATTAATTGCGAAACGACTTAGGAGCTGACACTTGTCAAATAATTAAATGAAATTATTTATAAATGTTAATAGTATAGATCCAAAGTGATAAGTTGTAACAGTTAGAAAACATTTCAAAGCCTACTGAAATTTATTATTATATATAATTATTATATTATAAATATAATGTAACTTACACTTGAATGTCATTATTCCAATAATCTCCCCCTAATGGCAATCAAGTGGAAAATTTTGTAGAAAATAAAATTTTGGATACGCTCAAGTAAGCCCAAAAATATAATTAAAAAATAATATATCGGTAAATAAAAATTTGGTATGTCCAAAGCCAAACAATAGACTTCTCACTTTTGAAATATCTCTTAAAATAAATAAAATCACAACACGAGGTTGATGACGTTTGGAATTCGACGAATGCGATAAGTCTAAGTATGACTATATGATTGGGCAGTGAATGTGTAAAGTGTGGGCCCATGATAGTGAGTTCCCAAAACTAGTTTGATTGTCATTGATCTATTTATATTGGCCATGCATAGTGTTGTTTGAGATAATCCATAAGGTCACGTGTTGGATATACCATAGGGAATTTTGTGGAAATGGTGTTAAGATCACTTATTGAGGGTTCGAGATCCCATAATTAGGCTGAATTGAGTAAAGGATTGATCGAGAAAGTAACCGGAGCGAACAAAGTAATGAAAATTGGATGAAAGCCAAAAGTTTTGGAAAACTGGTAAGTAAAGAAACCGATCTAAGTGCTAGAGCCCCGGACGGTGTGTTTTCTTCTGCCCCATTGTCGAAATACTCTTTTTATCCGCTTCCGTTCGATGTCACTTTTATGTCTTACAAGTTATTTTGATGATTTAGAATTATAGTTCATGTGGATCGTTTACTACTTTTTTTTACATGTTTACTTTTTTAATTAAAATTGACTTTTCAGTCACCTCTAGCAAATGGTGAAATGCTACTATAAAATAAGCATCGTAAACAAACAAAAACATGATTTTTGACATTGAGGAATGTGGAAGATTGCTCAAACAGTGGTTAAAGCCATCACATGTAATAGCTTGAAGTTGGGTTTTATTTTTCGTACCCCCCTCATCATCTACCACACCCCCGTATTACAAAAAATGCCAATAATACCCTTGCGTTTTAAAAAAAAAATTAAAATTTTCAGAATTACCTCAAAATAAGGTAATTCCGGTTCAAAAAAAAATTAAATGAAAAATTTCGGAATTACCTCTAAAAAAGGTAATTCCGAAATTTTTAATTTTTTAAAGTTTATATTAAGATTTAAACGCGTTTTATTGGAAATATGATACGAACGATTTACGATTTAATAACAATACGTCAAAATATATAAAATGACCAAACATAAAATAGGAGTACAAATACAATTATGGGTCCAAAATGTCTAAAAATGGTGAAAATAAGCACGTGAAGTAGGTGAGCAGGCGACATCTAGAGCATCCGGGCCAATCCGGGACAAGCGGTGCGTATATATACGATTTGTTTTAATTTTTATTACTAAAAGGCTACTAAAAATAGTCAAAACTACTCTAAAAAATATAAAAACACCACTAAAAATCTAACAAAACCAAAATAAGGCTATAAAAATTTTTTAGATTTTTGGAGACTATGAAAAATTAAAAAAATCGTAAAAATAATGCTTGATGGAATTTGGGATTTTGAGGCCGTAGTCCCGTAAGAAGTCCCTTCTAAGGAGTCTTGATTCTTGATTTTTTCGCTTCTAATGATTTGTGGTTTCATTACGATCAGTATGTTGTCAGAAAACCGATTTTTTAGCCTAAATTATTCGTTGAAATAAAAAAATTGTAATTTTAGAATTACCTCATTTTACGAGGTAATTGCGAAAATCTTTTCGGAATTAGAGGTAATTCCGAAATTCCAATTTTTTTTTTAACAAACCATGTAATTTTTGGGAAAAAGTAGGGGTATTTTTGTCCATTTGGGATATTATGGGGGTGTGGTAGATGATGAGGGGGGGTACCAAAAATAAAACCCCTTGAAGTTTCATTTGACATTGAGAGAAATTAGATGTTAGAGGCATTCAATCAAAGGATTGAGAACAAGCCGATGATATAAAACCATGAATAAAAGTGTGATGTGGTTGTTGATGATTGTGGTCTATTTGGATGCTATGAAAAAGATGGGGAAAAAGTGGAAAATTGAATATTTTGAGGTTGTCGTTCATGTGATGTGGTTATTGTAATAGTAACATAAGAAAGATATTGATGTAACTTAGCTGAGGTTGTCCAAATAACTTAGATATGTCTATATTATTATTAAAATTGGTAAAAATATAAATAGTGGAATAAAAATATTTACTAATTAAAAAGCTTAGATGAATTTAAATGATTACAGTATGCATGTATTTGCCTTTTTCGGATTAGTAACACTGTGTTAAGTAAGTCTAACGCTAAGAAGAAAAAAAACCCATATCAACCTATTAGCTATCAACCTATTAATTAGTATTCATTATCAATTAATTTCATAATTTCTTAATTTAGTTATTATAAAATAAATCTAAATTTATTTTAGTTATTTTATTTACACATGTATATATTTGTTTAAAATTTTATATAAAGAAAACTTTAATTTTATTTGTTAATGTATAATTATTTATTTGTTAATATTATTCTTTTTTAGTCACCAATAAATGTATAAATAAATATTAAATATCTTTTTACTTTTTTTATTAATTATTAAGTGGTCCTCTAGAGTGCTCTTTTATTTCCTAATAATTATTAAGAAGCTTAAAAGTTGCCTCTAGGAATCTTTTTCAATTGATTTTTTGTATCGTATATACCACTATGATTTCAATTATTGGTCTATGTAAATGATAGCTCACATAAAGAAAGTTAAAATGTCACTCTATAATTGAATTGCTTTTATCTTCTACAATTTAAATTAATTTTCCGTGTTGCATGAAAAATTTAGAGGATCGAAAAATTTATGCAAGATATAAGATAGCCTTTAAATTTTTTGATAAAAAAAATCTCTCATAGGAATTGACACTCACCACCTCATTATACTTTTTAAAATGAGAATGAACATCATGTATATGTTCTGCAAAAGATGTTTGCTACTACAAAATATGTATAAAATATTGTAAACTCTTTTGAGGATACATGAAAATCATATTTTCTATGGTATTAATTTATATATATATTGTTCAAATAGTTTGTTGGTTCTCCTCCTATCTTCTATTTCGCCTAGCATGAATGAAGTTTGTTCTTTTGACTTAATTTAAGATTCAACCTACTATTTCACTATGAATTAAAAGGTTAGAGTGTCTACTATTTGTTATATCCCAATTTTGTCCGTCTTCTTTTTCTTGTTTTAGTCGTTTATTTTTAGTAAAGGTGTGTTTCGGAGTCGCATGACTACAAGAATTATTAGTGTCTCGGTTACCAAGCCAAACCAGTTTTAGTCACTCCGTTCAGCTAAATTGAAACGCTATTGTTTAAATTAGGCACGCACGCGAATGATCGATCTTTTAAATGCGTTCTTCAATTTAATATTAAGTATTCGAGTTTAGTCGCGCGTGAGCGAGCTTACCTAAAGTCATTTTTTTCTCAAAATTTGGTTTAAATTCAGACTTAATAATGCGGTTCCGAGTCAATTTTGGGGTTTTTTAGTTAACGCACCCATTTCTTTTATTTTTGGTCTCGTTTTAGCGTATTTGTCAAATCCGGCCCGTTTCGTCTTTGTATTTGGCACGACACATTTTCTTATTATTATTTTTATTCTTATTTTGTTTATTTAATTTATTTAAGCATATACAAAGTCCAAAAATGTCAAAAGAAATTCTACTTAGTTTAATTTACAATTTAAAAGCACTTAAGAATCAAATAAGTCCAAAAATACAAAAAAAATAATAATACTAAAAATACAAAAAATAAGAAAAATTAAGTAAAGGAGCAGCATCAGTAATCTCTGGGGTCTGTTCTTGCTCTCCAAGACTGTTCAGCAAGCTCACATTATCAGATCTGCAAAAGCCCAGTCAAACAGCAATTAATGCTAAAACCCAATTTCTACCTATAAATAAACGGTTAACCTAGAGTCTAAAGACAGAGGAGGCAGCTGCAAATATTACTGAAAAATAAGGATTAGGGCTTCACATTGGAACCCTAATCACCTAAACACGTTTTTGTGAGATCTGAAAATTTGAGCAAGCAGCAGCTAAAGTGAAGGATTAACGTGCAACGCTTGCAACACAGAATTCATTGATGATGCTGACCAAAAGCTTCATTGCAAATCTGAATGGCATCGTTATACCATCTCAAATGCAAGGTTCTTTTATACTTTCTCCCTATTTGTTAAACCACGATTTTTATTCTTTTTGTTTTTTCTTGATGTTTCAATCTAGATAATGAAAATCTGTGAATATGCATGTACCGACAATAACATGATGAAATTTTCAGTTTCATGCCATACTTATATGTGGATATTGTTATTTTAGCTGATGAATTTTGTGGAGAGATTTGTCTCATGTTCCAAATTATGGTTGGCTTAACTTGTAGGATCAATATAATTAACAACAAATCAAATGTATTACAACACTTTACAAGTAATTATTGTTGACAATTATATAGTGTCTAGGAAGGTTCTATATTGGCTAGGAGGTGTGGATTTAGGCTTGTAGCGTAAATGATTAGCCTTGAAAACAAGTGTTTGTCCTAGTTATTGAAATTAATGTGATTTATGTTTGGACAATTTATAAGAAAAGTGATTTTTATCAGTTCATTCGTTTGGATTGTTTGGGTCAAAATTGATTGGGTGTAAAATTTCATTGAATTGAATTTTAGAGTCATTTCCACTTAGAATCAATTCCAAGCCACCGTAACAGCTACAAAACGGAGCTTCTATTTAGAATCGATTTTGAGGCTAAAAAATCAAATTCGGATGTAGGAGGTCAAATGTCTTTAAGAAGTCAAATAAACGGCTAAGTCGGTTGTACAACCGGGTTAGTCATCATTTTAGGACCAATGAGCTGTACAGTTCAGTAATCCTACAAAAAAACTTAATAAAATATAAATAAATCGTTTTCCATAAATAGGGGACTAAGTCGGTGGTACAACCGGGTTAGTCAGCATTCTAGAACTAATGAGCTGTACAGTTCAGGAGTTCTAGAATACCTACTCTAAAACTAACTCACCCCACATCAAACCAATTTCTTTCGAAAAACTCAAAAACCATTTTCAAAAAGTAGGGGACTAAGTCGGTTGTACAATCGGGTTATAGTCAGCGTCCTAGGAATCAGTGAGCTGTACAGTTCAAGGAATCCTAGGACCCCTACACTAAAAAAACACCAACCAATAAACCTTTTTCAGGAAGAACTACGTAGCTTTGATTCCTCCATTGCATCCGGAGGTACGTAGGAGCAAGACTCAAACTCTTGTCAAGCACTAAAAAATAAAAATTTAAATAAGTCTTCTTTTTATAAATAAAGGGTAATAATTAAATAAATCTTAAATTAATTAGACAATGGATGTCGTGGGGTGCTAATACCTTCCCCACACATAACGACTCCCGAACCCTAACAATGCCTCGTCCTAAAACATAAATGGATTTTCCGAATTTGCCCTTAAACTAAAATTTGGTGGCGGCTTCCTTTCGAACTTTGAAGAATCCCTTTCCCGAATTTTTCGGTCGCTACAGCTGGCGACTTCACTGCGGACTTAACTTTTTAGAGAGTCAAAACCTAGTCTAATTATTTAGGATTAATTTAATTTTTACCCTTCCTTTATTTATTTATTTATTTTATTTTTCGCATCTTATACTTTATATGATTTATGAACCCTAGGATAGAGGACGATATTTGTATATATGTTTGTTTGTCTGTTTGCAGCTTTTGGGTTGTTTTTAAATTGCTCCTACACACACTTCACAATTACATACGCACACACATGTGAGAAATGTCCTCTACCCGGACTTGAGTGTACCCTAAGTTAGAACGAGATTGTGTAATGATGGCCTGCGGGACGTACGTCTCGTTGGGTGGTCATGAAAATCTCACCTAGAGTTTGATTCCTTTTAAGGATGCTATCCCTTCTAATAGCTTGCCTATTGTTGGGGTCGATGTTCTTTATTTGGAGTCCTTGGCTCTAGGGACCATGTGTAGGATTCTTTAGAACCATCCTTGTGAGGTTCACTATAAAAGAAACCTTAGACCCACTCCATAGGGTACCCTTCTAGGGTCACAAAGGAGATTTATACCCTTGCATTCAAGCGAACATTAATGCATACCGTCTTTTATCCCAAAAAAATTAAAAATCAAAAAGTCAAAAAATCAAAATCATTATTTACTACATTTTTAGAGAATATACCACATGCATTTTTCTTTTTCTTTGCATAACAAAAAAACAACAAGATAAACATCTTATGTCGCGTACATTTTTATGACCGCCTGAGAATTAAAAGTTTTATTTTGGAGAGAAGCCATGCATGCTAAAGTCAAAGTTAAACTTTGTACTTTACTCTCCAAATGTAAACTTATAATTCCCCGACGCGACAAATAAAATCATATATTATCATTTCATACACATACACATACATTACATTCGCATTTCACATACATTCATTCGTTCGTTCGCATTCTCATTTCATGCGCATTCATTCATTTGCATACTTACATCATGCATTATAAAAACAAAAACAAAAACATAATTTTTAGAAAGATTGTGATGAGAGGTGAGACATTCTTGTGAGATAAATAATTCTTTTTGAAAAAGTTTAGTCATGCCGATTCTGAGCTCAAGGTGCTTGAGGCACTCGATTTTTAAAATTAGCGGCTCGTTCACATTTTTTCCAACAAAGCGTTGCATCCACCCCATGATGAATGACCAAAATAGTCCATCAAAATTTCATTCATGTTAAAACTGTTGTTAACTCTTTACGAAGCATTTGTGTAGTAATTTGTGTATGACATGTGACTTCATTCTTGTTTGAGTCAGTTGATATCCCTACCTTGTCATCACCCCCCGTCCGAGTCTAACCCCGCCCGACCACCCTAAAGTACATACTCCCTACCTAGTTGACTTTTTTGGGTTTGTTCTCACTATTGAAATAACACTTGAGGCCCTCATTACTTGGGGCAAATTTGTGATCTCTAAAATACCTCATCAACATTATATTCCCTTGGTGCAAGTCCTTTACAAAAAGAAATCAAAAAGGCCCGTTAGGTTGAAAACTCGTAAGAGCGGCCTAAGCAAAAATTAGGGCACAAAAAAAAAAGAAAGAAAAAAAAGAGCAAATATTTTGTAAATAAGTAAATTATTGTCCTTAAGTCGATTTTTGAGAAAACGAGCAATCATGATGTGAAATGAAGTTGAACCATCTTTCCATACCCTCAAAAATCCTTTGCCACCCACCTTAAGCCAAAAATCCAAAAACCTTTCAATCACCCTAGACAAGGATCAATTCTACATCAAAGATAGTGTATCACTTTTATCTGCTCACGCAGCTCAAAAGAAAGAGAAACAAAAATCACAAAAGAGTGAAGTCAAAAAAAGAGGATTAAAAAATCCCAGAAAAAAAACAAATTAGAAAAAACAAAGACAAAAGTAGTACAAGTCGTGAGCCGTTGCTTCACACCATTAAAGCATAAGAGATCCTCGTCTAAAACAAACCTCAAACACTTCCTTTAACCTCAATATTCTCCATAAACCCTTAGCCACGTTACAATCCTAAACAAGTCCATCCTACCATGAGACACATCAATTACTGTCTCAATAAAACCTCAAACACTCCTTTGAGCCTAACAACCATTTCCTTCATAAATCATCACCCATTAGCCAAGTTACATCACCAAATCACCCGTCCCATCAATCCCCACACACTACTTTGAGCCCAATTATCATTTCCCTCATAAATCACTAAACCATCGGCCACGTTACAACCCTCTAGAGTTCGTTCCGATCAATGACTGATTGCTTTTGTTTTCTCAAAATTTTAAATTTAGGACAAATAAGTTTATTTATTTACGATATGTTTGCTAAAAAATATATATATGTCTCAAAAAAAACTCAAAAAAAAAAAGGAAAAAATCAAGGGGCTTGCACTCCAAAGGTTCATTCAAGTTCCATTGATATAAATGCAAAGTTTAGTGATCGCCAAGTGCAGTTTTCATCATAATAAACTCAGGACTATCATAGCCTGAGAGTCGTTCTAAAGACAGCAAAAAGGCTTACGCTAGGATCGTCACCTAGATCCTAAATTGGGGCATCCCTTTCACCATGTGCTCCACTTAAGCTTGGGGAAATGTGTCCAGCATCCATACCACACCCAGTCTACCCAGTCATATTTGATCAGCTCCTAAACTCATTACCCTAACTCTGTCACTTTCCACAACCTCACCAAAACAACCGTTTGAAATCCCATTATCAAGTGGGGCAACCCTGTCACCCTTCACTCCACCTACAATTGGGGATATTCACCCTACACCCATCTCATCCCCTTGGCATATTCACAGCCAAAAAACCATACCGGGGCAATTCCTCAACTCACTATCCTAAATGTTTATACTCTAGTCGGGGCAATCTTGTCTTTACCATAAGTGGGGCAACACCAAACTCCATGTGTTGAAATGAAGTCCATTGCTTTCCACCTTTCACTCCAAAGTCAGGGCATTCTTAGCTCATCAGTTCCTCTGTCCCCTAGTTATTGTCATCACTAGACAGGGGCAAACTATTCACTCACCATTACCAAAAGTCTGAATTGGGGCAGTGTCGCATTTCTTGAGTTGGGGAGAAACTACCTTTCATGACTTCAGCAATAATCATTTCCTTCGTCTTTTCACCTGTCATATAAGCCCATACCCTGGATACCCTAAAACCAAGTTAACTGACCCATTCGTCTATATTTTCACTACTATACATGTTTGCTAAACAATGCTTCAGAGAGAGAGAGAACAAAAGTTGATAATGTGATACTGGAAATCCACTTAGTTAACTTTGTGAACTTAAACTTCGGTCATCATGGGACATCATAATGGAAGAGAAAAAGAAGCGAGCTTGCAAATACAGTACTTTTTCACAATCAGTGTATGTAAATAAACAACCTTGAGATTGCCAAAGTCTGATCAATCTCCGCCTCTCACATACAAAGGTTCATATCCCATCATCACAAAAAATGTTTCTGCACTCAATCAATCATTTCATGTCATCACACCATGCACCATAACATTTGCATTCAAACATTTCATTTGCATCATATTAACATTCATACTTCATGCATCTATCAGATACAAAAAAGCAAAAAAGCAAAAAGAAAAAAACAAAAAATAAAAGAACCACCTATTTCACTCATCACATCGCCAAAAATCAACTGTTGCATGTATTATTGGCGTTGTATATGCATTACATGTATTGCTTCTGAATCGACTTCAAGTGTCGATCCCTATATTTTTTTCCTCTAATATCAGCGCTTTGAGCGTTGATCTCATATCATATCACGAGATCACCAAGTTGATCCTTCGGACCGAGTGGTCCTTCGAGCACTACGCTCCTTGATGCCCTAAGTGGCCCAGTCGCAAGCGTCGTAGTCGAGCCAAGCGGACCTTCCGGACCCGCGTGGTCCTTCGGACTAGTTGTGTCGTCACCTAAGACATGGTGGGCGTCCTCTATTGGTCAACACATCGATTCGGATCGATCTTGACCCCTGGCCGCTCGAATCTAAAGGCCCCTCGGATCGTTTTACTAGTACCGCGCGGCTAGTAGCGCTCTTCGGACCACGATGGTCCTCTATTAAGGCCTAGGCGCCTTCTAGACCCCGAGTGGTCATTTGAGCTTTAGTGCTCCTTTAAGGCCCCAATGCCCTTGAGCCTTAGTGCTCCTTGGATCCGGCGATCCTTGTATATTCTTAAACCCTCTATTTCCCCTCTAAACGAACAAAATTGACGTCTATTCTATCTTTATTTCTATTTCTACTACGAAAATTTGAATACACCTCACATTTTCTAGTAAAATATAAATAAAGAAGGGCAGCTGTTATATCCCAATTTTGTCCGTCTTCTTTTTCTTGTTTTAGTCGTTTATTTTTAGTAAGGGTGTGTTTCGGAGTCGCATGACTACAAGAATTATTAGTGTCTCGGTTACCAAGCCAAACCAGTTTTAGTCACTCCGTTCGGCTAAATTGAAACGCTATTGTTTAAATTAGGCACGCACGCGAATGATCGATCTTTTCGTGCGTTCTTCAATTTAATATTTGTATTCGAGTTTAGTCGCACGTGAACAGGCTTACCTAAAGTCATTTTTTTCTCAAAATTTGGTTTAAATTCAGACTTAATAATGCGGTTCAGGAGTCAATTTTGGGGTTTTTAGTTAACGCACCCATTTCTTTTATTTTTGGTCTCGTTTTAGCGTATTTGTCAAATCCGGCCCGTTCTCGTCTTTGTATTTGGCCTGACACATTTTTCTTATTATTATTTTTATTCTTATTTTGTTTATTTAATTTATTTAAGCATATACAAAGTCCAAAAATGTCAAAAGAAATTCTACTTAGTTTAATTTACAATTTAAAAGCACTTAAGAATCAAATAAGTCCAAAAATACAAAAAAAATAATAATACTAAAAATACAAAAAATAAGAAAAATTAAGTAAAAGAGCAGCATCAGTAATCTCTGGGGTCTGTTCTTGCTCTCCAAGACTGTTCAGCAAGCTCACATTATCAGATCTGCAAAAGCCCAGTCAAACAGCAATTAATGCTAAAACCCAATTTCTACCTATAAATAAACGGTTAACCTAGAGTCTAAAGACAGAGGAGGCAGCTGCAAATATTACTGAAAAATAAGGATTAGAGCTTCACATTGGAACCCTAATCACCTAAACACGTTTTTGTGAGATCTGAAAATTTGAGCAAGCAGCAGCTAAAGTGAAGGATTAACGTGCAACGCTTGCAACCACGAGAATTCATTGATGATCTTGACCAAAAGCTTCATTGCAAATCTGAAATGGCATCGTTACCATCTCAAATGCAAGGTTCTTTTATACTTTCTCCTATTTGTTAAACCACGATTTTTATTCTTTTTTGTTTTTTTCTTGATGTTTCAATCTAGATAATGAAAATCTGTGAATATGCATGTACCGACAATAACATGATGAAATTTTCAGTTTCATGCCATACTTATATGTGGATATTGTTATTTTAGCTGATGAATTTTGTGGAGAGATTTGTCTCATGTTCCAAATTATGGTTGGCTTAACTTGTAGGATCAATATAATTAACAACAAATCAAATGTATTCTGAACACTTTACAAGTAATTATTGTTGACAATTATATAGTGTCTAGGAAGGTTCTATATTGGCTAGGGAGGTGTCGGATTTAGGCTTGTAGCGTAAATGATTAGCCTTGAAAACAAGTGTTTGTCCTAGTTATTGAAATTAATGTGATTTATGTTTGGACAATTTATAAGAAAAGTGATTTTTATCAGTTCATTCGTTTGGATTGTTTGGGTCAAAATTGATTGGGTGTAAAATTTCATTGAATTGAATTTTAGAGTCATTTCCACTTAGAATCAATTCCAAGCCCATAATAATGACTACAAAGCGGAGCTTCTATTTAGAATCGATTTTGAGGCTAAAAATCAAATTCGGATGTAGGAGGTCAAATGTCTTTAAGAAGTCAAATAAGCGGCTAAGTCGGTTGTACAACCGGGTTAGTCATCATTTAGGACCAATGAAGTACATATGATTCGGTAATCCTACAAAAAAACTTAATAAAATATAAATAAATCGTTTTCCATAAATAGGGGACTAAGTCGGTGGTACAACCGGGTTAGTCAGCATTCTAGAACTAATGAGCTGTACAGTTCAGGAGTTCTAGAATACCTACTCTAAAACTAACTCACCCCACATCAAACCAATTTCTTTCGAAAAACTCAAAAACCATTTTCAAAAAGTAGGGGACTAAGTCGGTTGTACAATCGGGTTATAGTCAGCGTCCTAGGAATCAGTGAGCTGTACAGTTCAAGGAATCCTAGGACCCCTACACTAAAAAAACACCAACCAATAAACCTTTTTCAGGAAGAACTACGTAGCTTTGATTCCTCCATTGCATCCGGAGGTACGTAGGAGCAAGACTCAAACTCTTGTCAAGCACTAAAAAATAAAAATTCAAATAAGTCTTCTTTTTATAAATAAAGGGTAATAATTAAATAAATCTTAAATTAATTAGACAATGGATGTCGTGGGGTGCTAATACCTTCCCCACACATAACGACTCCCTAACCCTAACAATGCCTCGTCCTAAAACATAAAGGGATTTTCCGAATTTGCCCTTAAACTAAAATTTGGTGGCGGCTTCCTTTCGAACTTTGAAGAATCCCTTTCCCAGATTTTTCGGTCGCTACACTATTTATTTTATATAGACGACGACATAAAGATAATATTTCAAGGACATAGATGATCGAGTAAGAGAGATTGTAGTAGTTTTTTTTTTATCAATGATACATTATAACAATTATATATATATATATATATATATATATATATATATATATATATAATATTTTAATAAAAAGATAGATAAATAACATATAGGACACAATTTAGTTTTTCCTTTTCTCAATTCATTTATCATTACACATAAATTTGTTTAAAATTTTGTTTTTCTATCAATTAATGCATCATTGCAAAATAAATTCAATTAGTGGAGTATATCTAATGAATTTGATACTTAATTTTCTTAGGGGAGACATAATTATATATTAAATATATATAGTGGATGATAAATCTTTATAAAGTATAATATTATTACACTATTTATAGTCCTTACACTACAAAAAAAACGTGATTTAGTTAGCATAAGATTCCCTCGCTAAAGCACAAAAATCCCTCGCTAATGCACTTTAGCGAGGGAATTAGTGAGGATCCAAATCCCTCACTAAAATGCTCCTTTCTAAATTTAGCGAGGGAATTAGAGAGAGAATTATATCGAGGGAATTAGCGAGGGAATTAGCGAGGGAAATTAGCGAGGGATTTGTTTATGTTATTAGCGAGGGATTTTGTGATGATTAGCGAGGGATTTTTTAAGATTTTTATTTTTATTTTTTTAAAAAAAAATTCCTACTTTTTTGCTTATCTTATAAATATAAATAATGGTAATAAAGTAAATGCAACTTCATATTTCTAAAATAGTCAAATAAAATCCATAATCAAATCTAAAATGTGCGTAATCTAAATAATCCAAACCGAAAGCAACAACATAATCCAAATAATCCAAATGCACAACAATAACATAATCCAAATCAATAGGGGGGAGAGGGATTATCAGGATGATCAGACTGTTTGATCAAACGACTCATGTGGCCTCAAGTTGTTAAAGAGAGCGAACAACCTCTCCTGCTCACATTGCATCCTCAACTGGTTTGCTTGCATCTCTGCAATAGTCTGATCCTTCCTCTCTTTGCTTTCGACCATCAAATGCTCTACTGCTTTGCTTGAGTTCTTTGTGTCTCAAATTGATGAAGCATGGGAACTATACGACCTGGTGTCATAGTGATCAGCAAATTTCACAAGTCTCGCCAAGGGCCCCGCACCATACAGTCGATTTTTATTTGACTTGCCTACTGCCTTCTTCCAGTTTTTGTTTGCCAAAGCCATCATCTCAGGGGAAAGTGGACCAAGTGAGTCAGGGTTCCAGCTCCCCTGAGTAGGCTCAAACATCAACTCAGCATGTTTCTCCTGCATTGCATAACCACAAAACATAATGATAATTAGGTCTCCATTAAGAAAAGAACTAAATACAATAGAAATCAAGTTGCATAATTACCTGAGTTATTTTAGCGCGCTCCTTAACAAACTAGTTGTTATCCTTCCTCAAATGAGTGGATCTATGCAGCTTAGGAATAGTGAGAGGGCGACCAGCCTTCCTAGACTGTAAAAATGAAACAAATTTCAATTTATATGTAAACTAAAAAGTAAAACAAAATTTTAAAATAGCTTACCAGTCTATTAGCATGATGAGCGAGTTAGCGGAGCCAAGCGATGAAGCGAGCCACCCTTTTTGATGCCCTATTCGCTTGGCTTTTGACTTTCCCTTTCCATGTGTCTTTTTCCCATTCAGCCTTGTATTGTTTCCAAACATCTTCACTCATATACTTTGGGCATTCATTTTTGGCTCTCAATTTGTAACACTAGTCTGATAATTGCTTGGACATTCTAATCCAAAATACCCTCTTGACCTCCTCCTCATCTTCAGGTTTCCAAGCCACTGTGGTCTATATTAAACAAAATCAAAACACGTATTAGTGAATATATTAACCATTAAACAATACATTAAAATCAACAACATAAGAAATGACATAGTTAATACTTACCGAGAACACTCTAAAACACTCTTTCTCCACATCCTCAGAGATGGATGTCAACTTTTCACGAAACTCTGTCAAATAATATTTCTTAATCACTTGAGTGACCGCTTGTGAACCAGTGTTCGATTTAAGAAACCTGCATATTGAAATTGTTGCAAAATTAACAAGCATATATATGCAACATCAAACCATGAATTTAAATTAAGTAAAAGGAAAAACAATACTTACACATCGCCACAGGGCCTGATGACTTTGCGACATCGTTCATCGGTGTGGTCGACAACAACCTCTTCCTCTGATGATGCGTCGTCAATATCACCACCATCAGCGTCAATATCACCACCATCAGGGTCAGCATCATCCTGTATGGGCTGAGGATGCACCTCAGGTGTAGGCATTGATAGGCCAAATTGTGAACTCATATACCCAGAATGTTGCATAGGTGGGCCCATAGGATGCTGATGTGGGCCCACATATCCGAGGAGGTGTGGCCATAGGATCTTTGATGTGGGCCCACATATCCAGTGGTGTGGCCATAGGATCTTTGATGTGGGCTGGAAAATACCCATAAGATGCCGATGTCTGGCTATATGCAGATGATGTGCTAGATGAAGAGATAGGATACCAATTAGCTCCGGTGGGAGAATCACCACGCGGTGGGCCAACTAGAGCGGAATGAGAAGTCCCAGATCCTCCAACAGTAGTGGTGGTACGAGGCAGCATCGAATAATTCTCACTAAGCATCTCTCGAGTTGGGCGATGCTTCCTGCTCTCCGTGGTTTGTTTCTTCCCTTAGCTCTCTGTGGGTTAACCTCCTCCTCACGGATCCATATCTATGGAAAAGCGAAACACATAATGGTATATATCTTTAAAATTACATGAACAATCAACTAGATCTAGGGATTTAAAGACGAAACACATAATGCTATATATAAATTTAAAGACAACAATAACAATAGATCCATAGAATTAATACTATTCAAACTAATAGAACCATGAAATTAATACTATTCAAACTAAAGAAAAACAATAGATCCATGGAGTTAATACTATTCAAACTAATCAAATTCTTCGTATTCTTCATCTTCTTCTTCTTGTTCCTCTTCTTCTTCTTGTTCCTCTTCTTCATATTCTCTAATTTCTTCTTCTAATACCGGTTCAACTTCTTCAACATGATGTCGATCATCACATAAGGTATTGATTGGTTCAACTTCAATTACCTCATTGACACCTGACATTTCATCCACTTGATAAGCAACCTCATCCCCCACATTAGTGGCTTCAATGTGACCTCGTGGTTTTGTCATAATTGCAACACACCATCCTCTGCGAGTTGATGGGTATGGAACATAATACACCTGTCTCACATTTTCAGGCATGATAAAAGGATCATAAAGCTTATACCTCTTATCCATTTGAATGTCGACCGTATTACATGGGTTCAATTCCGTTCCTTTAACCGATGGATCAAACCAACTGCAATAAAACAAAACTATTCTCTTTTCATAGTCTAAATACAAGTATTCAAGCTCATATATGCGTTGGATGACACCATAGTAGTCATCTTCACCTCCTCCTGTTTCCCCTTTAACATATACACCACTATTAATGGTTTGTTTTCCCTCACTCCATGATTGAGTGTCAAACTTATAACCGTTAACGAGGTACGTGTGCCACTCACTAACTTCACGAAAAGGACCATTAGCTAAGTTCCTCAAGTGTTGGATTAGAGGAGTTGGTTCCGCTTCATAAACCTAATTAATCACATATGGAAAAAAAATAAGTAATGTCTCATATCTACTTTAAGCGTTTGGCATTAAAATATTATTTTATTTACTTACTCTAGCCTTAAACCAGATTGGAAAACTTTCATGTATACGAACAGAAGATTCTTCGGCTGGTATACCCTCAATTTGTAAGAATGCGCTGAAATGGTGTAATTGAAAGTTGATCAAACCATGATTTAACTCCATACTCTAAAGGTGTAAAGATTAAAGACTAAATTGAAAGCATACTTACTCAACATATGGTTTAACTTGATTGCAATTGATCAAGACATGAACATGTCTTCGATGTCCACTCCTTTTGTGATAACCAATGAGTCTTCTTCTTTCCAGAGGCGGTAAGGGTTTGTTAAACATAAAGTTGTTGACAACATAAAGTTGTTGAAATAATGAGAACAGAAATAAATGGTTTCACACGGTGCAAGTAAAGTTTGCGCAAATAGATCCTTCGACTCTAGCTTTATTCTTCACGGATCGTTTATAATCACCCATTAATCTAAACGTATGGAGAAAGTGGAGTTAATTAAACAAATAGTCATACTAAATATGCAATTTAGTTAAAATGTTGAAATTATTAATTACCTCTCAAATGGATACCTCCACCTATAATGAACGGGTCCACCAAGCATTGCTTCATATGCAAGGTGAACCGGAAGATGCTCCATCGAATCAAAGAAACCAGGAGGAAATATTCTCTCCAACTTACACATAATGAAAGGAATATTTTGCTCCATCTTAATAAGATCATTCTTTCTCAATGTTGAAGAACATATATTCTTAAAAAATTGGCTCACTTCAGTTAGTGGTTCCAAAACACACTTTGGCAATGAGTTGAAAGCAATTGGAAGTAAACACTCCATGAATACATGACAATCATGACTTTTCATCCCATGAATCTTCCCGGTATTCACATCTGCACATCTTGCAAGATTAGAAGAATAGCCATCTGGCATCCTCAATCGTTTCAACCATCGACAAACATCTTTTGCTTCTTCGGGTGTTAGACAATAATTGGCTTTGGGTTTTAGCATTTTGCCATTAGCCAATGGCACCAAATTCAAATTAGATCGAATGTTGGCATTGCTACAAAGATAGAAGCGGCATCCAATCTAGCCTTATTGTTATCTTTGGTTCTATCTTTCACATTCATCACAGTGTAAAATATGTTGTCAAAGAAATTCTTCTCAGTGTGCATAACATCGAGATTGTGTCTCAATAGATTATCATGGGAGATTCCAAAATATGCTTCTTTTTTTCCAGTTATGATCCCGTCCATATCCATCCACTCGGGGGAGCTCACCTACCTCTGTGGCTTGTGGCAAATTCATAACTTTACTCCATATTTCATCTAATGACAACAAAAGCGGCGGGCCATCTCTTTCAACTACCCCTTTCTTGAATGCCCTCGTGTTCTTTCTAAACACATAATCTAGCTGTAAGAATCTACGATGCGAGTCAAACCAAGAACTCTTTCCCCCGTACTTCAGCGTAAACGCTTTTGTGTGTTCCATGCAGTGGGGGCATGCTAATTTACCATGAGTCCCCAACCCGACAACATACCAAAAGCTGGGAAGTCATTAATTGTCCACATCAATGCCGCTCTCATCAAAAAATTCTTCTTTTTTGCTGCATCATATGTCCAAACACCCTTCCACAATCTCTTGAGATCATCAATTACAGGTTCCAAAAAGATATCTATGTTAGCTTTTGGATTTTTTGGGTCAGGTATCAGACAAGTCAAAAACATAAACGGTTTAGTCATGCACATCTCAGGAGGAAGATTGTAAGGGGTAACAATGACCGGCCAACAAGAGTAGGGAGAAGATGATGCTTGGATATATGGAGTAAATCCATCAGAGCACAAGCCAAGTCGAATATTTCGTGGGTCTGAGGAAAAATCCGGATGGACTCGATCAAAGTGTTTCCACGCCTCACCATCAGATGGATGGCGTAAAATATCTTAGGTATGTCTATTCTCATAATGCCACGTCATTTTCTTCGCAATTTCAAATTGATGCAAACATTCTTTGCAACCTTGGAACAATAGGCAAATAGAACATCGACCTTACAGGAATGGGTTTATAGTTACCTTTGTCTCCTTTACGAACATGATACCTCGACTTTCCACAGAATCTGCACGCTTGTAGCGCCACATCGGTTTTACCAAATTCGTTGTCGTAAAACAACATGTGCCCATCCTCACAACAGTCAATCTTCTTATATTCCAATCCCAACTTTGAAACTAACATTTTTGCTTCATAATAACTTTTTGGCAAATTATCCTTATTAGGTGTCCCGTTCAACATCATTTGAGTCACAAAATTTAAACCCAACTCAGAAATATTGCTTATGGACTTGAGAGCTAAAAGCTTCACACACATAGATAATTTTGACTCTGGTGAGCCTTCAAACAACGGTGTGTTTGCCTCTTTTAACACGCAATAAAATCTTTGTGCTTCTTCATTTGGAGCTTCATCATGATCGTCATATTGAGGCTCATCAAATGGTACATTCACCCCAAGACCATCACAAATCATGTTTTCCATCGATTGAAATTGCTCATTATTTGGAACACGAAAACTAGAACTACTTGAAGCCCCTAAGTCAAAATTTGGAAGTCGTTCTCCATGGTCCTCCCAAATAAAATAATTTGGCTTAAACAGTTCTGATACAAGTGCTCCCTAATTTCATCATCAGTACTAATAGGTACACTGTTGCAATTAAGGCATGGACATCTAACCCCTCCTTCATTTTTAGTCTTCTCATGTTGCCACGCTACCCATAAAAACTCTTCAACCCCTTTAACAAAAGTTTCTTTCAAAAAAGATCTTCCCGGATATAACCTATCATACACCCAACCACGATTTAATTGATTCAAATTCATCTACACGCATTTTAAAAAGCGAGTTAGATTCCCATAAAAATTCCCAACATATAACATATCAAGTTAGTGGCATCGATATTATCTCGGTGGAAATGATTTCGAGCCGAATATGGGGTCAAGGACAGCACAAAACCCTTTTCCATCCAAGTAGTGAAGGAAGTTATTTCGAACTCCCAACCTTACCGTTGTTAGAATTGTCTCGCAATTATCTCAATGGAGATGATTTCGAACAAAATATGGGGGTGAGGGACACCACCTCACCCTTTTCCATCAACAACACACAATAAAAACATCTGATATAGTCATCTAACCTAGGGTTCATCAAACATCAAAACAACTATTTAACACAATTTCAATTTCAAAATTAACGTACACTTTACAAAAATTATCAATTCCAAATTAATTAACAAACATACACTTCTCATTTAACATCTCCAACAACATACACTTATCATACATTATTATTCAACATAATAACAATCCTAAACGCTAATATCAATCAAATTCATAAAGAAAAATAATATTTCAATCAACTTCAAATCAAATTCCTAAACACTATTATTACTTTCTAAATAAAAATCATTCCTAAACACTAATATAAATCAAATCAATTTCTAAACATTTCAAAAATCATTCCTAAACACAAATGTCAATATCTATCCTAAACACTAAAATAAAATAAATTTCTAAACATTCTAAAAATCAATCCTAAACACTAAAATCAAAATTAAAGAAAAACTAACCGTTTTGAGTCACGAATCCAACGATCTCTTGGCGTTACGGTGACGATGTGCACTCCAGTGCGTTGGTGAGCAACAAATCGTTCCTATGGGTGAGGAAAGAAAGAAACCATTAGAGGGAGTTAGAGAGGGAAGTTCGGAGAAGAGAGAAAGAGAAGAGTGAGAAAAAACAAACCTTAAGTGATGGTGGGGGAGGTGGTTGCGGCGTGGACGGTGGTGGAGGTGGTGGTGGCGAAAATGGAGAGATATGGGTGGTGGTGGTGTTGGGGTCGGAATAGGAAAGATGAGAGAAATGAGTGAGAGAAGAGAAAGAAGTGGGAAGAGGAAAGAAAAGTGCTTCGGTTACATAAATAAAGTTAGCGAGGGAATTTTACATTTAGCGAGGGAATTCTTACATTTAGCGACGGAATTTAGAACAAAATATGTGGGTGACAGCTGTGCAAGAATTTAGCGAGGGAATACCAACTTTTAGCGACAGAAATATTAAAAAAAAAATCAGCGCATCATTAGCGACGGCCGTGTCCGTCGCTAATTTCCTTGGTATAACATCTTTAGCGACCCTCCTATATTCCCTCGCTAATTTCCCTCGCTAATACTGTTTTTTTTGTAGTGTTATGATACTCATTTTCATCATATAATACTAAACTAAATTGTATTAAATTGATTTTTATTTTCTCTATGTATGTTTGAAAATTAATATCTAATAAATTGTATGAGAATTGTTATTTTTTCCTTTCTAATAAAGCGTATTTAAAATGGGCAAAATATCTCCCAAGGTCCCATAACTTATTTTTTGGTAACGAATAGTTCCCTTAACTTTTTTTTGGTAACGTCCAGGTCCCTTAACTTTTAAAAATGTTGCACTGTAGTCCTTGTTAACGTTTTGTCACTAATTACTCCATTAACCGACTGATTATGTGGTTGTTTGACTGCTGACTAGGCATGCCACGTAGAATAATTTCATTATTTTATAATTAATTTTAATTAAAAATTAAATAAAAATGTGGTTGCTTCGGCTTCTGCCAAAGCCTTACGGTTTCCTTGGTGATTCCCTTTATTGGTTTTTGAATACCCCTTCCATTTTGTGATTCAAGGCCAGATTTGAGCATTTATGCACTGTGAACGTGGGACTCTATTCTTTTTTATTTTCCACTTAACATCACAACCATAGCGGTTGCTGTAGAAAATGGGTTGCCATGACCCACGATAAAACCCGGTTCCATCTTGATATTCAGGTGACCAAATAGTACAAACCAATGTTAGGCCTGTTTGATTGTGTTTTGTTTTTTAGTTTTTGAAAATTGTTTTATAAACCAATTTTAAAACAATTTTTGAAAATTGTTTTTAAGAAAAATAATTAAGAAAACTTGTTTGACAATCTATTTTTAAAAATTGTTGTTAAGATGAGAAAACTCAAAAATTTGTTTGGTTCAATTGTTTTGAAAAAAAAAACATTTTACTAAATTAACATATAATGAAATCTGTGTTAAGCACATTTAATACTCTCAAATAAATTGTTTCCTTTATGAGTATAGCTTAAAAGACTCCTTAGATTTTTTTGTTCGGACAATTGTCCACTATGAGAATAGAACCTAGGAACTTTGACTCGACCATGTATGTATCCCCCAGCGACTTATTCCACTTGTCCAAGGTGTTGGCTAAAAACTCATTGGATTATATCAGTTAAAGTTTTTTTTTTTTTGGATTGGAAAGTTTAGGTGAAATGGGTTCTAAGGGCTAACTAGAATTAGGGCAGAACTCAAGACTCTCTTTGAGCGCTAACAGTAGTATTTATATATCACGCACTAAAGTGGTCCTCATGCTAGCAGGCAGCGTGAATTGAACTCACATCCTTATGGAGTATGAGTTAACTTTTTACCAATCGAATTAACTTTTATCGACTAATCAAAGTTAAAGGTAATTGATATTAAAAATGATTTTTTTATTCACAATTTTAAATATGATAGAAGTATAATCAATGTTTTAAAAGCAGATGGACCTTTGATTCAATAGGTTCACTCGGTTCAACCGAATGAGTAATAATTAAATAAAAAACATATTAATTTTTGGAGAAAAAGTAAATAAAAAAATTAATACATTTCGTACTGTTCAACCCGGATCAAATGACGGTTCAAAGCGATTCAAATGGGGTTGAACCGATCGCTAGGTCCAAATCTGTTCTTAAGACACTGAGTATAATATTCTTCTATAAAGAACAAGCAGTACATGAAAAGAAGAAAAGTAGGTGTTAAAGAATAGACGGTGATTGAAACAAAAGAAAAATAGAAGAATACTTGAAATAAACGCCCTGTTATTATCATTTACTTAATTACATAAGTGCCATTAATGAAAACTAGAAAACTTGCATCTGTGTTTTCATCTTTCTTCACATCAAAGAACAAAAAACTGAAAAGCCAAATTGAAAACAGGTATCACCTGTTTTGGTTTTTTAGTTTTGAGAACAATAAATTGGAAATGGTTTTCAAAAATAGTTTTACAAAATAAACTAATCAAACAAGTTTTTATGTTTTTAAGAGCTTGGGGTGGTTTTAAGTTTTTGGTTTTGAAAGTCAATTTCAAAACAGAAACATGTTCATGTAAATGGGACTGAGTTGGTTTTTTCCGTAATTTCAAAACAGTTTTCCATCAAAACTCAAAACCACAATAATAGGTTTTGTAATTTTTGTTTCTGTTTTTGTTTCATCCACCTCTGATCATCAATATATCTGACCACCACCAACTACCACTCCGACCACGCCAACCACCACTTCGACCACTGCCGACCACCATCAACCACCACTTTGACCACCACCAACACCACTCCGACCACCATCAACCACCACCAACTACCACTCCGACCACCACCGCCAACCACCACTTTGACCACTATCAACCACCACTCTGACCACTGTCAACCATCACTTTGACAACAAACCATCACCACCGACCATCACTCTAACCACCGTCAACCACCACACTGATCAGCATCAACTACCGCTCCAACCACCGGAAACCACCATCGACCACCACCAACCACCACTCCAACCACTGCCAACCACCACTAATCTGACCACCGTCAACCACCACTTTGACCACCACCAACACCACTCCAACCACCGCCAACCATCACCACCCACCACTACTCTGGCCACTGTCAACCACCACTCTGACCACCAGCAACTACCACTCAAACCACCGGAACAACCACTTCGACTACTGTTGACCACCACTCTGGCCACCGTCAACCACCACTCTGACCACCGCCAACCACCGACAACCGCTCTGGGCACCGTCAATCACCACTTTGACCACCATTAACCACCACTTTGACTATCGTCAAACACCACCACTTTGGCCACCGCCGACCATGTAACACCCCAAATCTACCCGTTCGTTTTATTAAAAATCAGAGTGCGGAAATTTAAAACAAAGCATGCAATGGAGTGTCACATTCGACAATTAAAATCCAAACAACGTAAAATCAAATAAAACGTGGAATCATTCAATTGAGTTTACACCACCAAAAATAACAGGCATTTCAAAATCCACAACTTAAGTTCAAATCGAACAATGAAATAAACAACGATTATAAAACAGTGTTCATCCCCTCCCCGAGTGTTACGTATCGGAGGCGACAACGACTCGGTGGCGGAAGGTAGACAAGCCTTCACTCACTATCACCTGCACGTTACCCACATAGGGGTAACATTCAAACAGAAGGGGTGAGTCTCTAACAGTATAAAAGCATGTATGATAAGCAGTATACTAGAGTTCAGGTAACTATAAATACCATCACACAACAACATCATTAACAACAACATCATTAATATCAATCACGAACGGGAAAAACACCAATATAATGAATGGGAGATGAAATGCAACCCACACCGACGGACATATGCATGTGGTACCATCACCGAAAAATAGCCATCTCGTGGCGTCATCATCAACATTGAGCATAGCTCCATCACCGGAATATGCATATGAATGCATGTGACACCATGAACAACAGTCATACATCATGCAACAACAACACCATCATCGTTAAGTGATCACATTTGACCCAACAACACATCATCAATCAAGTGGTCAGATTTGACCCATCGTCTATCACCGTAGTTAATACAACACATCAATTATAGTATTCGGAGCTAACACCAATTTCCCCAACCACACCACCACCTAAGGCACCAATTAAATTACACACCAATGACACGACAACACAGACTTGGCGCCAGGAAGCAACATAGGCGCACTCAAACGCAAAACTAGCGCCTAGGGGCAACACAACACCTGGCGCGCCAAATAAAGACATAAAATGGCGCTGGTGGCAACTGTGCACCACAGCAAACAACACAAAGACAAGTGTTGAATTCCTACAGCAGTGCACCTACTTCGACGAATTAATTAAAATAGCATACGACATCGGATTTCAACAAAAGACCACTCATTGGAAAGCTCTCTGAGTGCAGTTTCTACCTATGATTTTCGTTTTTCAAAATAAGTATCCAGTTGGTACAGTTTTTCAAAACACTACACTGAGGTACCAAAATCGGACAGAACTCTTGACCCAACTTGCAACCAAATTTTCTTTCTCATTTCTTAATGAAATTTCGTGAAACCAGTGCCTATTTCGTAGAGAATTAAGTCTACTTTTCAATGAAACAAGAATTATTCAAAACGGAGTTCAATTGAGAACACAAAACCTGCGAAAACCGATCCTACTCACGTTTGATTCCGAGAATTTGACCTAACTTTGGAGACTCATAACTCGAGCTACACAACTCCAAATTGAAGGAAACCAGTGCCAAAACGACCGGCCTTAAGTCTATTTGCAAAAACAATCAGCCACACAATTTTTGGATCAACCAAACAATACCAGTTTCAGAAAGACCGAAATAGTGTCCAGAAACGCACAGAAACCATAAGTAAGTAAAACTCATCATGATCAATCACCAAAACCAATTATAATCATCACAAATACAATCAAAATCATCAAATTGCACATCAAACATAATCAAATCACCTACGGTGCATCAATTCACCATCCAATCATACACAAGTCATTAACACCAAAACGAAATTAGACACCACATATATACATGCAAGAATCATTCAATCATATTATCAAACACCTAACATGCATTATAGTTCCTAATCTCCCACATACACCCCATCATACAACCCATTATAATATTAGAACCCACCCTTACCTCGGAATTTGTCGAATAAGGAACTCTTCCACGCACTCTAAGGAAAACCACCGCAACTACTTTCCTCTTCTTCTCTTTCTCTTCTCTTGTGCGCCTCACTCTCCCTCTCTTCTCCTCTCACTTGCGTCGCTCCCTCTCTCTTTTCTTTCTTTCTTTTCTTTTTGCTCTCCAAATGAGCAATTGGCTCTAACCCTAGTGCTTATATCATTGGGCTCTTGGGTCATGGGCCTCTTCCTACCACTTAAATAGTTACTAACACCACCTCTTTCTACCACCTACTTAATTTCTAAACACCACCTTTTTCTACCACTTCTTAATTACTAAACACCACCTTTTTCTACCACTTACTTAACTACTAAACACCACCCCAGGATTTAAAAGAAGTACCCCATTATTATTTTAATCACTATACCTATACAATACTTAAACAATCTAATTAAATAAATAATTGAATTATTTGGGGCGTTACAGACCACACCACTCTGGTCACCAATAACCACCACTTTGGCGACCACCAACTACTTCTCTGATCACCGTCGACCATTGCCAACCACCACTCTGACCACTGTCAAACACCACTTTTACGATCACTATGACCATCACCACCAATCTAACCACTACCGATTACCACTCGAACCTGCCTATGTCGATAATTAATACTTTCAACCTTTGTTAGTAGTATTATTAAATAATAATAAATAGTTTATATAGTTGTAATATTTTAATTTTTTTAAACCTAATATTTTTTTTTGATTAAAATAAGTGTATGTTGAATTTTTATTTTTATGTTCATGTTTGAAAGTGATTTTGATTTTTGAAAATTTCTTAACTGAAAACTGATTTTGGTTTTTGAAATTTTTAAAACTCAAAACAGAAAATAGTTTTGATTTTTGAAAATTTCAAAACAAAAAACCACCCCGAACAGGGCCTAAGTTTTTGAAAACTAAAAATTGTTTTAAAAACATATTTCAAATAGGCCCTTAGTCTCCAATCATCATATAAGAGAAGCTTCATGATTATTTTCAGAATCGTCAATTTTCAGTGAAGAGAAATTTTAGATCTAAGAAATGGGTAGTTTAAGAAATCAAAAATTTGGGTTTCTATTTTGTGTTCGAAGTTGAAATCATAATCTGGGTTCTGTTTCGTTTTTTCCTTTCTGTTTCTAGTGAAGAGAACCACTTTCGTTTCGTTTCTGGTTTGTGTTCAAAAATCTGGGTTTCAAGTGAAGAGATGCATGTTAGTGAAGATGATGAACAGTTCCCTTATTTTCTTTTATTTTAAATATAAGTTAATTAAAAACTATGAGTCATCAAATAAAATTGCCACATCAACATTAAAATAAGCCACATAAGCAAGTTAACAGCCACATATACATTTTTGTAATGAGGTCAAATGAATTTACAAAAAGGGACTACTGACATTACATTTTTAAAATTTAAGGGACTTATTCGTTACAAAAATAATTAAGGAACCTAATCATTACCTAATAATAAGTTAAGAGACCTCGAGATATATTTTGCCAAAATTATATTTTTAACATTTTCTTTTTAATTTTTTTTTGTATAAACCCGTGCGATGCACAGGATTATCCCCTAGTTTAAAAGTATTCAAACATACCCTAAGAGAGGAGGTGAGATAGGGTATGGATAAATAATGTTAATAATTGAGAAGACTCTTAATCTAATGGTAAATTATCTTGATCCACCATAAATCATTTAGAGGTAATACAAATACAAAAAATCTCAACGGTACGAAAATACCCTTAGATATCTGCTTTGGAATGGGCCACAAGACCCACTAAACAAATTGGACCCGGGTCGACCCAACACTGTAGACGCAGGTCCACGACCCAGCACTCTACCTCAGAATTAGAGGTCCATGCGCAATTTGGGCTCAGATCCCAAATTCCATCGTTTACTATTTTTTACGATTTTTTTTAATTTTTCATAGTCTCCAAAAAATCTAAAAAAATTTGTATAGCCTTATTTTGGTTTTGTTAGATTTTTAGTGGTGTTTTTATATTCTTTTAGAGTAGTTTTGACTATTTTTAATAGCCTTTTAGTAATAAAAATTAAAACAAATCGTATATATATACGACTTCGCTCGCCCTGGATTGGCGGGATGCCCAAGATGTCGCCTGTTCACCTACTTCACGTGCTTATTTTGGTCATTTTTAGACATTTGGACCCATAATTGTATTTGTACTCTATTTTATTTTTGGTCATTTAATATATTTTGACGTATTGTTATTAAATCGTAAATCGTTAAGTATCATATTTCCAATAAAACGCGTTTAAATCTTAAGACCAAAATATAAACTTTTAAAATAAAAAAATTAAAAATTTGAATTACCTTTTTAGAGGTAATTAGAAATTTTTCATGATTATGAACCAGGAATTACCTTTTTAGAGAGTAATTCGAAATTTTAATTTTTTTGAACCGAATTACCTTATTTTGAGGTAATTAGAAAATTTTAAATTTTTTTTTTTTTATTAAAAACACAGGGGTATTATTGGAATTTATGGAAAAATGGGGGTGTGGGAGGGAATGAGGGGGGTACGAAAACAAAAAGCCTTATTATTATTATTATTATAGTGGGTAACAAAGAAACATATGGTTCAAAATGGTAGTACATCTCTAGCTCACCCCGTGCGATCCACGAGTGATTATTATAGTCATTTGGTAACAAAGGAAAAATCGGTCCCTCCTTTTTTCAGTTTCAGTTTCATTTATTCTTTCTCTAAACTTCTCTCTCTCTCTCTCTCTCTCTCTCTCTATATATATATATATATATATATATAAATATAGACATGGAGTTACCAACAACTACACACTCACATCACACATTCTCTTCTCTCTTACCGTTGGATCCACCTATCTTTCACCTTCTTCTCAATTGATCCATTTCTCTCTCTAACGGTACTTCCATTCTCCCTTTTAATCTGTTCCATTATTATTCATGTATAATTCTATGGCATTTGTTCATTCTCATAATGGGTATCTTAAAAATTTGATTTTGATTTGATTTCTGAGGCCCCTTTAGCTGATTTGATCTGGGTTTTTCTTGTTTTCTGTTGAAGGTCTCCTTTTTTGAACATTTTAAGAACCAATGGCACGCAAGAAGATCAGAGAGTATGACTCTAAGAGGTTGTTGAAGGAGCATTTCAAGAGAATCTCTGGTCAGGAATTGCCACTCAAATCTGCACAAGTAAGCACTCTAAATAGCTCTTTTGTTTATTAGCTTGCTTGGCTCTCAATTAAACCTTCCAATTTTGCTCTGTTAGATACCCTCATAAATTGAAATTTGTACCTGAAAAGATACATACATGATATGATTATTAGTTATTACCATCTTATAATGTGTATATGTAGAGAAGTTTGTACCTTGAATTGATCTAATCTAACACCATCATCAATAAGCCAAAATATGTTAATTCAGTTACTATAGTCTCTCTTCAATATGACAATTTAGTTAGTGTTCTGAGCTATGTTACTCTGTGATGTATGTAACTGATTCTTATTGAAATGTTCAATCTTCAAAAATATAAGATAGTTGTGTGTTTTGTTCATCAGATTACAGAATCCACTGATTTGAATGAGCTAGTAGAGAAGGAACCATGGCTTTCATCTTCAAAATTGGTTGTGAAACCTGACATGCTATTTGGAAAGCGTGGCAAAAGTGGTTTGGTTGCTTTGAATCTAGATTTGGCTGAAGTTGCTGCTTTTGTGAAAGAGCGTCTCGGTAAAGAGGTACTTTCTTTTTTCCTCTGTCCCTTCAAACCTTACATTAATTTTCCAATTTTTGATCAGTGCTTTGAATCTTGGAACTTCTTGTTCAATGTTCATCCTTTAAGTGCTTGCTTGTGTCTTTCTATAAAATGTAGGTTGAGATGAGTGGATGCAAAGGACCTATAACAACTTTCATTGTTGAACCTTTTATCCCACATAATGAAGAGTTTTACCTTAACATTGTGTCAGAGAGATTAGGGAACAGTATAAGCTTTTCTGAATGTGGAGGAATTGAAATTGAAGAGAATTGGGATAAGGTACCAAAATGGATACTTAAGAATTAAATTCTCACTGTAAATTCTGCTCATATATGCCCTTATAATCCCATAAGCTACAATGTGGTTTGTCATATTTCAGGTTAAGACAGTTTCTATTCCAACTGGAGAGTCTCTTACATCAGAAAATATTTCTCCACTCATTGCAACCCTCCCCTTGGAGGTATATTCACTTTGTTAATTATTGATGTTAATTAATAGGATCATGTGATTGAATAACAAATAATACATTTTTGTTGTTTCATTTATTTATAATTGCGTCATTCATGATGACAGATCAAGGGAGAAATTGAGGAATTTCTCAAGGTGGTTTTCAATATATTTCAAGGTATTCATCTACAGAACTTCTGATGTGCTTGGGATGACAACTTTATTGACAGTTTCATTCACATTTTTTGTCATGTTAGATCTGGATTTCACTTTCTTAGAGATGAATCCTTTCGCTTTGGTCAATGGAAAGCCTTATCCTTTGGATATGAGAGGAGAACTAGATGACACTGCTGCTTTCAAGAACTTCAAGAAGTGAGTTTCTTCTTCTCTAGAACATTGATTGTGTTTGAAGGATGAATATCATATCTCTAATTAATCATGTACAACTGAATAATATTTCATGGTCAGCATTTATTAATGAACATGCATGTTATTCTAATTTACAGATGGGGAAACATTGAATTCCCAATGCCATTTGGAAGAGTTATGAGTCCTACAGAAACTTTCATTCATGGATTAGACGAAAAGGTGAACAAATATCTTATCAATCATCAACAATATACTTGCTTCTAGTTATCATGGTGCTATGAAAAAGCTTACAATGTTTGTTTGAATATTTTCTGCTTCCAGACAAGTGCATCTTTGAAATTCACAGTGATGAACCCAGCGGGCCGAATTTGGACTATGGTCGCTGGAGGAGGTGCTAGTGTAATCTATGCTGATACGGTGTGTTACGGTTTCTTCAGAACTAAAGTGATTGCTAAACTCCCTTCTCTTGCAGCATTTAGGAACTAACTTCTTTTATACTAATTTGTTATTAACAGGTAGGAGATCTTGGTTATGCTCCAGAGCTTGGAAATTATGCAGAATATAGTGGTGCACCTAAGGAAGATGAGGTCTTGCAGTATGCAAGAGTTGTAATTGATGTAATTAATTCTTATCTCAACTTACTATTATCAGTTTACAGATTCAAAATTATCCTTTACATGATTAGCTATTCCTTGTTTGGAGTGTGTAAAGTAGCTTATATCAAACTCTGTAGCATCGACACTTCAAGTTGAAGACGCTGCGTCTAGTGTCCGACACGTGTCATCTTGGACACCGACACCAACACTTCAATTACTTCCAAAAATTTCAAATTATAACTGGCGCGTCACGCTGCGTTTGTGTCTGTGTCAGTGCTTTGCTTAGATATAAAATGCATGCTACTTTGAAGCGGATACTAACATGATTCTTTATCTCTAACAATCTCTTTGCAGTGTGCAACAGCAAATCCTGATGGCCAAAAGAGAGCACTTGTGATAGGAGGAGGAATAGCTAACTTCACTGATGTTGCTGCTACATTCAGTGGAATAATTCGAGCTCAAGGAGAAGGTAAGTTCTATTGTCGCGAAGCTTTACGCAATTACATCATAGTAATTTTCTTGTAAGAGTTAATTGATTGTTGAACTATTACAAATCAGGAACAAAAGCTAAAAGAAGCAAATATGCACATTTATGTGAGGAGAGGAGGTCCCAACTATCAGAGGGGTTTAGCAAAAATGAGGGCACTTGGAGAGGAAATTGGCATCCCTATTGAGGTTATATAGCATAACATGTCCTTATGAAACTAATTAATGCTAATTAGAAAATTGTTTTTGAGTAACTTTTTCTGATCTATTTTTGTCTCTTTACAGGTTTATGGACCTGAAGCAACAATGACTGGTATTTGCAAACAGGCAATCCAGTGCATCACTGCTGCTGCTTGATTATTTGTGCTTATTTAGTCCAGTGTATTCATGGGTAGTTTAAAGTGATTGTTGATTCATAATTCCCTTTTGAAACTGTTGTAATTGAGAAATTAGCGAGACAGCGCAAAATTTGTTGCAAATCTATTCATCTAATAAAGTGTTTGAGTGTTGAATTTATGTGTTTTCTCTCAATAAACTTGTATATGCAGTGTTGTGATTTCAACTAATTTTTCAAAAATCTAAACGGTAGAGAGCGAGTCATGGTCCATTTGGTTCAATCCAATTCAATTGGCGATTCAACTACTAATCAATCTGGTTTGAAAAAGTTTGAATCGTTCAACCAGACTTTGGTTCAAATGGGGTTAGTTAAACTGTCCAACTGGCTGGTTTACGGTTGGACCTGTTGGTTCGATCTTGTTTTCAAAACAATGACTTCAATTGGTTTGGAAAAAATCCTAGTCCCTTGAGCACATAACCAAAAATATGTTGAAAATAAAACTGGATTTAATGATGCGTAGCCTGGTCCACAGGATACTCCTTGTGAGATTTAAATTCTTACATTGCATTTAATGTTGTCCCACACAGTTTAAATTACCAAAACAGTGAACAGTACAACTCTACAAATAATTGAAAGGAATATTTTGGTATAAATTGAGTATCCTCTGTGCACAACTGTAGAGACTAATCATTTAAGCCAGTAGAACCACAATTGAAAGGAATTAATATCAAGACCCCTGTTTTTTAAAACACGCACCACGTTTCAGAAATTGAATTTTATTCTTCCAAGTTGCCTGTATCCAGATGTTGACTTCCAAATGATGTAGATCCAAGTCATGCATAAGCTACCCTGGGATCCAAGAGTCAATTTGTTGCTCCTAGATTTGATCCCGCAGTGATAAACTCAATATTGATTAGTGCAGAATTTGTCTCTAAGAAAAAGATAATATTAATCTTTCATTAAAAGCATTGGTACATTATGTGGGTAACCAACAATGGTCAATCAAAAGTGAGACATAAATAAGAAATTGAAATTTTATTTTTGCACAATTTATTAGGTTTGGCTATAGATTTTCGGACACACCATTGGTAGATCCAAAAGTATACTTGCAGATGTTGTTTGTTAGTGTTCTAGACTGGGCCTAGAGACAGGCCCATCCCACATTAAGGCCAACCTGGCCCATACCACTCTGGATGGTCAGATCCTGGTCCACTTCGCAATAGATGGCCAGGATTCGTTGCCTTACCCATCAACGGAGAGGATCACGTCGCAGGAGATCTAATGGTTCCTGACCACTCAGTGAACAGTATTTAACCCACATGTCAGACACTGACAAGGTAATTAATTCTCACCCAATTTTACAGTTCCTGCTTTCTGCTCACCCCACTGACTTGGGCGTCGGAGTGCAATTGCAGGTACACCACCAGCTCGGGCAGAAAAAGACGTTCAACTACTTAGGCATTTCATCTGCTCCCTACTTGAAGGTCTACTACAGATCAGTTAGTATATTTTAAAGGTGATGTCTAGGTTACTTTGAAAAAATCTGGATAATTTACTCAATCTCACTTGTATTACTCAAATTCAACACATGTATCTCACTAATTTAATATTAATGTGATCTAAATGTACAAAAATACATACAAGTCAATCATGAGGGTCTCTGGAATTTACCTTTTAGGTGAGCTCTAAATTGCTTTTGAACAAATGTGTGTAACTTTCTCAATCAATCTCACTTGTGTTCACTCAAAATCTTACACATATATCTCAATAATTTAAAAGCAAAATATGTTCTAATTGAGAGCGATAATGGATTCCACCAAAACTTGTGGACTGTCTCAGATGGATAGAGCTTCTTTTTGACGTGATTTTAGAGCTTCTTGAGTGCTGCTTTCAAGTGTAGTTGAAGAGCAATTGTATTAGTAGCCATCTGAACTTCATAACAAAGACTCCCTTCAACCAGCTTGAAACATCTTCGAATCTCAGTAACCTGCATGCAGTGCATACAACATTCATTTTAATAGGAGCAAGAGCAACACAAAAAAGAGAATCTGAGTGAGTCAATCAATTTCAGCCCCAAACTTTTTCTTTCATCAAACTGACTTATTTAACTTGTGTTTTATAGACCCCGTGGAGACAGAGACCGATCTTGGAGAGGGCGTGATTGGGACCAATGACGCGCCATCTGCATCATCCTTCCATGCTCTCACGTAGATTTGAGCTTCTACACTTGTGACTATATTATGCTAGTATGCTACTTAGGGCCCGTTTGTATCGGCTTATCTACTAGCATAAGTACTTGTGAAATTGTTTGGGAGAGCTTACGAATGTTCATAAGCTGTTTTCAGCTTATTTCCATAAGCTCCAAAGGATAGCTTATGAAATCAGCTTATGACTTATTAAAAAAAAAATTTTAACATTATTTTATCCTTTATAATAATATAAACAGCTTATGCATAAGCACTTATATGATAAGTACTTATGCCATAAGCGCTTAATTAAGCTGTTTACTCCTTTAGGATATCAATCAAGTTTTACAAAGCATTTGGAAGTGAACGAACCTTCTATCAGTAGAGAAACTTACCCAATCAATATCTATCTGACTATTCAACAATATAAGCACGTCGCCTTCGGCTGATCAGGTGGTTGCGGAACAAAAATGCGATGTTTGCTGATGGTAATGAAACACTCGTTTAGCATTCACAGGAATGATGACACAACACAACAATGAAGGAAGGAAGGAAGGAAATTAGAGGTGAGACATGGACAGTTGATTCACTGGTTATACACAAAGTAGGGTCTCCATTTGTTAGGATGAAGAAGAAACAAGACACATACATGATGAAATCTGTGTTTGAAACACATAATGGAGGCTCTACACTATAAGTAATAATTACAACAAGACCCTCAAAGTAATCTACCAAATTTTTCAACCTTCCTCCCCTTTCTCTAAACTTCAATTAGGTTTCTATTTTACTATAGTCATAATCCTTGCAGACTGTGTGGTTAACAAAATTCCAGCAAAACATCTACTATAGAAGTTAGTGAGTGAGTGATACATACTCATAATAGCACAAGTCATCTTACTAAGATGGTTGTTTTCTATGTCTTTGAAATATAACCTAAAGCCAGCCAGCCAGCCAATCAGCACCAGAATGTAATATATATGAATGTGAATAATGCACTAATAAGCATGAAACATGAGACATTGGTATTCTTGCATTTGGAAAGACAAATTTAAATACCTTAGAAGCATTTCCTACTAGTTCACTCTGAAGCTCTATAACTTTCTCCGAACTGCTATATGTCCCTTTCTGAACAACACAATATGCAAGTGGCATTTAAGGAACAAAAAATGTAGCAGTAACTTGCCTTTTGTATCTATAAACAACTAAATAAGCAAGATACACAAGTATGAAGCCAATTGCCAAAACAGTAACCAAACTCAATTAACTTGAAAAACAGTACCTGAACTTCAACAAGACCATTGCTTTGAGCAATGACAACTTCAATGGTGCCATCAGGTTTAGGACGCCAGTAACCACTCTCAGCATGCATTGGCTCTCCAGAACTGAGTTTCCATGTCTTCTGAGTGTACCCTATCACAGGCTTCACCCATTTCACACACACAAATAAGACTCAATGAGAAAAATTAAGTCACAGTAAGTGTATAAATGTTTTACACTATCAACCAACTACAAGTTGACATGTCATTAAAAAGAAGTGAGTCAACAAATAACCACCTTGTATGTCATCCATTCCCTGAATTGTTATTTTTGATAGTATAAAATTCTTTACGACGATAGTGTATACTGATCAAACCCAAAAATTAACAGCACATATCATAAGACTAAGAGTATGCAAGGATAGTGTAAAGACTAAGAGCACATATCATAGCTCTGACATGTTATAATATGTTTGACATTTATTCTAGCATCTTGAAAATCAGATAGAGTTTAATTTACATACTCATACTGTGTATAGGGTTTTACGACCACTACCAATTACAATTCATGGAGTGGTTGGTTACCAATTGACTTGTTCGTGGTTATCAATTGACCAGTTTGTTTTTGTTAATATGTCGACCTCTAATTGGTAGATAATAAACTTATACACCTATTCTTCTATATATTATATAAATTATTTTCCTAAGGAACTTAAACTCATGTCAGAGACTCAAATCAATCAATAGTGAATAGTTAAATAAAAAACCATAACCCGGTGATAAAAAACAATACTTTAAGAGACCCAAATGGAATTTACGAAGAAAGGGAGAAGAAAACCTTGTTGGGGGGATGGAAGAAGTGGAGTTCTTCGCCATAGGAGAAGGAATTTATGGTGGGGTAGCCTCCTTCTCCTTGGCCTCTCCATGTGCCCAAAAGGTAAGAGAGTGGGGCCACTACCGGATGCACCACCGGCGGTGATGATGCTGCCGGCGTCGGAGAGTCCTTGTTTGCATCCATTTTATTCTTTGGAAACCAAAAAGAGGGCTTTTGGTGTCAACGTTGTGTTGTCTCGTTATTGAGTTTTCTGATATTATTAAGGTGTTTGCTTTTCCTACATCCCTTCCTACTCAAAAACACAACCGTAAGGGTGTGAAAAACTAAAAGCGACCGCCAAAACCTTTTTTTCACACGAAATTTCACTGCTCGAACGGGCGCCGAGCGAGTTCGAATGACATCGTTCGTGTGTGTTAAATCTTGACTTCACACCTCTCGTGCGTAATTTCACCTGTTCGAACGAGGTCATGCGAACAGGTTCGCATGAGGGTGTTCGAACACCCTATTTTATTACAAAAAATGGACTCTCACACCACATTCACCTTTTTACCATTCGGTTGACCTCAACCGAATATATTCGATTGCGTCAGAATCGGTGAAAACACGACTCTACTAAGGGTATTTTTAGAATATTTGGAGTTAAGGGGTGTGAAAGAGTAGGACGGGGTGTGGGAAAAGCAAACGCCATTATTAATGTGTTTTTTCATACCCCCACCATTACCACATATACTCCACAGAATTTGATATTCTCAAATTACCCCTTTCAAATATATTTTGTTTTTTTGTAAAAAATAGTCAATCGTATATATGTATTTTGGACATATATACTATGTCTATATTTAATACATCGTATATATATGTCTTAAATACGTATATACGATTGGCTGCGTATGATGCAATCGTATATACGTATTTAGGACATATATACGATGTGTTAAATATAGGCATCGTATATATGTCCAAAATACATATATACGATGAGTTGTTATATATTTTTTTAATTTTTTTTAAAATTTTAACGGTTAGGATTTCACTTTCAAAGTTAATCAATGGTGTAGTTTGCACCGACAAAATCAACGGTTGATAATCTTTTACCTCAACTATAAATACTCACTCCCACCCTCATTATTTCCACATCAAAATTTCAACTTCCTTCTCTCACACAACACAAGTCAAGATGATGCAGGCTTCGCTAATGTCATACTACGAGCCTTCTTCCACCGCTATTGTTCATTCTAATTTGGGTCTCATTGATCATCAGGGCATCACCTTGGTTTCAATGGGAGAGATGTTATGCAGTGTAGGTTAAAACACTGCATATCATTTGCTGCTCTTAAGCGGAAACTACTGCATATCATTTGGTCCAGTTGTACTTCACTGGCTTTCGCAATAATCGAGGCAATTAGGACCCAAGATGGAGTGTACTATAACTGATGAAAGTATAGATTGAGTTGACGGTACATTTTGAATTTTAGCTTCTTGTCAGGCGCGTGCCATTGTAAATCAACTTTGCGGAATAGGCGAGAGTTGTATGCGGTGATAATACGAATACAACTTGGTGATTACTCCCATACCTAGTTAGAGTTGGGTGGGTATGAAACCTTCTAGGCAAAATAGACAAAATTGGTTTAAAATTTATTTCGTTTAAAAATATGTAAATAGAAGAAAAAAAAAAGGTGTCATTGAATATTTTGCTTAGAATGTATCATACCCACCGAAGGGTATGGAACAAAAGACCATACAACTTTTGTGCCCCATTTGATAACTCTGAATTTCCTTTGGATAAAAGATGGTGTTGAAGATTGTTGACCATATCAAGACATAACCATCATCAAAAAAATAAAGCTTACATGGGTCAAATCAGCAAGACTAAAGGAACAAAAAATTTGTCCTTTACGTAAAAGACAAAAAAATTATGAACGTTGGTAAAATTTGACACAAACTTTTCATAGTAGCTTGAAATACAATATGCCTACTTGAAATTATGCGAGTTACATTTATAGTGGATGACCGAAAAAAAAGTTACATACGCAAATTGGTAAACACTTCGTGGTAGACGACATTGTTTGTTGGAGCGCCTTCATGATCTAACAATAACACCCTTAGTCCATTTCGGGTGGTAACTCTGGAGCATGCAACGTAGAGTTGACCATGAGAGAAAACTGGGGTTGGAAGATATAGACCTACAAATTGTAATGATTGACCTTGACTTTTGTTGATCGTCATTGCAAATGAAATGGTTAATGGGAACTGTCGTCGTTGAAATTTAAAAGGGATACGCACATCAGATGGTATCAGTGATAATCGTGGGATATATACTTTGTTACCAATATGCGTTCCAGATATAACTTTCCCTTCAATAACATATTTCCCAAGTTTTGTTACAATCAGTCTGGTGCCATTGCAAAGCCCAACGTTTTGATCAATGTTTCGGAGCAACATCACTGGGACCCCAACTTTTAACTTTAAAATGTGATTTGGCAGTCCAAGGGATGAAATTGTATTTAGATATTCAGAAGAATGAACATTGTCAGCACGATTGTTATCCACATTATCAGAATGAGGTGTATCAAGACTATAATATATAGTTTCGTCCCCTTCTATTTTGCTCCCCATTTAAACATTTATTTGATCAACCATTTCGTTTTTTGGAGCAAGGATTGCCCTATTTTGGTAGTATTCAGTATGGTTTGAAACGTTCACGAAATTTGGATATATTTCGTTAACAATCTCAGTTATCGAATCATTGGATAAGGTTATCAATAGGTCATCTGGAATATCAAGAATATTAAAGTCGTCATTTGGCACTCCAGCACAACCATCACCAATGGATAAAACCCAATCAGCAAAATGTCTTCTTTCTCTGATGTCCTCTTTGGAAACACCAAGTAGTAGCCTCATATTTTTTGTTAACGTCAAAGTATGACATGATTTCCATAAGTAAGATGAGTTAATTGTGGAGTTGACAATCTGTTGGCGTGTACCTTTAGGAATGACAGGAGAAACTTAGAAAATCCTCCGAGTACAACAACTTTCCCACCAAAAGGAAAAAGTTGTAATTCTGATGATGAGGCGTTGTTGGTCGTCGAGACACTCGCTAATTGCCCCAAATTCAAACCCCCCTTCAGATGGTTCAATTATTGATGGGTATATCCATTTCTTCCATTTGTGAGTCTTAATAGTTAACTTAAAATATCCCCTACGAACATAATCCAGCACGATCCAAGCACCATACTTTATCCCATAGAACTTACCAAGAAAAGTCCACCCATCTGTAAAATAGCAGTGACTACCGATCATCTCCACACATACGATGTTAAGATTTCCAACTGGATCCAGCAATTCTGCGTGCATTGGGATGTCATCATTGTGAACTTGTGAAAAAAACCCAGGAAGCTGACCAAAAGCCTGTAGAATTGCATGAAATTGAAAAACATTTGTACAATGTATGTTCGTATAAGTCATGGAAGAAAGGGATATTTGAACAATTGCAAAGTGATGAAAGGCTTTATATACCTCAATTGGAGAGTAGGCAATAACGACAACGTGACCGAATGGACTGTCTGGTGCACCATCGGCAACTTCCATGAAGGTTAGCTGAAATATTTTTTTTCCAGAATAAAAGTATAGACTGAGTTTGTTGATGCAGTGTGCCTTGACTGTAAATCACACAATTGTGACATTGTCGTATACTTTTATTATTCTTCAGTGTATATGATAGATATCCATTATACCCCTAAAAATGCAGGTCCTATAAGCGGGTAGTGATAGCTGTCTGAGGTGACAATACCTGCCAAGTACAACTTCCCTCGGAAAATGCAGCAAATCTAAAGAGTTATCGCAGGCTAATATCGTGTTTAGTCTGACAATACACATAGTCATTTATTTGACACAAATCAGTCTCCCTCACACGTGATATGCTTTTAGCTAATAATAGTCGCAAGTTAAAATCTCTCTGAGAGGGTCAAATTCAAGACATTAATACGTGATTGGACAAAACGCTGAGCTGAATTTACACAGCTGTACTTAAGATATCTTTAGAAAGTTCCTTTATACGATGGGACCACATAAAGGTATATTGGAAGGATGGGGTTTACTGACCAATCATATCAATACGGACACAGAGATCGACAGGGGTAAGTAAAAATGTCACCCTCTAAGCCAGCACATTCCTCGTGATTCACATTTAGCTAAAGGTGAAATATACTAACTTTGCAACCTGCCCTCAGTTTACATATTAGTCAATTTGTCTATGTATTTGAATATGAATCTAACCATAATGATACGTCTACTAATTACTTGTTTGGATAATAAGGGAAAAAAATTAAAAGACATGAAACGAAATGAACAAAATAGTAACCAAATAGGTAATTAGTTAGGTGATTTTCTGTTTCCTTGTATATACGAAAAGCTACGGAATAAAATACAATTGTGTTCGCTTCACTTGTTTGATTAAAAATACTCTTGAACAATTGATAAGACGACTTTAGATCATCGATAAAAGCCAGGATTTGAGTTATTATCCAAATAAAGTACACGCACATGATATATTTTTAGATCACTTTGTCTTTGGACCCAACCTATTCGGTTCTTGACTTGAACGATACAATGCGCTTTTTTGATATTTTCCTCGAGTAAAGTGTTTAACTTTTCGAAATTAGTTTAAGTCACTTGATAGTACGACTTTAGTTGGCGATAAGCGTTAATACTTGGTTGCTTCCTCAATATATCGACACGTAAATGATCAAGACATTAACGACTACTTATAGATATATGCCCTTGTCGATGTCTTCGTACTTCACCTTTAACAGGCAAAACGATATGATTTTTTCTTTCTTTGGAAATCAAATGGATTTTAAACAACATTCAAAGTTGAAGTAAATCTTCATATCGTCGTGTCAATTATTTGTTTACCAAAATGATTTACTTCTAAAAGTCCAATATTGGTAAATTAGTGTTTAGGCATACATAAATAAATCATGACTTTGAATCATGAGAATGAGCTAATTAGTCCAGTTATACATATAACTATAAATTCGTTAAGTATAACTGATTTTCATTAAACGCGAATATAAACTAACTACCATTATAATGCAATTAACAATATAGAGAAGCATTCTTATATTATTCATGATAAGTTGAAAGCATTACATTAAGAAATTCCATTGATAGCATGGAGTTCATATAATGGCCACAACACTCACTTTATGAATTAAGCTCAAAATAACTCAGGGGAGATGAACAATAACACTCATTATATTAGGGTTCAAACATGGGACACCAAGTTCCACTCTTAGACCCTCACACAGTGATCTAGCCTGACAAAATCGTTCCCATCCTTGGGTCAGTCCATGCATTATTCCGAGGATCAAATTCCAAGTAACATGTTGAATAGAGGCCATATTCATCAAAGATGACAATGTGTTTTCCAGACTGGAAGAATGCAATTTGACAAAATTCTAATGGAATGTGTTGCAAATGCATATATTTGATATCAGGACATAAAACAATTCACATCTTGACTTGCCAATGATCTGAGCAGATTACCAAATTGACATGTAAAAAAGGAAATGAAACTATGAAACGAAAGCTAAATTTGTTCAAACATACCAGGAAGCCAGAGGTGCAGTCACATAGTGTTAGGTCTTTTTCCAGAATGTGAAACAAATCAGGTTTATTGCAAATATTTGCATAATGATAGTCCAGTAGGGAATATTTAGGGTAAGAAGCTAGCTTTGGAGCCTGATTAAGGGGACAAATACGTGGTGGGAATGGATAGAGAACCTGTTGATCAAAACGGTCCCTGATTTGGATGAAAAAAACATCACTCCCACCATATACTAACCTAATCCATCCTCCAAAATCAAGGCCATAAAAGATTCCAAAGTTTCTCCAACCTTCACAGAAGTGTGCTTCACCAAGTGCTTTCTCAACTCCGACTTGAAACATGTTTCCAACTGGATCGTATAGCCAAACTCTTGGAGGCACATCATTTATATGATGAAGGGTAAACAAATATGGTAGTTTCAGTGAAAGCTGCATAAGTTGCAAATGTCAAGTTTGTAGAACAGAATAATGACAACTACATGACAATTATTTCCAGTCACAAATCATATGAGTTTAGTAGATACCTGTGTTGGGTGGTAATCCACATAAAAAGGCTCAAACTTGATCCTGAGGTCGTAAACAAATTGCGTATCATTGGATTCCAAGTGGGAGTTCATGGTTGCCATCTTGTCTTTCAAACCCAAACTCAACTTAGATTATGAAAGTGAAAGAGGTTTAACCAATCAGTTGGTTATCCCACAAGTGATACGTATCATTTGAGATTGACTACTTTGGAATATATAAGCAACTCAATTTTTGGCAACAAAATGACGAAAATATCCGCCTGCATTAATTTCCCCTAGTTGGTTGTTGTATAACTCCTTTACAATTACAGCTATTGCCAAAACAAATTTGTGTGGGACCTTAGTGTATACTACTATCACTAAAATGGTCATAGATTGTATACATCCAACATGTGTCCCTACCTCATTTTTTAATCAAGTGGAAACATATAGGGTGTTACTCATTCATGCAAAATAAGAATAACTGCATGTGTTGATAAAAAAAAAGGGAATCACTACATGTATCAATTATAAACAACTTATATCTATATTGCATTACCCATAATCAGTCCATTACACAGATCCTACACACATTCCATGAGTACAAAGATAAGTAGTAGACATAATAAGGAATATAGCTAGGCAACCTCAATATGGTACTAAATACAAAATATATGATAGTTTCCCTGCTACGTGCAGCCCCTACATGTGTTCAGTTACAAATACATGGTCTTAGCCATTTGACACACAGTACATTGCAAAATACTTGACTGATTACCTTACTAATTTAAAGTACTTAAGATATATATATTCATAGTGCTACGAAGATCATCAACTTGTCATCCCCAGGGAATGAAGTATATCACATTTCCATCGTTGGCCTTGACACCAAATTGCCTGGTGACCAATTTCCAAACGCATGAAAGAAGCAAACTCAGCCCAACCTCTACAAATTCCACTATCTCCAAGTTGTCCAATATCATGGACTAAGTAACAACCAAACTGATGTCCTTCATAATCATCTTTTGGTAGCACAGCTTCACAGAAATTGCTAGCAATTGACTGGAAAATCAAGAAATTAAAACACTATTAGATATAACGTAAAAAGGTATAAGCGTTGATTGTGTATAAATTTATTTATAACTTGAGACAGTAGGTTGATGAACATAGTCATCTAGCATTATTAAAAAAATGCATAGATCATTAGATACCATTGTATTTCCCATTACGTCATCAATAGTTAGCCATTTGTTGAAGATGTGGAGGAAACAACGCTCATGCGGAAATAACTCGAGTTCAGTGTTATTATTATCAACACCCTGGTTTGGTTCCACATTTTCTTCTACAGACTCGACCATCGGTGGGTAATTAACTTCCTTACCAAATGCGTCCTTGACACGTATCTTGAAGTCACCACTTTGGGTATAAGCCATTCGAATCCAACCTCCATAAAGCAATCCATAGAATCGACCAAGGAACCACCAACCATCTGTTATGAAAGCAAGCCCACAACGCTTGGTGATTTGAATAGAATTGACATTGCCTCGTGGGTCTACTACAGTCACCCATGGTCGAACAGAACCCAAGTGTCTCTGGGCAAATAAGACAGGCAACCTAGCAATTTCCTACAAAAAATTGATTCAAAAATCTATTAAAAAACTGATCACTCTGTATTCAAGATACAAAAAACCGTGTAACATGTAGTGCATGTATACATAGTTTCAAAGTAATAATAACAACCTGTCCTGGAACAACTTTGACGTAGTACGTGTCCTCCCTAATATTCCCACGACTGTTTGTCCAATGAAAGGTATTGCGAATGTGTTGTCGTACCTAAACAACAATAAAAGAGTACCAGTAAAATGGTTAGTATAGATTGACAAATTTATTGATAGAGAAGGATGAGAAAAAGTATTGTCTATCTTCAAGTTAGAACAAAATAACTCTAAAAGGTTAAAACTTTGACAAGTTTATCGGTCTTAGATCATGTCACAGATCAGGCATGAGTGGTAAAGTCAAAAGTACACACACAGTACATCATCATAGTAAGTACATGTAGAAAGTTTATTTTTTTTTTGGGACGATTCATGCAGAAAATTACCTACCAGTTTGAAGGGTTTACAAATTGAAATCAGAAAGATAAACACCAAAACATACAAATGCACATGCACCTATCTTATATATTTTACTTGTTCTAAACAGAAACCATATTTAACTTATATATGTTCTTAAACCTATTATTTTCACCCTTTGCATAACTATACCATATGTCTTTTCAAGAGTTTTTTGTTCATTGAAACCACACCACCCTCATCGAATTAGTTGACTTAAAAAGATTGAGAAGAACAGATAGATATATAAGACTATCAAATGAAGGTAGATGCAGATTGTTTTCCAGATACGTACATTGGATGGAACGAAGGGCAGCACAGAGTTCCGGATTGCGTCCTCGTCCTCCATAGTTGGATATGGATTGGTGACTTCCAGCGATAGGGTTTTTCTGGGTATATAACCAGACCTTTGTTCCATGTTTTGCTCGTGAGAAAGTTGCATTGGGGCGGCTATGAAATGATGAAATGGTGGTTGAGCTATTAATGCAGTCACTTCGAACCTGCGGTACTTACATCAGCTGTGTTTTCATATTAAATGAAGCTGGATTTGGCAAGATTTTGGTTAGAGCAGCAGCCTACTTTCAGACATTGTGTACTTATGACACAGGGATAGCATTAACTTCATCCAAGTTGTTGTGCTAGCTGAAATGAGGTAGTGTATGAAAAATGAAACTTTTGTATACTATTTGCTTCTTGTTGACAGGTTACCGATCCAAAAATTACCGTCTAGCCACTCACTCAAATATAAGTTGAGTACACGTGTGATACGTAATATTCCATATCAGCTTCATATGTTTTATTTTTCTACTCACTCCACAAACTATACTTTTAGATGTTTCCCCAAATTATAGTAATCTCGACGAATAATTTTCAAAATCAGTTCGGTGGCATGATTTGATGTTGGCTACATTCGACTAAATTTCACCTTCGTACATTTAAAATTCTCGAAAATGAGCTAGTTTGCCGGTAATTCCAAGTGGGGCAGAATGTATTCAGTCTATTTTATGTTGTCAATATCGGCAAATCATGTTGTTATCGTCAAATTAACTTCGATGTAACTGTTCAACTTTGACGGTTAACCTATATTGCCAATAACTGATTATAATTTAATCTCTTGAAATTAGAGTTTTTAAATTCGCTAGATAATTCGTAAAATCACTTTCAGTCATTCGGTATGACGACATTAATTTTTCCACGTATGCGCATCATTTTTCCTCCACTGAGTATAAATACACGTAAATTATGTAGTGTGTATGTAACTTTGTATTAGAAACAATTTAGTTGATATATTTTTTCAGCATTGAAATTCTGTTACTTTTACAAGATTCGCCGACTTATATTAATTTTGAAGAACAGTTTTTGAAATAAGTTCGGTAGTATGAATTTAAATTGGGCTACTTTTGTATTCCATATTTTCTTCGTCCAGTTAACATTCTCATAAATGATCTAGTTTGTCGGTAAATCCATACGGAACTGAATTCCTTTAGTGTACTTTATGTTGCCGCTCTAGGTAAATAATTCGCTAGATAATTCGTAAAATCACTTTCAGTCATTCGGTATGACAACATTAATTTTTCCACGTATGCGCATCATTTTTCCTCCATTGAGTATAAATACACGTAAATTATGTAGTGTGTATGTAACTTTGTATTAGGAACAATTTAGTTGATATATTTTTTCAGCATCGAAATTCTGTTACTTTTACAAGATTCGCCGACTTATAGTAATTTTGATGAACAGTTTTCGAAATAAGTTCGGTAGTATTAATTTATATTGGGCTACTTTTATCTTCCATATTTTCTTCGTCCAGTTAACATTCTCATAAATGATCTAGTCTGTCGGTAAATCCACACGGGACTGAATTCCTTCAGTGTACTTTATGTTGCCGCTCTAGGTAAATAATGTTTTTATCGTCCAATTACATTCACTGTGCGATGATCAACTTTGACGGTTACTCGATATCGCAATTAATTAATTGCGACTACTATACTGATACGAATATTGTAATTAACAAATACTAAATTTAAATTAGAGTTTTTAAATTCGACAGATAATTCATAAAATCACTTTTAGTCGTTTGATACGATGGCTTTAAATTTTCCATGTATGCGCATTATTTTTTCCACGCCGAGTATAGATAGACGTAAATTATCTAGTTTTTCTGTAACTCCGTATTAGAAACAATTTAGTCGATATATTTTTTCAGCAGTGAAATTGTGATACTTTTACAAGATTCGTCAACTTATAGTAATTTCAATGAATAATTTGGGAAATCAGTTCAATAGTATGAGTTTATAATGGTACGGATATTGTGCTTCTTCATTTAATTTCGCTCAGTTAGATTAGTTAAATTCGACAGTTAATTTGTAAAATCAGGTGCAGTCAATTGGTAGTATGACTTTATGTTGACTACAAGTCACGTAAATGATCTGGTCTGCTGATGTATATCGGTACTAATTTTTTCTTCCAATTTTTTCAAATTAGAGTGAACCAATTTTTGCTTATATTTGGTAAGAGAGTGTATAGTATCCCCTAAATATAATACAAGGTCTACTTTTCAAACATTCCCCCAAAATAGCAACTAGAGTACTTGATGGCACATCCGTAAATAACTCAACCGTCAGATGCATTTCTGTATCCACTAAAATCCAATATACCCACTACCCACACTCCTCCTCCTCCTCCTCCTCCTCCCCTTTCTTTCTTCTCTTCTCCTTCCAACGTCCCTTCTCCTTCTCTAAGCCATCTAATATCCCCAATCCCCAAACCCCAAAAATCTAAATGCCATATCTGATATTATGACACAGAATACATACCCTCCTCTCTTCCTCTTCTTCTCTCTCATCTGCTCCTATTCCTCTTCTTCTCTTTCATACAACCCTCTTCATCTTCCTCTCTCTCAGCTGCTCCTCTTCTCTTCTTCTCTCTCATATGATCCAATCTCTCAAATCCCCCTTATTCTCATCTTGCTTATACAACCGCAAAAACGACTGAGAGAGAGAGAGAGAGATTTGAGAAAGAAGCCATAATAGAGTCCATGGCAGCGCAACACTGTAGTGGACCATGTGCGGTGGTGAACGCGGCCGGATGATAGAGATAGGTGGCGAACTGCAGTCAAGAAGTGGTTGTTGTAGATCTTTTTTTTTAGATAAGCGGTTGTTGTAGATCTTGACGAACACTCTCTTCCTCTCTAAAACGAACGAACTTTGTCTTGCTCTCTTTTCAGGTCTCATCCTCCTCTTTTTGTTTACATTTTACATACATGGGTTTCATTGATTGTTTGTTCCCTTTCCTTCATGACAAGTCAAACAAATCCAAATCCTTGTCCCTCCCCAATAATTTAGTAAGTTCATCCTTTGTTTTGACATAATTTTGCAGCCAATGTATAGAAAATTATCCCTTTGCCACTGAATATTACCTCTCATACTTTTTGGTATTTTTAGTTTGTGCTTTTATAGTTTTACTTGGTGCTTACCTATTTAAGTTCACTCCTTATTGTATCTTATGCTGATCCACTGCGTAGTTTTTAAAACATGTTGATGTCTGCAGTTTTTTCAAGTATTAATGATTTCATAGCAATTTACATAACCACATAAAGGCATAAAGCATGGTAATTATATTTGGATAACAAAGCGCATCAAATGGATGGTTGGGAATACTTCTATGTTTGCAAGAGATAAACAAATTTTGTTCTTAAATCAAGTATGAACATTAAGACTTCTTTACTTGCATTGGTGTTAATTTTTTTCTGAATGGAAGAGATAGAATTAGCATCGCAAGTTAATCGATTGCATAAAGAATAACAAACTTAGTTAGATGAGGGAACAATATACGAATGCATGACAATCTCATGTGGGAAGGGTGAAAGGAAAGCAATCCTTGAAAGGCTAATGGGATATGCCAAACCGGGAGGTGTCTCGGCTATCATGGACCCATACGGTAGTGGCGAGACCACACTTCTTGATGTCTTAACAAGTAGGTACTTATATCACACAACATGCATCAAACTCTTGCAATCTAACCAAAACCCAACACTACCCTGCAAAGCAAATCGTGTTGTATTTGCATGATGCATACACACATATTGTTATTTACTATTTAATTTAATTGTCATATAACTATTAAAGGATTGTTTGGATTGGTGTTTTTATAGAAGGCACTTTTTTATATTCCAAGTGTAAAAGTTTTTAGAATGAAACACTTGAGAGGAAGGATTGATTGCCAAGTTTATAATATGTTGGAATTATATTTCATGTAGGTTGAGTTCACACATAAAACAGACAGGGAATATACTAATTAATGGTCACAATTCACAAACAAGTGCTTGCTTAGAGAACATAGTAAGAGACAAACCTTATTTTTCCTTTCTCCTTGCATTCTAAGATCTAATGTCTAATCCTCCTAAACAAGAACAGGGGAAAGCATTTTTTAGTACCTAATTGAAGTCACTATTATCCATGTTTTTTTTTTTGAAACAATTGTTATCCATGTTTTAGGCATATCTAAAATGTTTATCACGAAGTCTAAAGTTATTGTTCCTTTGTTATCATTTTAATGTTAAAGAATAAATGTATGCCACTATTAAAAAGAAAGCGATCTTGACTAAATACTTGCTCACTTTAATATATTTCAACAGGTTGCATTTTATTTCCTATTAGTGAAATATATTTCCTATTAAAGAGAAAGCGATCTTGATATTCTATGATTACATTAGTTTAGATTCTTAGGAAATATATTTCAACACGAGTTGCATTTTATTTCATGGTTATTAAACAACTGCCTTGGAAGGAAATAGAAGTGTTAAGCATCAAACAGAGGGGATACTATATACTCAATGCGTAATGTGAGAATGGTTTTTTCGGAACAAGACCTTGGAGCTGTGTGAAATAATTTTGATGACTATTTGTGTCACAAAAAGTAAGCTATCTGCTTATGAGACAACATGCTTTTGTCTTTTTAATAAGTGCGATTTCATGTTGGTGCCGTTTGTGTTGACCCTTCAACTGCGGTAATTTAATGGTTTTTGGCGGGGCTCTAATTTTCTCTGTCTCCAGTTGTGACATGCGCATGGTCTTGGGCAGAGCAAGTGGAAAAGTTCTCATGTGTGGTACTCTATCTGAACTCATATATAAACAACAAACTACTTTTTAGATTCATTGAAAAAGTGATGTATCTGGACTATATGTAGTCGGATACACCACCACAATGAATCTAAAAAATCAATTATTAACTTATATATGAGTCGGAAAGGAGTAAGAAGTAATATGTGGGAAAATGGCACTGCTTTGTCCGAATGGTGTTTGCCTAAAGCCTAATAATTTACTACCACTTTGTTAGTTTCAAATAGTTTCCCGATAGATTTTCCATGTACATTGTTCATGTACAAGTTATATATTTCCTATTTAAATTCCCGTTAATTTGTTTTACTGATTAATGTATTGTACGGAACATCATTCTCTGAGAACCATTATATCATGTCATCTATTATTAACCATGTTTAAGTTTCTACATATGGGGTTGATCACCACAATAGAAACTGTAAAATTTTCACAAACGTTAAACTGAATATGAACAACCATAATTATTGTATTCACGTACTAAATTCCCTGGATGTATCCTGTGCGTGAATTAATATTTTTGATCTGCCCTTCGTGTGTTGACTACTTTAACAATGATCGTGCTAAATATAAAAATTCTACTTTGTAGACTACTTTAACAAAGTAGATGTACTCTTAGACACAATAGTTAATAGAAAGTAGTTAATAGACTACTTTACCAAAAGTCTAAGGGTACATCTACTTAAGGGTGTAGTCAACAAAGTAGTTAATCCCCTAAATATAATACAAGGTCTACTTTTCAGCATTTCCCCCCCAAAAATCCAACATGTTTAAGCATCCAATAACAATGTGACACATGTGTGTAATGTCTGATGACACAATTGTAATTTAAACAAAAATGAGTGGTAAATCTTTAACCCCAAATGTGACACACACAACACCCTCTTTCTCTCTTATTCTCTCTCATACGCTCCCTCTGGCCCACTCTTTACACACTCTCTTTCTCACATATTTTCTCTCATAGCACTCCCTCTTAGACACAGTGGTTAATTGAAAGTATCCAGTTAAAAACCAAAAGTCTACTTAGAGACTACTTTAACAAATTACATACACCCTTAAACACAATGGTTAATAGAAAGTATCCAGCTAAATACCAAAAGTCAATTTTGTAGACTACTTTAAGAAAGTACATGCACTCTTAGACACAATGGTTAATAGAAAGTATCCAGCTAAATATCAAAAGTCTACTTTGCAAACTACTTTAACAAAGTACATACACCCTTAGACACAATGGGTAATAGAACGCATCCAGCTAAATACCAAAAGTCGACTACTTTGTAGACTACATTAACAAAATACATACACCCTTAGACACAATGATTATTAGAAAGTATATGACTAAATACCAAAAGTCTACTTTGTAGCTTACTTTAACAAAGTACATACAAGTAAGACACAATGGCAATAGAAAGTATCTAGCAAAATACCAAAAGTCTACTTTGTAGACTACTTTAGCAATGTACATACACTCTTAGACACAATAGTTAATAGAAAGTATTCAGCTTAATACCAAAAGTCTACTTTGTAGACTGCTTTAACAAAGTACATACACCCTTAGACACAATGGTTAATAGAAAGTATCTAGCTAAATACCAAAAGTCACTACTTTGTTGACTACCTTAATAAAGTACATACACCCTTAGACACAATGGTTAATAGAAAGTATCCAACTAAATACCAAAAGTCTACTTTGTAGACTACTTTAACAAAGTACATACACTCTTAGACACGATGGTTAATAGAAAGTATCAAAGTAAATATCAAACGTCTACTACTTTATTGACTACCTTAACAAAGACATACACTCTTAGACATAATGGTTAATAGAAAATATTGACTAAATACCAAAAGTCTACTTTGTAGACTACTTAACAAAGTACTTACACCCCTAGACACAATAGCTAATAGAAAGTATCCAGCTAAACACCACAAAACAAGCACCCAAAGTCAATTTACTCAAGTGCTCAACTACAGCTCAATATTACACGTGTCTAACTATGTGTCACAACTATTATGTTTTTCCAATTATTTTAGCACGCCTTATATTTTAAACGTCACACCAATTGATAAACTCCAGTAATATGAACTGCCATATTTATTGTCTCCACATAAAAATTCACTCCATGTATGTTTGTTTCAATTAAACCCTTTTAGTCTGCCCACCGTGCGTAGCACGGGAATTGTGTCTAGTAAGTATGAATGTCAAGTTTTACGGAATGTCATTGTTTTTTTTTTGGACACGGTACGGTCAAAGGGAGGTATGTGTCACATTTTTGTTGGCTACTATATGATGTTGAAGTTTGTTTAAAAAAGTGGCTGAAAAAGATGGTGAGGTGGCAGGTTTTTATTGGTTGGTAAGGGGTTTTGATGGATAAACATGGCTGGGAAGAAGGATTATGTGGCAGGTGTTTATTGGTTGGTAATACATGTTGGTGATTGGGGGGAAATAATGCTGAAAGTCGACCCTGGATTATATTTAGGGGATAAACCATGAATAGCTGACGTGTGCATGACACGTCAGTAGACAAGAAAAATGACGCAGATTAATACATCAGCACGAAAATAATACATGGTACTTTGAACGTTCATGATTTAATGCCCTGGAAAATCATAGAGGATCAGCGACTGTTATTATCTCAGATGTTTGATGGTATACATAGTCGGTAACCACAATCTCCATCTGCGTATTCGTCAAAACCGTCAGATGTTTGATGGTACACTGACGTTACCTATATTTACTAATTACTGGATCAAGATCAACGGCCAACAAAGCATGAAAGCATTACAAACAGATCTGACAGTTGAGGAAAAAAAAGATTGCGGCTGGATATTTGTTGTGATAGAGTTTAAATGCATTAAAGGTAAAAACCGTCAGTGTTAATGGCATTCAATGAAAAAACATTAATTTATTAATTGTTCAGATTTTGAATTAGTTGGTGCCTGATACTGAGCTTCTATTGTAATATTATTTGGACGGCTATTCTTTTTATGGGGCAGGACAAAATCACAACAAGGTAAATCCATTTACAAAAAAAAGTAAATCCGTGCTTTTAATTAAGCCATTCTTTTTCTTTTTATCCGAGAACTATTAATAGAGGATGGTTGACTTTAGTCATTTTGGTGGAAAATTTTAATCCCACCATTTACCAATATACCCCTCATTTTGTACCCCACTGTTTACCAATATACCTCCACTCTATATTTTTGGACCGACATACCCCCACTCTATATTTTGTACCCCACCATTTACCAATATACCCCTCATTTTGTACCTCACTATTTACCAATATACCCCCACTCTATATTTTTGGACCGACATATCCCTGACAAATTTTTTATTTGTCCAACACTTTTTTTTTATCCACTTTTGGTGGGAAAATTTTATTCCCACCATTTACTAATATACCCCTCATTTTGTACCCCACTCCAATATACCCCCACTCTATATTTTTGGACCGACATACCCCTGACAATTTTTTTTTGTCCAACACTCTTTTTTTATCCACTTTTGGTGGGAAAATTTTATTCCCACCATTTACCAATATACCCCTCATTTGTACCCCACTGTTTACCAATATACCCCCACTCTATATTTTTGGACCGACATACCCCACTCTATATTTTGTACCCCACCATTTACCAATATACCCCTCATTTTGTACCTCACTATTTACCAATATACCCCCACTCTATATTTTTGGACCGACATACCCCTGACAATTTTTTTTGTCCAACACTTTTTTTATTATTAAAATGTACGCCTCATTTTGTACCCCACTGTTTACCAATATACCCCCACTCTTTATTTTTGGACCGACATTGTTGCCTCATCCCACCAAGGGCTATTGTTGCCTCTGAAGTGATTAATTTGCACAAGAAAGGGGGGGATTGAATTGTGCACTCTTTTTAATTTTTAATACCTGCAACCTTCTGTATTGTTTCTCAAGATTACTTGGATATCAGAAGGTTGAATGTTAGTAACACAAACAATAGTCAAGTATGAAAGTAGTGAAAAATAATTAACTTTGATGAATTTAGATGTCTTTGCTTTCGTAAAGAGTGTTGTTTTCAAAAGATAATCAAAGTAAATCTTATTTAAAATTACGATCTTGACTACGAGAAGGTTGGTGTTTTTAACCTTACAAGTAGTTGAAAACTTTGGTGATTGTAAGGCGGTTTAAAGCGATTAATAAGAAAAGCGGATAATGACACGGTAGAGTTATAGAGGTTCACCAAGCTGTGGCTACTCCTCTCCCCACGTCCACGTGAGAGTTTCCACTATTCTCCAAATAGATTTACACTTGCTTTAGCTTCAAGCGCCAAAGACTTTTCACCTCCACTCACTTTTGATCACACACAAAAGACAAGTGCTAACTTACACAGCTTCACCAAGTGTCTCGACCTACTAGAAAACTCTCTTCTAGTTTCCTAAAGGTATTTCCTTAGGATCACCAACAACACTTACTTTTCACTAGGTAGTTTCTTTGAGAACCTTTCAACTAGGATCACTGACACCACTCACCTCTTACTAGGTAGTTTGTTGAGAACCTTACAACTAGAATCACCAACAACACTCACCTCTCACTAGGTAGTTTGTTGAGAAACTTACACAATATTTCTTACTGTAAGGGTTTGGGTTTGGGATGATTTAAGAGCTTGTTGATAGATAAATACAATGTGTTTCAAAGAGCATAACAAGCAAGCACACACTCAAGATAGTATTTCCCAATTCTGAACTTGTAGTAGCTTGAAGTGTGGATGAGAAGGTTGGATTTCGTTTAGAAGCTTGACTTGAAGGTTCCAATATCAACTCATAGTTTGCATTTGAGTAGAAGCGACCCTCTATATAGACTTTGAATCGAACTATGGTACATTGGAAAGAAGGAAAGAGCCGTTGGAAGTTGTTGTAGCTTTGTAGGTAGGTAATGATGAATTTTGAACTTTAGGTAGTAGCCTTCAACCTTACGAAGCAACATTTTTGCTTTGTCTTGTGCTAACATCTTTTCATGTTTGCACTTTACATCATTCCTGTCAATTCAGTTCCTATTCATGTACTACACAATTTTTACATGCTTTATTTTGAAGCTTACGAAGCTCCTTTAACATGAACAAACATGCTTTTAATTTACAAACAAAAATCAAGGAGTTCTTTATCATATAAGATAATATTTACGAAACTTTAATTCCTTGAAACTTCATTTGATGCATTTGATTAAGATTTGAATATGAATATGTTTCCGAGAAGCGAAGCTTGAAATCTTCAATCCTCTTTTAACCTTCTTGAACACTTAACCTTACGATCCTCTTTAAGGAGTAAATCAACCTTACATTGACTTCAATCAAACTTTACGTTGACTATTGGTCAACCTTGTGTTGACTTTTAGTCAACCTTACGTTTGACTTTCGATCGACCTTACGAAGAAAGTTACTTTATCTTTTAAGCTTACGTAGTCAACCTTACGATGGGTTAACCATACGTATTCAACCTTACGTAAGGTACCACTTTTGTAGGTAACCTTCTTTTGGCACATTTTATCTTTGAAAACCACTTGGTTTATTTTGTAAGGCCAAAAATTTTGCTATGAAACTTATTCCCTGTTCTTTAACACACTTGATTGAAAACTTGTTAATCATAATAAGTGTTTAGAAAACTTAACTCATTCCTTTAAGTTTGTATCATCAAAACATGGAAAAAGATTTTCATTTCTACAATCTCCCCCTTTTTGGTGATGACAAACTTGAGAGTATGTTTTAAGTTTTCTGTTTCTCAGGAATAGACATTTCAATACACAGTAAATGCATTTAACATATTCATAGCAAAAGGATAATTATCATGTATAATTGCAGCAATAACAAGTGCAGCAGATAGCAAGCATGCATAGTTTTGATAATTATCAAATTACAAACCATAACATAGCACAAAATAAATATGTCCAAAAGATAATTAAAAAGTCAACAGAAACCCCAAAATATATCACTTAAAAACTAAGTAGCTAATAATCTCCATTTCTCCCCTTTGTCAACAACAAAAAGGAGGAAGAAGGGAAATTAGCTTGCTACTTTGTTGGAGAGGAATCATCCGAAGAGTTTGAGGATGAGGCGAGGTTGAGGAATGTCTTGGAAGGGTTGAGGAGGAGGAAGTCGGGAAGCGCAACATTAGGAACCATAGTAGGTACTATGTTCTCCATCACCCATTGTTGGTAAGCATAGTTTACGTGTGCTTCGACCTATTTTCCTCTTGAAGTATTCCAATGCTCATCGAAGCTTGTTGTTACTGTACCCTCATCTTCTTCATTTGTTTCTCATGGTGTGCTCTCATCTTCTTCATTGCCTCCAATACTTCCTTCTTGTCGGCATATGTGAATGAATCTTCCTTGTTTTACGAAGGTTTCTTTGCTACTGCAGTGCCTTGTCGATGATGAAAGAGGTGCATTCATAGTTTGACAAAAGGATCCAAGAGATCCAAATTGTTTTAGCGATCGAGAAGGTAGCTTAGAAGGTCACGAACCTTGGGAACCTTTGGTGCGAGAAGAGTCATACATAGGAGAGAACATGAATCGTGAATGTTTTGAAGCAAAAAGTATTACGGTGAAGTTCTAGGATTTTCACGCCATTGGGAAAATAAATTTGCTATTTGTTGATTGATCCTTGAATGTCATGATGAAGAGGAGCAGGAGTTGATTGTGTATTTGGACCAATTGAGGATCGGGAGTGTGGAGTAATTCGGTGAGAGCAATAGAAGCTATGATTTGGGGCTAGTGGCTTGATTACGAGGGTTTTCGAGTGTAGCTTGGTCTTCAATGTCACTAATTACCTCATGAGCGGCTTGAGTGATAGGAGATAGTGGTCGTGTTTGTTCATTTTTCTGTTCCTCATTCACTTGGGATTGATTTTCATTTAGCTCCCCCAGAGCTAGACCTCATGAGAGGTGGTATATGGCGGACAAATGACTCCACTGAGAGAATGGGTAATAGATAGCTCTATCGGAAGGTAGAGATTCTATAGCGAAGGAATAGTTTGAAGCTTGATTCTCGGAGTTTCAAAGGCTTTCCTAGAGTGCGTCTTTGAGGTTCTCATGAAGCTTCTTCTTCCATTTGTTGAGTTGGTCTTTTCAATTGGAGTGTCATTCAAGTTTAAGGTATTTTCAAAATTTTCTCTCCATTCTTGAGATGGTTACGATTCAACTAAATTTTCAAATGTGGATTTTGGTGGGGCTAAATTTATGGGTTGATTCGATATGATTACGATTCTAGTGGCTCCCCACGAGGGGTTGTGAGAGGTGCATTTTTGTTAGGACTTGGTTCTAGGATAGGTTCATCATGAACATGTTTTGTTTACGGAAATATTTCTAGTTTCTTGCTAAAAGGTTTTGATCCCATCTGTTTAGCACTCTTGGACCGAGAAGGTTGTTTTTCATGTATAGATTCTTCTCAGAGCACGAGAGATTTTCTTAAATCTGAATAATTTGGTCAAGAACATACCATAGGGTAGGGATGAGATCGCCTAATGGTTTTGCACATGTCTATCATATAATGAAAGATAATGTATGGAAGGTTAATCTTATTCCTAGTGATCATGTGATAGACTAAGAGTAGATCAATAGGTTTTACTGCTCAAAACTTCTGCTCTAGGAATCGAGAGAGTGGACTACCATATTGTGCATGATCGTGCCGTCTTTTAATCTTGATGATTTAAGCTTTTCACTAGGATTCTTCATCGGAAGCTTGAACTTCCTCTGTGTAACTTGATCGATCATACCAATCTTTCCCATACAAACATACTTCATTCTCGGGAATTTTCGGGGCATTAGCTATTATGGTTGGTGTTACCACAATGGTGGTTCCTTTTACTTGAGTAGTAAAAGAGGATTTAGTTTCACTCACATTCATGTATCCATAGAATTCTTTTATAAGGTTGGGATAAATAATTTCTCCTTGGGGCGAGAATGTTTTGCCAACCTTGATACTCAATGTGTTCTTGTATATTCCAACGAAGCTTTCGAGTTCTTCAAGCAGATAAATTCTTCCAATGAGAACGTTCCTTTTACCCCATTTTCCTTATCAAATACTTATGCAGGCAAGGCTTGTTCTTCAACTTCAAGATTTCGTTCTTCATCAATCTTTTCTTTTCCTTTACTTCCTCCAAACTTAATCTTAAATTTTGGCCTTTTGGAAGAAGATTGTGGTTGAAGCGAGGCTTTCCTTTTCGATTCGATTTTGATTCTGCCATCATTTGAGACAGTAGAGTCATCATCATCGAGGGTGATTGGTTGACTCTTCCTTGTTTCGAGACCCTGTATTTCTTTGAGAGAAGCTGGTTTTGATTCTAGTTGATCTTGAGAGGAGTGGATGGAGATTTGGAAGATCTTTGTTGAGATGGAGCCTTAATCTGAGTGGGAGGAGGTTTAGAAGCACTTAAAATGCGGTGGAAGATCATGGGTTGTGGGAGTGCTCGCTTTCTTCACACATGGAATTTTTTTGTTCTCACCATTTTTAGAGAGAAAATGTTTTTCGTGAAGAGAGAAGGAAGAGGAGCAGAGAATCGGTTTAGAGAGAAGATAAGTTTTGAGATGGTTTAGCGTGCGTGGAAGAGAGAGAGATAAGCACTAGCCGTTGTGACTTGATAAGCGCGATTATGACATGACATAAGCTTTGTCATAGAAAACGATTTCTAGTTACTTTAGTAATTGTCCCCAATGATGATTTTAATTTATCCTTCTCAAATTCAACCTTCTGAATTTGATCCTTTCCAAGCGAACCTTCTAAAGACCTTAGAAGGTTGGGGTTTTTGACAAATTTTTCTCCTAATGACATTTTAAAATGTGCAAAGCCTTTTTAATAAAATTGAAACTTTCTTCTAACAAAGGCTTGGTAAATATATCAGCTAATTGATGCTTGGTGTCAATAAAAATAAGTTCCACATCCTTCTTTTGAACATGATCTACGATAAAATGATGTTTAATATCAATATGTTTAGACCTAGAGTGTTGGATGGGATTTTTGATAAATTGATAGCACTAGTATTGTCACTGATAAATGGGAGTACATGTGTACCTTATAGAGTAGTCCTCAATTGATTTTTAATCCATAGAATTTGTGAGCGGCAACGGTGGCGAGATACATATTACGCCGATGAGTTGATAATGCAATTGAATTACATTTTCTACAAGACCAAGAGATTAAGATTCCCAGAATTTGACATGATCCACTAGTACTTTTACATCAATTCTATCACCCGGCATAGTCGACATCACGAGTAGCTAATTAGGTCAAAATGAGTATTCTTTTTATACCATAGACCAAGATTGGTTGTTCCCACTAAGTATCTGAATATTCTTTTATTATTTGCGGTGAGATGAGATTCTTTTGGAGAAACTTGAAATCTAGCACATAGGCCAGCCATTGAAAACACAATGTCAGTCTACTAGCGATTAAATATAACAGATGAACCTATCATACCGTATTCTTTTTGAAATTGGTTTTCCTTCTTCATCCTTCTCAATTTGTCTGAAGGATGCATAGGAGTTGCCATGGCTTTAGCTTCATTCATTTTATATTTCTTGAGAAGATCTTTGATGTATTTTTCTTGACTAATAAAGATACCTTCATCAAAAGTTGTTTAATTTGAAGTCCTAGAAAGAAACTTAATTCTCCCATCATACTCATTTCAAATTCACTTTTCATAAGTTTCCCAAAATCTTTGCATAATTTTTCACTGACTCATTAGTTCTAGAAACATTGACTAACAGGTTGTAGCCTGGCCAGAGCTTAGTCCCTATTTTTAGGAAAAAGTGATTTATTTATTTACTTATACGTTTTTAGGATTCTTGGTATGCTGACTCATTGGTCTAGGATGATGACTAACTTAGGTTGTACAATGAGCTTAGTCTTTATTTAATTTTGAAAAAATAAACTAATTTGTGCATAAATAAAAAAAAGAAGATAAAAAGCGATAATTAAATAAAGACTAGGCAAAAAAAAATAAATGAATAAATAACTATATATGTAAACAAATATGAATAAATATATACATAAACAATAAATAAATAAATTATATTACAAATAAATGATAAATAAATATGTATATAAAAATAAACAAAATAAATACAAAACTAACTTTGGACTCGCCAGTCTTAGAAGCCCAGGATTGAAGCGACCAGCCGGACTCCAATCTGGTCCATTTTGACTCAAAGGCCATGAAGCGCTTTGAGAATCGGAGCGGGCTCAAAGCGTCGAATGATCAAAAAGCAGGTTTTTAGTGAAATGGGCGCTATCGCTTTGACCCGATAGATCACTTAACCGCCAATGATCTCCTCCTAATCTTCACCTCTCAACCCCTTTTATATCCAATTGCTAGGGAGCTCTTGTTTCTTGTGAGCAATGTGGGACTAAAACAAAGTAGAAAGCAATTCCCGCTTAAAAACACAATTTTCGTTTTTCTCAAACTGTCACAAGTAAATTTGCGATTCGGATTCGTTAACCGTTGGATCGTCTTTCTTTTTGACAGCAGGTTCGTGACACATATATCTCGCTTTCACCGTTCGGATCGTGAAAGCGAGGTCGAGGAGAGAGAAATTGCCTTCCGCAATAAGCTGCGATTTTTGTCCGTTTTTCTCAAACCTCTCATCGTAAAAGTGCGATTCGGAATCGTTAACCGTCGGATCGTCTTCATTTTTACAGCGGGTTCGTGGGAAATATGTCTTCACTTTCACCGTTCAGATCGTAAAAAGCGAGGTCCAGGAGAGAGAAATTTCCTTGAATAGTAGCTAAAAACTAACACAGAAAATACGCAAAAAACTACTATTTTTGTAATTTTCAAAAAAAGTCAAAATAAAATGATTGAAAAAAGTCCAAAATAAAAACTATTAAAAGAACTCGGACAAAATTGGGGTATATAACATTTGCCTCTTTATTTATATTTTACTAGAAAAGGTGAAGTGTATTCAAATTTTTCGTAGTGAAAATAGAAATAAAAGATAGAATAAACGTCAATTTTGTCCATTTAAGAAGAAGCGAAGGGTTTGAGATATAAGAGGAGTGGTTAATACTTGGCGCATTAAGCGAGAGTTGAATGAAGGGTCAACAAGGACAGAAGAGCGCTAAGGCTCACGAAGGACCCTTTCGAGTGCGGGAAGGCACTGAGGCCTTAATTGAAGGACCATCGTAGTGCGAAGGAGGCGCATGACTAGCTACGGTACTAGTTAAGCGATGCGAGGGGCCTTATATATTCGGCGGCCATGATGGGTCAAGATCGGTCTAGAAGCGATATGTTGACCATGAAGGGCGTCCACTTTGTGCCTTTGGTGACCACTGACTAGTCGAAGGACCGCTCAAAGTCTGCGAAGGTCCGTCGGGCTCGACTCGGCGTTGCGACACAGGCCGCCCAGGGCCGCGAAGGGCGTGGTGCTCTGAAGGACCACTCGAGTGCGAGGATCAACTTGGTGATACGTGTTATGATATGAGATTAGCGGCAAAGCGATATTAGAGGAACAAAGCGTAGGGAATGACACTTATCGTGTTTATCAGAGCATACCTAACAATGCATCTTCAGGAGGAAAAGCTTTCTTCATTTGGCAATGCAATTAATGGTGCAGCGTGCGTGCGATGATTAGTATCTGGTGGAATGATTTTTCCTTTTTGTTTTTGCTTTTTGCTTATTCACGTACTAAATGCATGAAATGCAAATGTGAATATGATGCAAATGAAATGATTGAATGCAAATGCTATGGTTCATGAGTGCGATGATATGAAATGATTGATTGGGTGTAGAAACATTTTTGTGATGATGAGATGTGAGGCTTTGGATCACGAGAGGCGGAGATGAATATTGATCATTCTTTGGAAAAGTTAGTTTTGATTCAAACTTGGCAATCTCAAAATTCGTTATCTCTGAGACCTTGACACGAAAAGGTACTTGGTTTGTATTTGCAAGCTCGTTCATTTTCTCTTCCATTATGATGCCCCATGATGGCCAGAAGTTTATGTCCACAAAGTTACCTAAGTGGATCTTTAGCATCATATGATCGACTTGTGTTTTCTCTCTACGAAGCATTGTTTTGTGAAGATGTATAGTAGTGCGAATATAGATGAATGAGTCGATTAACTTGGGGTTCTAAAGACCTAGGGTGTGGACATTTGTGGCACATGAAGGGGTGAATAGTAGTGGTCTTTGTCAAGGTCATGAAAGGTAGGTTTTCCCGAGCCAAGAAATGCGGGGCCCCTTTGATTTAGATTTGCCCCTGTCTAGTGGTGACAAGCTAGGGGTGTAGAAGATCTTGAATTGGGAATGCATTGGCTTTGGAATGAGAGGCGGAAAGCAAGAGATTTTATCTCGACCCATAGAGGATGGTGTTTCCCCATTTATGGTAAGGACAAAATTGATTGACGAGTAGCATTACGAAAGGGTATATTTGGGATCTTGGGTTGAGAAATTGCCCAGATATGGTTTTGCGGGCGTGAATATACGAGAGATGAGATGGGTGTAGGTGAATTTCCCCAATTGTAGGTGGAGTGAAGAATGAGCGGGATTGCCCACTTGGAATGGTGTTTGAATGGTTGCCTTTAGTGAGATTGGGAAAGGTAGCGGAGTTAGGGTTATGGGTTTTGGAGTTTATGCAGGTATGGCTATAAATTTGGGTGTGGTATGGGATGGACCTTTGTACAAATTTCCCCCAGTTCAAATGGAATAGATGGTGAAAGGGATGCCCCACTTTAGGATCTAGGTGATGATCCTAGTATAAACTTTTGGTTATCTTTAGAATGACTCTCGGACTACAATAGTCTTGAGTTTGCTATGATGAAAACTACACTTGGTGATCACTAGACCTTGTCTTAGTATAAGCTGTAACTTGAATGAATCTTGTGGTACAAGCCTTTTGATTTTCTTTTCTTTTTTTTTTTTGAGATATATTTTTTTGAGCAAACATATTATAAATAAATAAACTTACTTGTCCTAAAATTAAAACTTTGAGAAAACAAAAGCAATCGATCAATGATCGAAACGAACTCAAGAGGGTTGTAATGTGGCGGTGGTTAATGATTTATGAAGGAAGGGATAATTGGGCTCAAAGAGGTGTTTGATGATGATGGGACAAATGATTTGGTGATGTAACTTGGCTAATGGGTGATGATTTATGAAGGAAATGGTTTTTAGGCTCGAAAGGAGTGTTTGAGATTTTATTGAGTAATTGATGTGCCTCATGGTTGGATGAACTTGTTTAGAATTGTAATGTAGCCAAGGGTTTATGGAGGATAGGATGTTGAGGCCAAAGGAATGGTTTGAGGATTGATGAGACAAATGATTTTATTAATGGTGTAGTTTGGCTAATGGTTAATGGCTTATGAAAGAAGGGTTTATTAGGCTCGAAGGAGTGTTTGAGAGTCTATTGAGACAAGAATCTCCTACATGTCTCGTGGTAGAATGGATGCATTTAGATGGATTGGGAAGTGTTTGAGGTTTATTTGGACAAGGATCTCTTATGCGTTTAATTGTATGCGAAATATCGACTCACGATTCTTACTACTTTTACTTTTTTTCGAGAATTTTTCTTTTCAATCCTCTCTTTTTCACTTTTTTTGTGAATTTTCTTTCTCTTTCTTTTGGTGAGTGGTGATAAAAGTGATGCACCATTTTTGATCTGCGGAATCGATCCTTGTCTAGGGTTTGGGATTTTTGGCTTAAGGTGGGTAGCGAAGGATTTTTGAGGATATGGAATGATGGTCAAAACTTCATTTCAAATCGTGATTGCTCGGTTTCTCAAAAATTAACTCAAGGACAATAATTTACTTATTTTTATATATTTGCTCTTTTTTTTCTTTATTATTTTTTATGCCTAATTTTTGCTTAGAAATTTTGCTCTTACGAGTTTTCAACTACTTGGGCCTTTTTGAATTTTTTATTTTTTTGTAAAGGACTTGCACCAAAAGGAATACAACGTTGACAAGGTATTTTAGAGATCACAAATTTGCCCCTGTATGGAAGGCCTAAAGCGTTATTTCATTAGTGAGAACAAACCAAAAAGTCGACTAGGTAAAGGGAGTATGTACTTTAGGGTGGTCGGGGTGGGATTAGACTTGGGCGGGGATGATGACAATGTAGGGACATTAAGCGGCTCAAAGCAAGAATGAAGACACATGTGACACATAAATCACTACACGAATGCTTCATAGAGAGTTAACATCGAGTTTTAACATGAATGAAATTTTGATGGACTATTTTGGTCATTCATCATGGGGTGGATGAGATGCAACACTTTGTTGAAAAAAATGTGAGCAGTGCTAATTTGAAAAATTGAGTGCCTTGAAAGCGCCTTGAGCTTGCAACTAAGTATGGCTAAACTTTTTCAAAAAGAATGATTTACCTCACAAGAATGTCTCACCTCTCATCACAATCTTTCTCTAAAATTATGTTTTGTTTTTGTTTGTTTTTATAATGCATGATGTAAGTATGCAAATGAATGAATCGCATGAAATGAGAATGCGAGCGAATGAATGAATGTATGTGAAAAATGCGAATGTAATGTATGTGTATGAAATGATAATGTATGATTTTATTTGTCGCGTCGGGAATTATAAGTTTACATTTGGAGAGTAAAGTACAAAGTTTAACTTTGACTTTAGCATGCATGACTTCTCTCCAAAATAAAGCTTTTAATTCTCGGTGGTCAAAAAATATACGCAACATAAGATGTTTATCTTGTTGTTTTTGTTATGCAAAGAAAAAGAAAAATGCATGTGGTATATTTTCTAAAAATGTAGTAAATAATGATTTTGATTTTTGAATTTTTGAATTTTGATTTTTAATTTTTTTGGATAAAAGGCGGTATGCATTAATGTTAGTTTGAATGCAAGGGTATAAAGCTCCTTTGTGACCACTAGAAGGGTACCCTATGGAGTGAGTCTAAGGTTTCTTTTATAGTGAGCCTCACTGAGGGTAGTTTTAAAGAATCCTACACTTGGTCCCTAGAGCCAAGGACCCGGTCAAGAATCTTGAGCCCCAACAATAGGCAAGCTATTAGAAGGGATAGCATCCTTAAAAGGAATCAAACTCTAGGTGAGATTTTCATGACCACCCAACGAGGCGTGCGTCCATGAGGCCATCACTACGCAATCTCGTTCTAACTTAGGTTTCCACTCGAGTCGGGTAGAGGACTTTTCTCACATGTGTGTGATGTGTAGAGAGTGTAGTGTGTGTAGGAGCGGTTTAAAATAACCCAAAGTGCAAACAAAACAAACATGCATACAAATATCGTCTTCTACCCTAGGGTTTATATATCACATAAAAAGTATAACATGCAAAAATAAATAAATAAATAAAGGGAAGGGTAAAAATTAAATTAATCCTAAATAATTAGACTAGGTTTTGACTCTACAAAGAAAATTAAGTCCCAGTGAAGTCGCGGTATGCGGCCAAGAAAAATCAGGAAAGGATTCTTGAAGTTCGAAAGGAAGCCGCCACAAATTTTAGTTTAAAGGGCAAATTCGGAAAATCCTTTATGTTTAGGATAAGGCATTGTTAGGGTTAGGAAGTAGATTACGTGTGGGGAAGGTATTAGCACCCCACGACATCCATGGTCTAATTAATTAAGATTTATTTAATTATTACCCTTTTATTTGTAAAGAAAAGACTTATTTAAGTTTTGGTTTTAGTGCTTGACAAGAGTGGACTCTTGCTCCTACGTACCTCGGATGCAATGGAGGAATCAAAGCTACGTAGTTCTTCTGAAAAGGTTTGTGGGTTGGTGTTTTTAGTGTAGGGGTCCTAGGATTCCTTGGCTATCTGACTCATTTGATTCTAGAATGTTGACTAACTTGATTGTCTGGCAGAAGCAGTCCCTACTTTTGAAAATGATTTTTGAATTTTTGAGAGAAGATTGTTTGATATGAGGTGGGTCAGTTTTAGAATAGGTATTCTAGAACTCAGCATGTCTGACTCATTAGTTTAGAAACATTGACTAACAGGTTGTACAATGAGCTTAGTCCCTATTTTTAGGAAAAAGTGATTTATTTATTTACTTATACGTTTTTAGGATTCTTGAGGTAGTATGCTGACTCATTGGTCTAGGATGATGACTAACAGGTTGTACAACCAGAGCTTAGTCTTTATTTAATTTTGAAGAAATAAACTAATTTGTGCATAAATAAAAAAAAAAGAAGATAAAAAGCGATAATTAAATAAAGACTAGGCAAAAAAAAAAATAAATGAATAAATAACTATATATGTAAACAAATATGAATAAATATATACATAAACAATAAATAAATAAATTATATTACAAATAAATGATAAATAAATATGTATATAAAAATAAACAAAATAAATACAAAACTAACTTTGGACTCGCGAGTTAGAGCCGGATGGCGACCATACGGACTCAATACGGTCCATTTGACTCGAGCCGCAAAGCGCTTTGAGAATCGGAAAGCGGGCTGAAAGCGTCGAATGATCAAAAGCGGGTTTTTAGTGAAATGGGGCGCTATCGCTTTGACCCGATAGATCACTTAACCGCCAATGATCTCCTCCTAATCTTCACCTCTCAACCCCTTTTATATCCAATTGCTAGGGAGCTCTTGTTTCTTGTGAGCAATGTGGGACTAAAACAAAGTAGAAAGCAATTCCCCTTTAAAAAACACAATTTTCGTTTTTCTCAAACCTGTCACGTAAATTTGCGATTCGGATTCGTTAACCGTTGGATCGTCTTTCTTTTTTTTGACAGCAGGTTCGTGACACATATATCTCCGCTTTCACCGTTCGGATCGTCGAAAGCGAGGTCTGAGAGAGAGAAATTGCCTTCCGCAATAACTGCGATTTTTGTCCGTTTTCTCAAACCTCTCATCGTAAAAGTGCGATTCGGAATCGTTAACCGTCGGATCGTCTTCATTTTTACAGCGGGTTCGTGGGAAAAATGTCTTCACTTTCACCGTTCAGATCGTAAAAGCGAGGTCAAGGAGAGAAATTTCCTTGAATAGTAGCTAAAAACTAACACAGAAAATACGCAAAAAACTACTATTTTTGTAATTTTCAAAAAAAGTCAAAATAAAATGATTGAAAAAGTCCAAAATAAAAACTATTAAAAGAACTCGGACAAAATTGGGGTATAACAATAATTTTTCATTTAATTTGTTTTTGATCAAGAAGTTACTTAACCTTTCATACCAAGCTCTAGGAGCTTGCTTAAATATATAGAGCTTTGGTGAGTTTAAAAACATGGTTGTGTTTCTTTTGATCAACAAAACCGGGGAGGTTGATTGACATAAACTTCTTCATTTAAAAGTCATTTAGAAAAGCACTTTTAACATCCATTTGAAATAATTTGAAATTTTTGTGTGCGACAAATGCAAGTAAGATTCTAATAGCTTCTAACCTTGCTCTGAGGGAGCAAAAGTTTCATCATAGTCAATACCTTCCTGTTGGTTATACCCTTGAGCAACAAGTCTTGCCTTGTTTCTCACCACCTTACCATTTTCATCTAGCTTGTTTACAGACACCCATTTGGTTCCTATAATAGACTGATTTTTGGAGGTATCACTAAGTTCCATACCTCATTCTTTTCAAATTGAGAGAGTTCTTGAGTCATTGCTTCTATCCATGATTGATCTTGTATGGCCTCATTGATTGACTTAGGTTCTATTTAGAGAGATTAAGGCCATTCAGTGACATTGTCTCTAAATGAAGTTCTAGTTCTAACGAGGATCGAAGTGCTACCAATAATTTGATCTTGTGGATGGTGTACCACCATTCTCCAACTTCTTAGTAATTGAGAAGGTTCATCGAAGCTTGGTAGCTTCATTTGATTGTTGAGAAGGTTGAGCGAAGCTTACGGTTCATCCTTCTCGACTTTTTTTCATGTTACGTGCCTTCTTCTTTGTTACGATTGATCTCATCAACATCAATTACTTCATTTGAAGCTATTAGTTTCATTAAATACAATATGCATGCTTTCCTCTACGGTTTGAGTCCTAAGGTTATATACTCTATAAGCCTTTGATGATGTTGAATATCGAGAAAAATTCCTTTATCGATTTAGAATCAAATTTTCCTAGATTGTCTTTGTTATTCAAAATGAAACAAGTACAACCAAATACGAAAGTATGCAATGGTTGGTTTTCTATTTTCCAAATTTCATAGGGGTTTTCTCAACAATTTTCTAATGGAAACTCTATTTAAAATATAGCGGTGTGTGTTCTGACACACCCAAAAAATATTTTCAATTTTTGAATCTTCTAAAAGTGTTCTTGCCATTTCTTGCAAAAGTTCTATTTTCCTTTCTACAACTCCATTTTGTTGTGGAGTTCTAGGACAAGAGAAATTGTGAGTAATTCCATTTTCATCAAAAAGTTTTGAAAAGAAGTTTTCAAATTCTCCCCCGTGATCAACTTCTTACAGAAATAACATTTGTTCCTTTTTCATTTTGAACTTTCTTTAGAAACACTTTGAATGCTTCAAAAGCTTCATCTTTGTTTTTCAAGAATAGCACCCATGTGAATCTAGAGAAATCATCTACAATTACAAAACCATATCTTTTTCCATTGAGGCTAGCGGTTTTGGTAGGACCAAATAAGTCTATGTGAAGCGATTCTAGTGATCTTTGGGATGTGATCATGTTTTTAGGTTTGAAACTTGATTTGACATGTTTACCATGAACACATGCTTCACACACTCTATCTTTTTCAAAATTGATTTTTGGTAGTCCCTCGACTAGTTCCTTTTTGGGAAGCTTTGAAATGGTTTGCATGCTTATGTGACCGGTTCTTCTATGCCAAATCCATTTGTCATTTTCATAAGACATAAGACAAGTTTCTTGAGAAAGTTCATCAAGACATAGGCTATATAGATTTTTATTTCTAGATCACGATAAACAAGACCTTACGGAGGAGATTTCTTTAATAAAACATTTACTCAGTTTGAAAGAAACTTTATGACCCTTTATCACATAGTTGACTAATACTTAACAAGTTATGCTTTAAACCTTCTACATATTGAACATTCTTAATTTTAGGGGATTTAGAATTACCTATAGTACTTATACCTTTGATGCAAGCTTTATCATCATTGCCAAAGATGACATAGCCTCCATCATATTCTATCCATTGAGAGAAATTTATCTCTTTCCCTGTCATGTGCCTCGAACATCCTTTGTCTAAGAACCATGACTTTTCTTGGATGCTAAGAGGCATTCTGTTTCGGATGTTAGTAATGATTTAGGTACCCAATATCTTTTGGGTCCTTCATAGTTAGTTTTCTTCTGTAGAAGCTTCTTTTCATTTTATAACATCTGAAATATCATGACCAAAATGTTTACAATATGTGCATTTTGTCTTAGGCTTTCTAGTCTATGATTCTTCTCGGTTTGTTTTTCTATAGGTAGCTCAAAAAGTATTGCTTGTATAGACATAGCTAATTCTTTAGTTAAAGCAGACACTTTTTTCTTTGAGAAGGTTATTTTGTTTTCAAGATCGAGTGTATAAGGTTTGGTTGCTCACGAGACCTTATCTTTCAAAAGTTTGTGTTGTTCAGAAAGTTTAAAGTGAGAATGTTGAAGAGTTTGTTTGTTCTTATCAAATATTCATTTGTTTTTGAAGCTCTTCATTCTCCTTTTTGAATTCAAAAGTTGATTTTTGAACATCACACATTTTTGGGCTAAAGTGTTTGAATCGGATAATAGGTTTTCAAAAGCATGTTGGTATCTTTGCATGAAGCCTGAGTTAGTGATTTAGAAGTGCTTACCTCTTCTAGAGTCGGTATCTCCTCTGAAGCATGAGTTGATTGATTCCATACTTGATGCGGGAATTATTTGAGAGGGTTCCTCGAGTCGGCCATTAGACAAAAATTTGCGATCTCTTCATCGTGAGTGCGAGTTGGTTTCTTATGAGTCGTCCCGTGTAGGGATGGCGATGGGGCGAGGCGGGTGCGGGAGTACTCCACGCTCCCGTCCCCACCTCCCAAATTGTCCCAGTCCCCCATTCCGTTTCCCACCTCGGGGACATTTTCTCCCCATCCCGTCCCCACGGATCCCCACGGTCCATGAGGACCTCGATAGCTAACAAAAATATAAATTAAAATATAATAAAATTAGAAAAATATATAAAAAGTAAGACTAAAATTCAAAAGTTTAACATTTTTATTAAAGAATATAAATGTTAGTCTTAGTTTTATATTTTAATATTTGAAAAGTATAAAAGTTAGAACAATTTAATATTTTGTTAATATTTTAAATTCAAAACATGTATAAAAAGACTAAAAAATTAGTTACTTATAAATAATATATATCTATAATAAGTATACTTATGTAATTTATTCGGGGCGGGGTCCCCGCGGGGCGGGGGGTATGATCCCCATCCCCATCCCCACTTTGATTGCGGGGGGATTTTCTCCCCCGTCCCCATCCCCACGGGGAAAAATCCTCATACGGGCCCAGTTGAAGCGATCCATGAGGATCAGCTGGGGAAATTGCCACCCACAATCCCGTGTTGCAAGTAGAGCCTTTTTCTTAGGTGTGAACTTTACATTTGCTTCCTTTCAACTTTGGACATTCATTTACGAAGTGTCGAGGTTTATTACATTCATAGCACCACGGGGTCAATTTTGTTGGTTCCTTCACGCTTTAGGTTGATCTTTCTTGAAGAAGGGTCTTACATTATTTTTCTTTCTAAATGCCCATCTTCTCGACCTTACGGTGATTAGAGCCATTTCATCCTCATCATCAATGTTACTTTCATCATCTTCACTTTCTTCTTGAGTGTCCTCTTGAGCTTTAAGTGCCATAGCTTTAGAAGGTTGTGAAGATTTTTGAAAAGCTTTGAGTGCAATAGTTTTAACGCTTCTTGGGTTGAAGTTCATCCATGATTTCTTGTTCATGCACTTTTAGAGATCAAGTAGATCTTCTATTTTGAGAATAGAGATCTTTAACTACTACATTATAGCTTGATCACTTTAGAAGTCTCCACACCTTTGGAAGGCATCTCGGGGAGTTTTCTCACTTTGGCTTGATTTGAGTAGGTATTTTCCCGGAGAGTTCAAATCATTTGTTATTGTTGTGAATCTGCTAAACATTTGAAATTGTTTCTTGCTCCTCCATTTTGAATGTTTCAAATTTATGGATAAGAAGGTTGATCTTTGCTTGCTTTGACTTGAGTACATTCCTTCATGGCGATCTTGATGTATCGATTTCTTTGGCGGTTTCTTTCCAGCTACTTTATCATATTCATACCAGAGCACATGTTAGATAAAATTTAGCTTTAGAGTTTAGAAGTACCATGCGTTTATCTTTGGTGTCAGGTGTTTCTTAGTTTAGTCATAGTGGTCCCGTCATCAAGAGTTGTAGTAGGTTCAAAGGACCATCTTCAATGATGCCCCGAATATCGTGTCTTGAGATTCTAGGAACAATCTCATTTGATCTTTCAATAATAGTAATGTTCACCGGTGAATCTGGTGGTCTATTTCTTGAAGCTCCTTGAGGAAGGAACATCACGAGTTGGAATGATGACTCATCACTTCTTCCGAGGATCTTTCCTCTCTGCTTTGCAAAGTGTGCTCATTACAGAGGTGAGCTCGATGCGATTGAAGTGATTAATTTGCACAAGAAAGGGGATTGAATTGTGCACTCTTTTTAATTTTTATATACACTGACCTTACGTATTGTTTCTCGAGATTACTTGGATATCGAGAAGGTTGAATATTAATAACACAAACAATAGTCAAGTATGAAAGTAGTGAAAGATAATTAACTTTGATGAATTTAGATGTCTTTGCTTTCGTAAAAGTGTTGTTTTCAAAAAGATAATCAAAGTAAATCTTATTTAAAATTTTGATCTTGACTACAGAAGGTTGGTGTTTTTAACCTTACGAAGTAGTTGAAAACTTTGGTGATTGTAAGGCAGTTTAAAGCGGTTAATAAGAAAAGCGGATAATGACACAGTAGAGTTATAGAGGTTCACCCAAGCTGCAGCTACTCCTCTCCCCACGTCCACGTGAGAGTTTCCACTTATTCTCGAATAGATTTACACTTGCTTTAGCTTCATTTGCCAAAGACTTTTCCTCCACTCACTTTTGATCACACACAAAAAGACAAGTGCTAACTTACGGCTTCACCCAGTGTCTCGACCTACTAGAAAACTCTCTTCTAGTTTCCTAAAGGTATTTCCTTAGGATCACCAACAACACTTACTTTTCACTAGGTAGTTTCTTTGAGAACCTTTCAACTAGGATCACCTGACATCACTCACCTCTTACTAGGTAGTTTGTTGAGAACCTTACAACTAGAATCTGACAACACTCACTCTCTCACTAGGTAGTTTGTTGAGAAACTCCCCACAATATTTCTTCTGATGGGGTTTGGGTTTGGGATGATTTAAGAGCTTGTTGATAGATAAATACAATGTGTTTCAAAGAGCATAACAAGCAAGCACACACTCGAGATAGTATTTCCCAATTAGAACTTGTAGTAGCTTGAAGTGTGGATGAGAAGGTTGGATTTCGTTTAGAAGCTTGACTTGAAGGTTCAATATCAACTCATAGTTTGCATTTGAGTAGAAGCGACCCTCTATATAGACTTTGAATCGAAATATGGTTTGTTGGAAAGAAGGAAAAAGCCGTTGGAAGTTGTTGTAGCTTTGTAGGTAGGTAATGATGAATTTTGAACTTTAGGTAGTAGCCTTGACATACGAAGCAACATTTTTGCTTTGTCTTGTGCTAACATCTTTTCATGTCGATAACTTTACATCATTCTGTCAATTCGGTTCCTATTCATGTACTACACAATTTTTACATGCTTTATTTTGAAACAGAAGCTCCTTTAACATGAACAAACATGCTTTTAATTTACAAACAAAAATCAAGGAGTTCTTTATCATATAAGATAATATTTACGAAACTTTAATTCCTTGAAACTTCATTTGATGCATTTGATTAAGATTTCGAATATGAATATGTTTCCCGAAGCATAAGCTTGAAATCTTCAATCCTCTTTTAACCTTCTTGAACAACAACATACGATCCTCTTTAAGGAGTAAATCAACCTTACATTGACTTGATCAAACTTTACGTTGACTATTGGTCAACCTTGTGTTGACTTTTAGTCAACATACATTGACTTTCGATCGACCTATACGAAAAAGTTACTTTATCTTTTAAGCTTACGTAGTCAACCCCGATGGGTTAACATACGTATTCAACCTTACGTAAAGGTACCCTTTTGTAGGTAACCTTCTTTTGGCACATTTTATCTTTGAAAACCACTTGGTTTATTTTGTAAGGCCAAGAATTTTGCTATGAAACTTATTCCCTGTTCTTAACACACTTGATTGAAAACTTGTTAATCATAATAAGTGTTTAGAAAACTTAACTCATTCCTTTAAGTTTGTATCATCAAAACATGGAAAGAGATTTTCATTTCTCTGACCTCTTCGTCTTATATATATGTGTTGCGTATTTTTATACCCCCCTTATAAAATGTTGATGTTTTTTCGAAACTACATCTGTAGGCATGTTAATCACCTCCCCGTGCATCGCACATGTAATCGTCCTAGTAAGTTTAATGGGAATTCTTTTTGTTTATCACAATTGAGTCTATTGAAATTAGTGCATCAGAGCGCGAGAGGAAGAGTGATGAGTTCGGAGGAAGAGTGTTCGGAGATGATGGACAAAGATCTTCATGTGGCGTTTGTAGAGATGATGTATCATTTGCTTTAGCAGGGGTTGGAGCCATTGCACCACTCAGCGTGGCTCAGTCCTCGGTTGAAGATGAAGATGAGATTGAAGATGATTACTCGCCAAAAAAAAAAAAAAGACATGTCAACTAAGTTATAGCAACTTTAGTGCCGTTTATGCCAACTTAGCTTTTTGTATGAAACTAGCGAGGCGTCATCAAACTTAAAAAATTTAGGCTCTGGCGCGTCCGTCAGATGGCGATATGCAGATGAAACTAACGGATGTAACTAGCGGGTGAAAGTACACATGTTTAGTAAACACTAGTGTTTAGTGTTTTTAGGTAGCACTAAGCGTTTTTGAGCGCTTCGCCTTGAGTAGTGTTTTTAAAACACAAGCGGATAGCGTTTCAACTTTACGACATTTTTACTCTTTTTATTTTTATTAAATTACTTCTCTTTCTTCATTAACATTTTGTCACCATTAAATAATTTAATCATTAATTAAATATATTTTCATGTCATTTTCATTTATCAACTATTTATCTGGACTATTTTAAGCAAAAAGTGCAAAAAATTTTGGACTCAAATATAAGCATTCAACTAACTTCATCTCATTAAATGCTATTATCCTAGAAAAGCCCTTATTTAATTCTCGTTTATATTGCACATTTTCGAAAACTTTTGTATGGTCAAGAATATCTATATAAATCTCTAAATGAAATTTTAGGATGCTCCACGAATATCCCAAATTATATATCAAATATCTTAATTAAATATCCACTAAACCTATTATGACATCCAACTCAATATTTAAAATGAAAACTCACTTTACCAAAATATGACAATATCTAAATATTATACATTTAAAAGGTACTATTATCTTTTTAATAGTTTAAATTAATTAAATAAAAACATGATATATATTTCTAACATATAAAACCAATATATTGAATTACTAGAAGGTGTCTATACTCAACTAAATAGAGAACCGATTTTTAAATACAAAGCCAATAATAACAACAAGAATATGAAAAGAGATCTTATTATCAAAGGCTATAAAATTAATAAAAACCTTTCAATTCCAAATCACATTTGTAACATAATATTTTAGATCAAACTAGATTTATAACTATTTTATTATTTATTCATAATTTACACATAAAAGAAGACTCGATTATATGATTCTTCATTTTCTCTTTTAAATAATTGTTCCTTCATGTTTATATATTTAAATTCTTTTAATAGTTTAAATTAATTAAATAGAAACATGATATATATTTCTAACGTATAAAACCAATAAATTGAATCAAATAGAAAGTGCTATACTCAACTAAATAGAGAACCGATTTTTTAGAAGCCAATAATAATAATAAGAATATCAAAAGACATATTAAAGGATAACAATTAATAATAACCTTTCAATTATAACATAATTATAAATGAAAAAATAATATTAATTTGATTTAAAATGGTAATAATATATTTTTAATAGATTAAATTGCATTACTTTTCAGAAAGTAATGGGTTATATTTGTAAAATTATTTGTAAGCTTTTATGGATTAAGTATTGAGTTTGTTATAGGTTTCAAGTGCGGTCAAGGGAGGAAAAATGGAGTTTAGCGGGATAGAGAAGAAATTGAAAATGCAAAACAAATGATTTTTACTTTTGTATGGAATCAGTGAGTTACAAAAGCTCTTTGGGTTGTAGATTTAGGTGTGAGTTTGGAAAAACGTTGTTGGATCCATAGAAAAATTGTAATAAGGAGTTCCTTGAATATCTTTAGAATATTTTAAATTTTTTTTAGTCATGTTTACATTGACTTCTAGATCTATTATCATTATGTAATAAGGCCTAAGGATAAAAAATGACTACAAATTCTAATTATTGTATTCTTTTATTTTGTTTATTTGTATTCGATAAATGATTTTGTTAAGTTGATGGGGGTGACAACTAACTTTTCATTTGTCAAATTTAAAATAAGTTATTAAGAAAATAAATAGTCATTACTTTAACTTTAATATGGAATTACTCTCCATATTCATGTTCTACCATGTAGAGTTAAAGGTCCAAATGGTTTGGTAGTGCCTTTTTTATAATTGAATCAGGAGAGCAATCTATCCTTTTGAAACAAGTCAAAAAAAACCAATAAATAAAAACCTAATAAATCCTCAAAATAAAACAATACTAATAAAAAATCAATTATATTATATTGATAGTAATGAACCTAACTCACCTAAATTAAATACCAATGAATAGTGAAATATAACAATATATTAAACAATTATAATAATGAATTTAGCCTCCTCATGTTTTTTTACACAAATCCTCCTCATATTTGTTAATTAATCTCTCTCTCTCTCTCTCTCTCTCTCTCTCTCTATATATATATATATATATGTAATGAAAAAATTAAATTAAAAAAATCATTAAACAACTTTCAAGTTGCATAAACAATCATAAACAATATATATATATATATATATATATATATATATATATATATATATATATATATATATATATATATATATATATATATATTACTCTTACAAGAACTCCCCTCTTATAGTGTTTAATGTGAATTTATATATAGTGTTTAATGTGGTTTTTTTACTATAATATCGAAATTTGCAAAAACATTTTTTCCATTAATGAATTACTATTGTTGTGGGCTTCTCTTGAAAAGTCTCAATCCATATGGATTCAAGTAGTCAGGAAGGTAGGCTCGGTTAAGCGAGTTAAGGGATATGAAAGAGTTGCAAAAATTGCGAAGAAGGAAGTCTCGAGTTGAATCAGAAATTAACGTCATTCCACGTTTAGCACCATAACATTTGCTTATAAAAAATGGATTCAAGTAAAAAATATGAAAAAATTACTTTATGTAAAAATAGTTGAGCTTAAAAATAATTATAAAATTTACTCTTATCATTTTTATTATTTATATTCAATTATTATCACTACCATTTTCATCTTTTTAACTTGCACATGTTCGACCATTATTTGGTTTTAAACAAAAAAATAATGTGTAGTATTTTCATTGAGATATTTCTTTAATTAAATTAAATTGAATATATGCGAATTTCACATTTATTTTTAATTTCAATTATAGCTTTGATTTTAATTTATGAATTACTAATTGGATTTCAAAATAGTAAATAGTGTTGAATTTCCATTTTCTATTGTTTATGTCTCACCAAACATATTCATTTGTCTCTATTATTAATAATTCATGCCCATAACTTTAATATATTAAATAGTATTAAAATACTCTTTAATAAATATATATATATAATATACAATTAAAAGTATACTTCAAAACTCTTAAAAAAAATTGAAAATATATTTAATTATTTTTAACAATTAGTCTCATCTAAATTATTGTGAGTTGTTTTTATTAAAATAAATGCGATATATAAGATATTGTCCCAAATAATAATTTTTGTATAACATTACAACTAAATCTTTATATTATACTACATTTTTAATATATATAATTTATATTAAAAATTTAAATGTTTAAATATATTAACTACAAAAAACTTTTGTAAAAGTATATTATAACAATGTCATCATCCTTGTGAGTATTCCCTAGTTAAATATCTAAAAGCTTTCTTGTCATGTAGAGTTAGGTTTTTCTTTATAATTGAATCAGGAGAGAGTATTTCTTATCAGTAGGCTTATCTGTATCATGCATTTATCATCTCATTCGCTATTTATCCGCTACTTTTTAGTGTTTACCCAACAGAGCTTTAGTTTGTTTACAAATAAACTGGTATAAATTTGTCTAAAATTTACACTTAACCCGCTAATTTCGTACCATACATTGCACCAGCCACACTCGCACATTTTCTCGATCCCGTGTTTCTCTCTCCCGTGACATTTCTCTTCCCCTCACACTGTCACACAACACAATCACTGAGCAGCGCCACCGATTCCCTCCGTCCGCCGCCTCCTGACCGTGTGAAAGATCCTCACTCCGTTCGCGACCTCAAAGCCACCAGCCGACCTCCGTCTTCCTCTTCGTCTTCCTCAGTGTGGTTGAGACGCGCGAGGAAGAAGGAGAAATGAACAAAGGAGGACCAGGTGGTGGCAGTGGTAGCGGGCCCACTGCAGCAGCGGCGGCGACAGCGGCTCAGAAGCAGAAGTCGCTGTTACAGAGAGTTGAAGGCGATATCGCCAATATCGTCGACAATTTCAGCCACCTCGTCAATGTTGCTAGGGTACAATAATTCCACTGTTTCACTTGTCTTATTTTTTATTTGATTGTGCATTCAATTCAAAGCTAGTATACAATAATTCTTAAGCGAATTTGGTTTTCTTGGTGAGAATGGTCTTTGTACACTTTTGAGACCTAGTACTGATTCAGGTGTGCTGTGTAATTGCATCTTGCATATTGACCTTGATGATATCTACTTAATCTGAAATTTTGTTGATGTGTTGGCGATTGAAATTTTTTGTTTGTTGCGATGGTGTTTTGAAAATGGTAAATTTTGAGTGGCATTTAGAAGTGTGATATTTTCTGTCTGGCTGGATTTTCTTGTGATTATGCATTGACAATTTGGTGCCTGCACTGACTAATTGCATGTAACTCTGCAATAATTTGATTAACAATTTATTATGGAAGGTGTAGATGTATATGTCTGAGCTTTCCATTGTATATGTCATGTGAGATGTTGTCATGTTGAACAAGATCATGGGTTACAAGGGTTAGAGTGAGGAGAAGAACGAGACAGGAGATATGTTATGATTTCATCCTTTTCAGGATCGCCACCTCCCACCCGGCTTACACAGGGCAATTAGTAGGTTCGGATGGGGTTTAGACTTTAGAGATAAAGATAAACATGGTCTAAGTTGTTAGGACCGCAAATGACACTTTGGACCCAAAGGGGTTGACACAGCAGCTGCCAATATTATGCTGACATGGCAGAGAGAAAAAGAAAGAAATTAGTGGGTGGGGAGGTGCGGTTATACTAGGGAAGGTGTGCTAGGAGAGAAGGTATGTTGGATTATCATTTCTGTTTGGCCAAAGAAGTTTATTTTTCTGTGAGGACTGAGGAGCTTAGTTCTGTGGATAGAATGGGATTCATCTCTTTCTGTAGTTTGCTTTCATTATCATCAATAATATTCTGCTATTTCCTTCCATTATTTTCCAGTTTTACTGTTATTTCTGTGTCTCTGAGATTGGTTTTCCAACATAAGTCTACTGAGAATGTCAAATTTCAGATTTACTCGCTGAGTCTTTTTTTGCTTGAAGTAGAAAATAGTGTTTGTTTAAGTCAACAAAGTCAAGTTTATGATCAATAAATAAATGACCGAATGTGTCAGTGAAAAGGAGCCGGAGTAGTTTGTCATAGTGTCTCTTATTTTCATGGATTCAGCATCAATATATAGGCATGGATATCTTTTACTTATAACATGTTCTTAGTGTTTTTGTGACTGATAAAATGGGTGAATGTAGTAAGCTTCAAATTGACTTGCTTTTGTTTTCAAACATGAATAAAAGTTCAAGTTGTATGCAATTTCCCACATGTTAAAATATATGTGCATAATATTCAGTTAATTACTCATTTCATACAACCTTACATTCTTGCAGGTAAATGATCCACCTGTTAGAAATTCGCAGGAAGCTTTCATGATGGAGATGCGTGCTGCTAGGATGGTAAGAGTGCAGCTATGTTTATTCTTATGCTTCTCTGCAAGTTTGCATGCAAACACATCGTGATTTTTAGTTGTTTTATGCATCAAAGTTCTAAGTGTTACTGTGGAGAACTTTGCTTGTCAGTATCGCGGTAGCCTTACCACCTAGGGTGATGGATTGTGTATGGAAACACGGGAAATGTCGCACTTTGCAAACAGTACATAGCATTTGGACGGGTACCAAATTCTGAATAGGAGGAAATACTGAAATATGACTTTAATAAATAATAAGTAATAACTCTCTTTCTCAACAAGATAGAAAATACTGCTGTAACACAATAATGCTGAAACATTGGTAACAGATGGAAATGGGAATATGGATGGAGCAATTAAGGAAAACAGTGTCATTCTTTCTGAGAAAGAGAAACCTTCTCTGCTCAGCTCCAAACCTCCCAATACCAGAATGATAATTCTCAGATGCCCTTTTACAGTTACTCAATCCTCCCTATATAGTGCTCATTCTGTTATTTCCTCTCCTTCCACTGGTCCCAGTCCTCGATTCCTCCCCCTCTCATTAACAATAATGGGCCTATAAATAACAGTGGCCTATCAGTATGGTAACTTTTGAAAGATATAGTGCTAGCTTTAAGGGTTATTGAGATATTTTCTTTTTGTTCATTTTTTAATATTCATAAATGACACAGGTCAAGCAGCTGATTCTTTGCTTAAATTGGTGTCAGGCTGAAGCAGACTGCAATATTTTCAGGATTTGCTTCCCTTAATGACCATGTAGAACAAAGAAAGGTTGAGTTTAATCAACTGGCAGAAAAAACAGACCGCACATTATCTAGAATCGGAGAGGAAGCTGCAGCTAGCCTGAAAGAACTTGAATCTCATTATTCTTCTTCTGCTTGAAGACTATTCAAAATCTGCAACCGTAGTTGAGGATCTATATCTGTGCGGCTTTGTACCTGTCGAAAGAGAGTTTGACACAGCGGTTAGTTGTTCTTGCGTGTCATAGGTTTCCAGTTATGGAATTCGCATCTTGTAAATGTCAGGTAGGGCTACCTGCAATGGATCTGACCCTTTTATGAATCCCTGCAATGGTGCTTTTGCACCAATTTCTCCATAATTTTTTTAATATTTTTTTAAATAATTTTCTTGTTTAGATGACTGTATTTCAGAATTAAGTAGTAGAAATTGTTACTCCATTATATAGAAAATATAAAGCAATTTAGCCCATATGGGGCGTGGAATTATTTTGGGAGTGCATGACCGAGATTGGTGAACTCGGTTGATGCCTTTGAGGTGTGGAGTACTTGCAAAGAGACTACGATGCCCATATTTGTATCAACATATTAGATGTGATGTAAAGCGAATCTTGATTGTAGTGTTGGTGTCATGGCTGAAGACCAACACCAAATTTGGTGGGTTCATGTCCCTTGTGCGTATATTTCACGTGTCTCCTCGATATGTCCTTATCGTGTTGCTTGGACACCTTAGATTCGCCAATCAGCTGTGGTCATGGCACTAGGTGCGCTTGAGACTTTTGAGGCAACATCACAATACTTGTTGTATCTGGCTTGCATTTGTTGTTTTGTAGCGCCTGATTGAACCTGCCTCATTCCCCCCTCACTGTGGATGAGGTAGTTCTCACCAATCTTCTTAGCTAGCTGGGTTTAGGATTCCCGTTTGGATTTGTTTATTTTTAGCTTATGCAAAACAACATGTTCAATTAAATAGCATTATTGTATTATATATGTCTTAAAGCGTTAAATATTACATCAATCTCGTCGAGAATCGGTTGTTAAGTCTACAACTCTAGGTGAATGAGTTGGTGGTTTGAGCTTTGGAGCTAAAAATCCCCATAGTAGGATACGACCTGGATGTGGATCCAACCATGTAGTCTCATCAGATAAAAAACGCTTCCACTAAAGAGCAATTGGGAGGCAATGGACAATCAGACAAAAGCGCAACATGCAACCAATGAAAGTTGTTCACGAAAAGAATACAGATCATGTTGTGACTCTTACTCTTCAAATATAAACATCTCAGCGAGAAATAAGTATATGAGTCTTTCAACGATAATGAAACTAGGGCGACCTTATATTTGGGCCCCCGTACCCCTAACAAACAATGACTCCTTAATAGTTGCAAGTCGGTTAGGCCCATATAATTCAGCATATAGATCATGACGTGAGGCTATTTCTTGAAGTAGGTCTTGCTGAATTAACGACCAACTATTCTCACCAAACTCCAGTCCAACAGCAACTGCTCGGTAGCCACAATTTTCATCCCTTCTCGTCGATAATGTTTGTAACGTAAGGGGTGGAAATGTAGAGAACCCGTAGTAATAAATTCATATCATCTTTGGGAGGATCGCTTTGATGAATCTTTGTGAGAGTTTCTTTGAATTCACTTGTGTTAGTAATAAGTTACTGTGATGATTTCTTGTGAGTCTTGAGTGTTCTTCATTGTCTCATCCACATGCTCCCGATAAGAAGGGTCGCAGCAACATCATACATTTTTTCTTCTTTTTGGTGCACCCTTTGTCTTGATTTTAGATGGTAGTGGAACCATAGAGGATGTGGTAGGAAATGTGAGTTCATCAAGTTTTCTCTTGAACCTGAAACCTCTCCTCGGCGTCATTGCATTAAATCGCTTCCATATCGTCTCTCGATGGAATAAGTGATGTCACTCTACATTTCATCCTCATCCATACCCTCCAAACTCACCTACATCAACTATATTTGTCATAACCCACACACGATGTGGTTTTCTCAAACTCCTTAGCAATATGTCTTAGTGCATTTATGGAGACATGCTTGTGTAGCTTCTTGTAGAATGGAGTGTTGTGTTCCACCTCCCACGCTTGATACTTTTTGGAATGACTCCTTTATCGTGAAAACTATAGATTCAACATATCATTCATTTCCTCCCGACACTTACACAAGTCTCCACCACTTTATTACCTAATGTCTCTTCAGCGCCAAGTGGGCGACTCGACCACAATATAATAGCAAAACTAAATCAAATTCCATAACCATATAATAGTCAAACAAATCTAAAGATAGCGCAAATTAGATGACATGCCTATTTGTAGTGGTATTCAGAAGTGTGTCACTGGTTAGTCCATGCCAAAACAAATCTATGCTTATGAGAGTCGACCATGTATCTGTAAGTACTTGAGAAAATTGGGTAGATCACCGTATGTTTGCTCCAAAAATTGCAAATGTTTTGAGTACTCAACCTCAAATCACGGGATTTAATAAGAGCATACCAAAGATCGATCTTTGATTCTTGCCTATCATTCTTCACATACTCTTACATTTTGCTTTCTTAGATTTCTTCATTTCGTGTCACTCGCAAAAGAAAATTCAAAGAGGGCGGAAGCCTGACATTAATGACACTCATCATACCAAGATCTCTGTCGATCAAAACATTAGCCCCTACATCGAAGAAATCCCTCGACATTTGCAATGCCCATCTAAAATGGTCATAAGCGTTCATGTGCCAAGTATCACGAATGCAACAAAGAATGCCAACTTCGATCAAAGTCACACCCACGATCTCCAAAGAGGTATTACGTATTTGGTCTTGTATGTGTTGTCGAATAAGAACCTTAGGAAATAATCTGAATAATTTGATAGAAGTGGGATGTAGCCACATGGCGTCTTGACACATCTGTACCCTCGACTTTCTGGTCAATATAAATGCTTTTGATTCCATCAATCTCGTAAGCACGAATCTCGGTTCTAGGACCGCTTGAGGGCGATCGGTACATGATGCGCTACTATATAATTTGGGACATAGAAATCACATTTCAACAAATTTCTTCTTCAATGCATTCATCTTGTCTCTTGCGGCAACCTTGATGCGGCGTGTTCATTCACCATAGCATTTTCTCGTTCGTTAACCACCCGAAAGAAGAATGAGTACCGATTAACGTTATGCGACTCATGTGTGTGGAGTCCACAAATAACTCTTAAGCCCTGACCCCCTTTGAATGGTATATGTAGCTCTCGACTTAAAAAGTATTATCGTGCTTTTTGAGGATATCACTCTTGAAACATTCTTTGAATTTCCCATGCTTCTCGTAACCAAAAATAATTTTATCTCTCGTCCCCCTTTTACCTCCAACTCTGCAAGACCTAAGCATGATAACAACAACTCTGTTGGCTTTCCCAACCTCTCTGGAAAAATATCTACAAAATAAACAATTGTTAGAAGGCTTAAATATATGTTACCCCTGCAAATATACTAATTATCCATTTACCCCCTGTAAAAATAAAACTTTTAAAAAAGACCTTGCAAATATAAATTATTTCTAGTTACCCCCCTACTGTGTTAGATTTTGTTAACAGCGTTAAGTGTATGTTGAAACACTTATTATTTGCGGGGTGGTAAATGGATAATGAGCGTTTTCGAGGGGGTAAATGGATAATGAGAATATTTGCGGGGGTAACATATATTTCTGTGAGGGTAAATGGATAATGAACATATTTGCGAGGAGGTAACATATATTTACACTTACTTATATTTGTTAACAAAATCTAACAACAGGGGGGTAACTAGAAATAATTTATATTTGCAAGGTCTTTTTTAAAAGTTTTATTTTTACAAGGGGGTAAATAGATAATTGGTATATTTGTAGGGGGTAACATATATTTAAGCCTTGTTAGAAATATCTAGGTACATTTTCTACGTAATTAAGTTAAATATCTACCAAATAAACAATTGTAGATACTTAATATCTACAAAATAAACAATTGGTTCATTATCACGTGTTAGAAATATTTACAAAATAAACAATTGGTTCATTATCACGTGTTAGAAATATCTACAAAATAAACAATTGTTAGATACTTAACTAAGTTAAATATCTACGTACATTTTCTACAAATTAATTAATTAAACATACCTCTTTCGTCGTGAGTGCCTCAGACAAATCTACCGAGAACTGTGCCAACTGCTCATTTGTATCTATTTAATTTTTTTAAAAAAAGTAAATTGATAATTCAAAAAAATACAAAACAAATTTATGCCTTAAATACATAAATTTGTTTCGTAATTAATCATTATGGTTTACATTAAAATTGCATTAATCAATTTTGTATAATTTGTCTAGCGAAATTATGTAATTTAGATAAATCCGTTTTGAGCAGTTTATCTTTTTAGTCCGTAAATCTATTTCACAAAATATAATAATGAATTTATCCTTAAAATACATAAATCCGTTTCTAAAAAATATACAACGAATTTATCATTTTAAGAAGATAAATCCGTTCAAAAGTCAATTTAATATAAACGGAATTACCTTTTTGCTACGTAAATCCGATGGTAGCAAAATATGGTCAGGGTAGCTAAGAGATGTAAATGTTGAAATAAATGTGAGAGAGGTATTTTGGGGATATTCGAATATGGTGTGGGGGTATGGAGTCTCACTTTGTGGGGGTATAAAAAAGGGAGCCAAATATGCTTGACCCTTTTATGAACTCAAATTTATAATTTATAATTTTACATTTGACACTAGGACTGAAAATGAGTCAAGTCAATGAACTTGGTTCACTTAGCTCTTTAGTTGATAAGAAAATGTTTTTATGATCAAATAAGAGTTAATAATAAGAAAATGTTTGATTTGACTCATATTTGATTAAAAATATCTATTCAACTAAATTACATAATACTTTTTGGTAAACATAGTACATTTTATCGGTACTAAATTACATAATATTTAATATATGTTTAAAATGTTGTAAGCCTCATTACAATACATATTCACTATATAATTTTATTTTCACACTCAAATATATAAAAATTATTTATCAGTAAAAAAACAATTATTTATTTGATGTACTTGTTTCACAACTACATACACTAATTCTAAGTTTAAACTGCCAAGGGTGTTTTTTTGGCACAACAAAAAAATAAAAGAATTTTTATCAATAAAAAAGCAAACTAACTTAAATTTGCTTGAATTCTGGAACCTGTAGTTGACCGGGATCCGTGAAATACAAGTCACAAGAAAATGTGTTTCGACTAAATGTTTTATAATTTCCATTCTACAAAGTACAAACATATTCAATTTTAACCAAAGTACTAAAAAGAGTTATTTTATATACTACTAAAAATACAATATTTTTATTAACTATTCAATCCTTTCGGAATCACTTTTCTAACCACCAAATACAAAACTCGTGCTCTAAATCCGTTTTTATATACCTTCTATTATCTTTTTGTCTATTTAGTTAAAATGACAAATAATGTTTTAAATTATATACCTTCCATTAATTCATGCATGAGCATACACTCTATTTTTAGAATTATATAGTATTTGTGAAATTGTTTTAATATTTTTTTAGACATGCGAAAAGGGTTTAACAACATAAAGGACGTCCCTTATTATTCATACAGCCCTCTGCGACTAATAAAACCCCAATTTACTATGTTCACCCCCTGTTTCGTTTTTCTTTCTTTTCCAATAATAATATAAATGATTTTCTCATAAAATAAAATAAGCGGCTAAATCGGTTGTACAAGCCGGGTTAGTCATTATTCGAGAGCCAATGGTACATGCTGATTCGGTAACCTACAAACCTAACGAATAAATTATTTCTCTAAAAATAAAGCAGTTAAGTCGGTTGTACTGCTTAAGGTTAGTCATTATTTTAGGGCCAATAGTTTATCTGATTCGATAACCCTACAAATTTAATAAATGCGAACCATTTTCCTAAAAAAATAGGGGATTAAGTCAATTTACATCTGATCGGGTTAGTCGGCGTTCTAGAACTAATGGGTACATATCTGATTCGGGAGTTCTAGAATACCTATTCTAAAATCAACCCATCTCACAACTCTTTTCAAAAATTCAAAAAAAATCATTTTTAAAAAAGGTAGGGGACTAAGTCGGTTGTACAATCGGGTTAGTCAGCGTCCTAGGAATCAGTGAGCTGTACAGTTCAAGGAATCCCATGATCCCTACATTAAAAAACACCAACCCAAAAACATTTTCGGGAAGAACTACGTGGCTTTGATTCCTCCATTGCATGCGGAAGTGCGTAGGAGCAAGACTCGACTCTTGTCAAGCACTAAAAACAAAAATCTAAATAAGTCATATTTTTTACAAATAAAAGGGTAATTATTAAATAAATCCTAAATTAATTAGACAATAGGATGTCGTGGGGTGCTAATACCTTCCCCACACATAACGACTCCCGAACCCTAACAACGCCTTATCTTAAAACTTAAAGGGATTTTCGAATTTGCCACTTAAACTAAAATTTGGTGGCGGCTTCCTAATGAACCATTTGAAGAATCCTTTTCGGATTTTTAGATTCGCTCTGTTGGCGACTTCTTTGAGGCGTATTTATTTTTAGAGAGTCAAAACCTAGTTTAATTAATTTAGGATTAAATTCAATTTTACCCTTTTATTTATTCATCTATTTATTTACTTTTGCAATAATTATTGCTATTTATTTGTGTAAACCCTAGGGTAGGCAGCGATATTTTGTATGTATGTTTGTTTTGTTTTGCTGACTTTGGGTTTATTTTGCTCCTACACACTGCTTTGCACTTCTACACTTCACACACGTGAGAAAAGTCCTCTACCGGACTCGAGCATAAACCTAAGTTAGAGCGAGTTTGCGTAGTGATGGCTGCGGGACGTACGTCTCGTTGGGTGGTCACGAAAATCTCACCTAGAGTTTGATTCCTTTTGAGGATGCTATCCCTTCTAATAGCTTGCCTATCGTCGAGTCGATATTCTTGGTGGGGTCCTTGGCTCTAGGAACCATGTGTAGGATCCTTTTGAACCATCCTTGTGAGGTTCAACTTTGTAAAAGAAAAGCCTTAGATCCATTTCCATAAGATACCTCCTAGGTTCACAAAGGAGCTTAACACCCTTGCATTCAAAACAAACATTAGTGCATGTCGTCTTTTACAAACAAGAAAACAAAAAAAAAAAATCAAAAAGCAAGAAAAATCAATTTGTTATTTTTCCACAAAACACATGCATTTTTTCTTTTACATCATATGAAAATACATATCACATGCATGCAAAAATATACCACATTACATGCATTTTTTTCCTTACATGCATTGTTTTAATTTCTTTGTCGAGGAATTGTAAGCCTTTTGACAAAAAAATGGATCAAAGCATCAAAGCAGTGAAATTGAGAATCGGACAACCGGACCTAAAAAGCTTGCTTGACCTAAGCGACAAGATGCCATCGGGACGGCGTGATTCCTTCTCCAACAAATACGGGAATATTACGAGTCTCCTCGGGATCAATGTGCAGCGAGGCCGCTACTGCTCTAGCCCGATTCTATGATCTACAACCCGGTGCTTCAACTTTCCAAGACTATCGGTTGGTTCCAACCTTGGAAGAGTTGAGCAGTTACGCAATTCCGCCCGAGAACAATAAGCCCTACCAGATATCTTTGAAAACAACTCTTGGGTTAAAGGTTTGGCGGTATCCTCAAAATCAATGCATCAAGTTTAGCTAAAGAAGTGGTGGTAAAAGAGAAAATGGAAAGTGCTGCTAGAGAATACTTGGAAGAAGTGGCTTGGTTTTAAGTGGTAAAAATGATTAGGTTGCCTTCGGTGATGTCCTAGCACTCCTTATCTATGGGATAGTTTTGTTCCCTTATGTTTCGACTTTGTTGACTTCTACTTTGCCATTGGCGTCTTTCTAGCATTCAAAACTCGAGGGCGAGAATCCTACTTGATTATCCTGGCTTTGACATATATTCGCTCTCCATGATCGCCACGACAAGAAAGCGGTGTGCTCATATGTTGCTTACATGTCTTGTATCGTTGGTTTGTCTCCACATCTTCAGAGTAACTATCACATTGAAGCTAAAAGTAAATCATTGGAAGCAATACATCACCAACCGAGAGCGACATAACATGGTGTTCCGCTTGCTCGAGACCTGAAATGAGTTTATTTACCAATGTGAGGTTTCCCGAATGTCCTCTCATAGGAACTAAGGGTTGCATCAATTACAATCCCGCACTTGCCTTAAGACAACTTGGTTATCCGATCTTTGCATCGCCTCCAGCGAGAATCTTTGGCGCGCCGTCTTTGGGCGGAAGAGGTTACGAAGATCTTAGTATCTTTGAGAAGAATTAGTCGCGCATGGGGCCAGTACTCAAGAAAGGTCGCCTTGAATTGGGTCATGAGGAACTAATGTAGGGAAAGTTACCTTGGTGGGTTCAACTCGAGTCGAGAGGTCAAACTACCCTTAGTCTGCACTTCCGGTAGAGCGAAGTTCTGCACCTCTCTATCCTTAATGAAGAAGTTGAGAAACTCGAGAGCTCCTTGGCAAAATCTGAACAAGAAATTTGAATTACAAGCTCGGTTAGAAAGAGCTCTTCAAGAAAAGAGGAACTTGCGGCAAGAGAATGCTCTCAAAGATAAAGCGCATCACTTGACTATGTTGAGGAGTTGGCGCGGGCGATAAAAACTCTTTGATGTGCAAAAATGTCTCAAAGCGCTAATGATGAACTCGAGGCACGTAACCAAGATAGAGATAGAGCTATTGACAAAGCCTATGCATTTGAAACACAAGCTGAATAGATCGAGGCGGTGAGAAAGACTTGCGAGGTCAACTAGAAAGAATGAAAGCTCACTTGGAGGGGTTAGTTGCGAGTGCGAGCAAACTTGGGATCGAAAGGAAGGCTAAAGGTGTAGTGCTAGGAAGGCTTGAAGAATGTCAAGCGACCCTACAACAACTTGATTCGAGAGAGATACCTGAGGCAAAGAGTTTGTAGAATCTTTGTGAATTTTGCTTTGCAAAGAGGTGAATATGACCTCAGCTCACCTTAAAAATTTGAATACTTAAAGTTGGATGATCATTGCACATCTTTGGAAAGAGATTCTCATGCTTGGCGGATTTGGGTAATGAAGCTATCGAGAGAAGTTCGAGGCGTCGAAAGCGGTGAACTTCGTTATGACTAGAAAACACTCCCACTAAAGTTGTTAGATTTGTTAAGTTCTGTAGGAATCTTATTGAAGTACTCCAAATTAAAGCGCGTGTGCGGATGATAAGAAAAGGAAAAAGAGCTTGAATGTAGTTATCGATTATCAAACATTATGTTTTCACATTTTATTAATGAATGAACTCCTTTGATTTTTGATCTAAGTTTGCGTTTTATTTGTCGAAACAATGGCTTACAATTCCAGAAGCGCGATACATTCCATCGTACATTCGCAATTCATGCATACTCATTACTCACGTCATACATTTTGAAAAAAAAAAAAAAAAAAAAAGCGAGAAAAGGCAAATTTGGTTCATCAACATCGTTATTGGACCCGTTCTCGAAGCAAAAAAGATGGTGAAGTTCAAGACAACCGGGCACTAAAGGATGAGATTGAGAAGGTGAAGGAAGCGGATGGCCAGAAATCTTTGGGCTGAAAGACCAAATGGCCAAAATGATGGAGCTTCGCCAAGAAGAGCAGCGAAGAAGGGGTTTCATTTGGAAACATCGGGAACCGGGCCCTGGCGTATCCGTCCTCTAACCCCAGCGCTCGGGGTGTGCAATGGCCTCGATAGGGTTTACCACGGGGTTTACGCCTCAACGGCGAATCTTTGTCTATGGAGAGATACTTACGAGTTTGTTGCCGCGATATCAAGATGAAATAGCGAGGAAACAATGTGGTGATGAGGCGGAACAAGTTCAACCCAGAGACCTCTGCGCGCGCCCATGGATTTTCTCAAATCCCGAACGACTTCAAGAATCATACTCATACATGCGTGGTTCGGTTCCTCATCCCTACGACAATGCGGGTGGCCTTTCTCATAGCTACCAAGTGAAGATCCTCAAGCAAAAGATAAAAAGTGCAAATACTAGAAGAGCGTCTAAGAGGTGTGGAAGGATCAATGTGGGAGTAGGGGATGCGTATGACTTATGCCTCGTTCCCGATGTGATCGTCCCTCATAAATTCAAAGTCTTGGGACTTGACAAATATCGAGGGCACGCTTTGTCCTCGTAGTCACTGATCATGTCTTTGCGAGAAAGATGGCTCGGTTGCATAGCGACAAACTTACGATCCACTTACTTCGGGGGCGACATTTGGAAGCGACATCAAGTGGTATATGCAAGCTGGAGCGCACTCACATTCGGTCTTTGGAAAGACCTAGGTAGCGCTTTTTAAAGCGATATAAGTATAACATTGATATGGCTCTGATCGGACGCAACTTGAGAACATGACCAAAAGAGACAATGAGTCATTCAAGGAATATGCCCAGTATTTGGAGAGGTTAATTTGCCACAGTGGCACCACCCTGTTAGAAAAAGAAATGGTTGCCATGTTCATGGAGACTCTTCCATCACCTACTTTGACAAGTTGATCGGAGGAGTGTCTTCAAATTTCTCGGACATGGTTACCATAGGGAGAGGATAGAAAGTGCAATGAAAAATGGAAAAATTACCCGTAGCTCCACGGGAACCTACAACGAGAAAAAGCCTTTCTCTGGATATCCCAAAAAGAAAGAAGGAGAAACAAATGCCATCACAAAAGCCCCTCTACAATACCCGCTTCACCAACCTTTCAACTTCTGCCCGAACAACAAGCTCCACCTCCTACCAAAATTACAGAACCCAAAATTACCGGAAAGAAAACACATCAACTTTGACCCCGTACCCATGTCTCACACCTGAGACCTCTTGACCACCTCATTAACAATAACCTAATCACTCCCGACCAATGAGACCACTCCGGCCTCCTTTCCCGAGGTTATGATGCTACTTATTGCTGTGGATTCCTGGCTGGGGCAATAGGTCATTCAATGAAAGCTGCAAAGCGTTTAAGTATGTAGTCTGAAGCTAATCGACTCAAGATGTTGAACTTCAAAGAAGGCGGTCGAATGTGGCCACAAATCCTCTCAGGGGCATGCAAATCCATCCATCAATCTTTGTTGGAGGAGAATTCTTGATCAAAAAGGTGGAAGACATCGAGGACACCTTTGGATACCATACATGCTCGATTGTGTCATTTGAGTCATCATGAAAGGATGCACCAACAAAAATGTGTGCTTGACCCTCAGCATCTTTGGATCTTGTGAATCATTCAAGCGGGTTCTTGAGACCTACTAGGGCGAGAACATAGTGCGGATGGGGTCAGAAGAAGGAGAAGGTGTGTATACTCTCGGTCGAGCAATATCCAGTGACCACTAGAGATCGCTACAAAGCGACACAAAATTGCCTTTGGCTATGCGAGGCCCATCACTATTCAAGTGCCGGCTCCTTTTCCTTTCAAAAGTACCAAGGCGGTCCACTGGAATTCTGACGTTCAAGTTCAAGTGAAAGGGCTCCCAGCGACCACGATGTCACTAATATCTCGGGGACTAGCGGTATGACCAGAAGTGGGCGCATCTATACTCTGAAAAGCTCGGTAGGGAAAAGTCAAGGGAAGAAGAAGAAAAGAGTCCAAAGGAAAAAACAAAGAGCCGGGTTTCTTGAGGAAGCCTGAGCAAGAAGGTGTTGTCAGAACAAGAAGCGATGAATTCTTGAAACTCATGAGCGGAGCGAGTACCAGTGGTGGACCAGCCCTGAACCACACTCTGCCAAGATATCTTTGCTATCACTGCTACTCGATTACGAAGCTCACCGTCTTTGCACTAATGAAAGTACTCAACGAGGCACATGTCGCTCAAGACATCCTTTGTTTGCCAGTGGGCGGGATAGTAGGGAATATTGTTGCAAGCAACTACCTCACTTTCACGAGGCAGCGAGATCGGTAGAAGGAAGAGTGCACAACAAGGCCTTACATATTTACGTGAAATGTGGGAGTATGCTCTCGCCAGAGAGTGCTTATCGACAATGGTTCTTCCACAGATATTACACTTTAAGTCCACTTTATGGAAAGGCTAGATGTGGATTGTTCCTATATGAAGCCTAGCTCTACACTAGTTAGGGCCTTTGATGGGTCGAAGAGAGAAGTCATTGGAGAGATGGAGTTGCTGTCTGGTAGGTCGGGAACTCTTCATAGTGGTCTTTCAAGTCATGGACATCCTCCTCCTATAATTTTGTCTCACTGGGAGGCCATGGATCCATTCTCTTTGGGTTTGTTCCTCATCTTTACATCGAAGCTCAAGTTTGTTGTGAATGGCAAGTTAGTAGTGGTTTTTGGGGAAGAGGAGGCTCTTTGGTCAATAAGTCATCCTCACTTGCTTACATCGAGGCGGTGAGAATCATTGAAAGCAGCTTTCCAAGCCACGGAAATCGCTTGACACCACCTTTGTTGGAGAAGGAACCGATGCCTAAACCAAGATTGTCGAGAGCGCCATGATGGTTGCGAGTCATCTTGACCAATGGGTTCAAGGTTAGGCGGCCTAGGGAAGGCGAGCAAAGGGATTGAGCCCGATCAATTGTCGACAACGAAGCGGATATGGGATAGGATCTTGGCACAGTCGCGAGGATAAGGATAGGGTCTACAAAGAAAAGAAAGAGAAGAGAATGGCAAGGCTCGAAAGCGAGAGAGCCAAGGGTGAAGAAGTTGCTCATTTGTGATATCAACCAAAGCTTTGAGCGCGGGAATTCTAAATCTAACGATTCTGCTGCGGTTGAAGATGATCAAGAAATGCGGAGGGCGGTGTCGTCGACCTTATGCGCTGTGCCCCATGAGATGAAAAATTTGAAGAAGCGGGAGATTATCGATTTTCTGTAGTTTTCAATTCAAAGTAATTTTTACGTAATGCAAATCTCTGCAGCTCTGCGAGGCCTTAGGATAACTTCGATAAGGGCACACATGTTTTATTGATATCAAGTATCAATAAAATAACGTTTTGAATTCTTCAATAATTTTCTTCGTTTCTTATTTATTAAACCCGCTCTTTCTTCCACTGTTTTCATTAGTCAATTTTAGCTAATGCGGATCTAAAAATTTTGTCTTTGAAAATAACAATGTCGGTAATCCATATCATAACTTTGATCATCCCATTAATCAAAGCCAGAAGAAGATGTTGAAAATGGTAGGAAACCCCTCGAGTTAATGAGAATGATGGAACAAGAGGACAAAGTGATTCAGCCCCACGAGGAATCAATTGAAACAATCGACTTGAGTGCAGATGAGGGCGAGAAGGAGATTAAGATCGGAACTACGATGCGGATCTTTGGCGTGAAAGCTGGTTAAGCTCTTATTTGACTATCTATGCGATATTTTGCATGGACATACAAAGACATGCTGGACTAGACACTGACATAGTCGAACATAAAGCGCGATGAAGCACTGAATGCCCACGGTGAAAGCGGCGAGAAGGATGGCGGAAATGTCATTGAAGATCGGGGATGAGGTTAGAAGCAATTTGATGCTTAGGATTTCTAGCGGTGTCCAAATATCCTCAATGGGTAGCCAATATTGTCGATCCAGAAGAAGGATGGGAAGGTCAGAGAATGTGTGTCGACTACAGGGATTTGAATAGAGCCCGATACAAAGATGACTTCCCTCTGCCTCGCATTGATGTCTTGGTAGATAGTACAGTATGACACTCGCTCTTCTCCTTTATGGATGGATACTCGGATATAATCGGATCAAGATGGCCCACTGAAGATATGGAAAACCACCTTCATCAACTCTATGGGGACCTTACATTACAAAGTCATGCCATTTGGGTTGAAGAAGCATTTGGTGCCACATGCGAGAGAGCAATGGTAGCCCTATTCCACGATATGATGCATAAAGAAATAGAAGTTTATGTGGATGATATGATCATGAAAATCCAAAGCGATGAAGAGCATATCGTTAATCTGCACAAACTCTTTGAGCGTCTAAGGAAGTTCAAGCTCGGACTAAATCGACCAAGTGCACTTTCGGGGTAAGATCGGGAAGTTGTTAGGATTCATAGTCGGTCGAGAGAGGAATAGAGGTGGATCAGGCCAGAAATGCGAGCAATTCTTGAAATGCGACACCTAAAAAAGCGAGAAGGAGGTTAAGTGGTTTCCTCGGAAGATTGAATTACATTTCGAGTTCATATCTCGGCTAACATTCACTGTGAGCCAATCTTCAAGCTATTGTGCAAGAATCAAGAGGCAAAGTGGAATGACAAGCTGTCAAGAAGCCTTTGAGAAAATCAGAGAGTATCTCAGAACGCCAATCTTAATGCCACTGTGCGAGGCGGACCTCTCATCATGTATTTAGCGGTTCTAGACAACTCGATGGGTTGTGTCTTTGGAGCAACGAGGATGAGTCGGGAAGAAGGAATATGCTATCTACTATCTAAGAAAAAAGTTCCGCAGTGCGAGACCGGATACTCATTGTTGGAGAAAGCGTGTTGTGCTTTTGCTTTGCACAAATTTGCCACGTCGACTAAAGCGATACATGCTAAGCCACCACGACTTGGTTGGTATCTAAAATGGACCGATCAAGTACATCTTGAAAAGCCCGCACTCCACGGGGAGAATTGCTCGGCAAATGCTCTTGTCGAATCGATCTTTTGTATGTCACTCGAGCGATCAAAGGGTAGTACATTGGCGAATACTTAGCACATCGACTATTGAAGACTACGATCAATGCGGTGTGATTTCCCGGATGAGGATATAATGGCCTGTTGGAAGAAGGAAAGTCTCAGGGCGATGAAAGGTGGACCATGTCATTTGATGGTGCTTCAAATATGTGGGGGCGCGGGTAGGGGCTGTGTTAATCTCCCGGATAATCGCTTCATACCATTCCACGGCCCGGTGAGTTTCTATTGCACCAACAATATCGTGAGTATGAAGCATGTACTTTAGGCATTGAGGCGGACCCTCGAGTGGAAAGTTAAAAGACTCGATATATCACGGAGACTCGGCTTTGGTCATCCATCAACTAAGAAGCGATTGGGAAACAAGAGATTCCAAATTAATCCCCTATCGCGATCACGTCCTAGAATTGGTAGAAATTTGAGGAAATCTCCTTTCACTATTTCCCTCGGGAAGAAAATCAATTGGCTGATGCCTTAGCAACTCTGTCGTCAATGTTCAATATCATGGATAACAAAAGTCTCACATTCTTGAAGATACAAAATCGTGAGCTACCAGCACATCATTGCCACGCAATCGAAGAAGAACAAACGATGTAAGCCTTGGTATTATGACATCAAACAATATATCACAAGCAGAGAATATCCTCACGGTGCCTCGAGAAAATGATAAGAGAACACTAAAAGGTTATCAATGGGTTTCTTTTTGAATGGTGAAGTGCTCTACAAAAGGAATCATGATATGGTCCTCCTCAGATGTGTAGCAAAAGAAGAAGCAGAAAGAATTATGAAAGATATCCATGAGGATCCTTGGAACTCATTCTAATGGGCATACTATGGCAAGAAAGATCTTGAGGCTGGCTATTCTTGGTGCGACAATGGAAGCATTTTGCTTGATTCACGTGAGGAAATGCCACAAGTGTCAAGTTTCTGCCGACAACATCCATGTACCACCGGCATCTCACGAATGTTACATCGGCTCCTGGCGTTCTCGATGTGGGAATGGATGTACGGCCCCATCGAACCTAAAGCATCAAGCGGGCGCGCTTCGTCACGGTTCTTTATCGATTATTTCACCAAATGGGTTGAAGCGCTTCTTATACAAGTGTGACAAGGTGCGTGGTTGTCAAGTTCATAAAAGAGATCGATCTGTCGTTACGGTCTCCCGAATAGAATCATCACGGATAATGGGACCAGCTTGAACAACAAAATGATGAAAGAGTTGTGCGGCGATTTCAAGATACAACACCATAACTCCTCCGTCTGGCCAAAGATGAATGGGCGATAGGCGGCAAATAAGAACATCAAGAAGATTGTGCGAGAAGATGGTAGTGACTTTCAAAGCGGCATGAAATGCTCCCTTTTGCTTTACATGGGTGCAGAACCTCGATCCGCGCCGGCGGGGGCAACACCGTTCTCAGCGGTGTATGGAATGGAAGCGATACTACCCATCGAAGTTGAAAAACCCTCCTCACAGATGCGATGGAGACAAAATTAGAAGAGCGAGAATGGGTTCGGGCTCGCTTAGATCGATTGAACCTCATCGATGAGAAGAGGCTGGTTGCGTTGTGTCATGGCGGTTGTATCAACAAAGGATGAAGAGAGCCTACGATAAAAGATTCGTCTAGACAATTTCAAGAGGAGACACGGTGCTCAAGAAGATCTTACCTATCAAAAAGGATTCACGTGGGAAATGGACCCCGAACTACGAAGGGCCTTATGTGGTGAAGAAGTCATTCTCTGGAGGATCCTTAATTCTCACAAATATGGATGGTGAAGACCTCCATCTCGATCAATTACGATGCGATCAAGAAATACTATGCACTAAAGAAATTATCTGAGAAAAAAGAGAAAAAGGAGGCCAAGCAAGGATAAGCTCGCTAGGTGAAAACGAAAGAGGCGGCTAAGCAAGAGTTAAAGCGACGGTGGATTGAAAACCCAAAAGGGCAATCGAGGCAAAAATTAGGGTCAAGAAGTTGGACCAAAATTTGAAGCGAACAACATTTACGAAAGTCGAATGATGATTGGTCAAAGGCGTGAATACGGGTATCAGACAATATTATCTCAAAGGACATTAGCTACCAACAAATCTGCTTAGTATTCTAGTTTTTCTGTTTCTTTCAATTCGATTCTTGATGTAATCTTTCGATCGATGTGCCATACGCATACTTGGCCAATATTAATATCAAACACTTTCCATTCTCTTTCATTCTCCTCATTTTGAAATGATGTTTTTGGTAAATAATCTTTGAATTGCGAAACATGTGCCATAATCATAAGCATTACGATCATTCTGAAATTCTTGAAAATCACGAGAAAAGATATGATCTCTCATAAAAGCGATCACAAAAAATGAACAAATGCACCTGAGTCACTTCAAATGAATCACAACACGCTGACATATCAATCTCGCGATACAAATATACGGATGATTTCATATCTCACGCCGAGAATCCACGAGTTGATAGAACCCGATCAAAAAAGGGCGAAAAAAAAAAAAAAAAAAAAACATCATTCCACATCTCATGCATCATCCACCAAATACCATTCATCAAACACCTTACAATACACTCATGTGCCATGCCGCGCACCATTAAAGGTTTCACTCAGCGCACACCCTCACTAGGGGCATCAAACATAATCCCACACTATATAGCGAGATCACGAGATCCTCGGACCGAGTGGTCGCCCGAGCACTCGCTCCCGATGCCTAAGGGGCCCAGTCGCATAGCGTCGGTCGAGCAGCGGACCGCCGCGAACCGAGTGGTCGCCGGACTAGTCGTGTCGGCCTAAGACCACGGTGTCGTCCATCATGGTCAACATATCGATTCGGATCGATCTTGACCCGTCATGGCGCTTTCGAGTATAAAGGCCCCCTCGGGCCGTTTAATTAGTACCGTAGCTAGTTGCGCTCCTTGGACCACGATGGTCCTTCAATTAAGGCCTAAGCGACCTTCCGGACCTTAAGTGGTCCTTGAGCCTTATCGCTCCTTGGACCTTAAGTGGTCCTTGAGTCTTAAGCGCTCCTTGAGGTCCTTAGCGACCCTTCATTTAACTTACGGTTAATGCAGAGTGTTAACCCTTCCTTGCTCCTCTCGAACTTCCACTTCCCTTAAGCGGACAAAATTAGCGTCTATCTTATCTTTATTTATATTTCTACTCACGAAAGTTCTAGAGCTCAGCACTTTCTAGAAAAATATTAATAAAGAGAGCGTATTATACCCCAATTTTGTTCGTCTTCTTTTCTCGTTCTAGTCATTTATTTTTAATAAAGGCGTGTCTCTGGTCGCGTGATTACGAGAATTATCGGTGTAGGGTCTCGATTACCAACCGAAGCCAACTCCGGTCACTCGTTCAACTAACTTTCGAAATACAGTTATTTAAATTAGGCGGCGCAAATGATCGATCTTTTTGTGCGTTCGATTTAATATTTGTATTCAAGTTTAGTAAATGCGTGAACCGGTCTACCAAAATCCATTTTCCCAAAGTTGGCTTAAATTCAAACCTAAGGATGCGACTCAGAGTTATTTTTAACACGCCCATTTTCTTGTAGTGTTGGTCTAGTCTTAAGCGCGATCGTCAAGTCAGGATTCGTTTTCATCTTTATATTTGGCTTTTTCCTATTATTATTTTTCCTTACTTTGTTCACTTAATTTATTTAAGCACTTAATAAGTCTAAAAATGTCAAAAGTTCAATTTAGTTTAATTTACAATATTTAAGAGTCCAATATGTCTAAAAATGTCAAAAATTCAATTTAATTTAATTTACAATTTAAAAAATACTATAATAGTCCAAAAAATGTCAAAAAAATAGTATTTAGTTTAATTCAGAAATTAAAAGCACTTAATAGTCCAAAGAGTCCAAAAATACAAAAAAATCATAATACTAAAAATACAAAAAATGGGAATCCGAAAATAATAGAAAAAAATGCAAAAAACGCAGAGGTGCAAGTAGAATTTTTCAGCTGCTCTCCATCTGCTGATTTGGGCTGCAGATCTGAAAAAACAAGGAGGGTCAAAGTTAGTCAAAGCCCAAGGAAAACAAAATTAAATGCTAAACCTAGAATTTTAATATAAAAATAGGATCGGACCTCGATCAAAAGCACAATTTGAGTAAGAAAAACCCTTTGAAAAAGATTAGGGTTTTTGCTGAAACCCTAATCATCTAAGCAGTTGTGTAGATCGGAGCGGTCAAAAAAGAGGAGGAAGGACTCGAACACGGTAGAAGAAGCGAAGCGTAGAGAGATCGTTTTATTTTTTGAGTAATCGAAAGCAGGTTGGTATTTCTTTTTCTTTAGATCTGTAAATAGGGGTTTATATGTTGTTTAGATTTCAAATTCGCATGTATGTACTAGTAAAAAACTAACATATGCTCTGAGAATCAAAAGCAGATAGTTTATTTTCAAAGTTCATGAATAAAGTTCTCATCTTGTGTCTAAAAAAAAGCGTGTATGTTTGATTAGAGCTCATCAAATAGGTTATGCGTGAAAAGCTGGTTTTGTTGTTGTATATTGGATCAAAATAGTTATACTCGAGAGACCTAACAACATAAAAGCAGAATAAATAGAAGTAAAAAGGGTAGGAAAGAAACCGGACGGTGAAAGCGTAAAGAAAATAATAAGAATAAAAATCTACGACCTTAAGCTCGTCGGAGCTCGGTCATCTTCTCGCGAGGGCCCCAAAGCCAAGGCAGTTTGGTACAATAAAAACCACCACAGATCGAAGCGGTGCCATCTCGAAACCATCACCCTCACACAAGGAAAATACCAGCCGAGAAAAAAAAAAAAGTGCGTTCTTTGTTGACCAAAAAAGGAAAATAAGAGGAGAAGAAACAAGGAAGAACGTTGGGAAAGCCAAGACTCACCACCGTCCATCACCAGTCTCAATCGCAACCTCCATGGCCACCCTGATACCTACCGAAACCACCCTCTTCCCTCTCCTTTGTCGCTCTCCCCCTCCATTAAAAGCCGTGGCCAGTGTGGCGATAAACTCTCCCTCTCACTCTCGAAAGCAGTCGGCTCTCTCTCTCCCTAAAAAGCAGCGACATTTTTCGCGGGAGAGTGCTCTCTCTCTCCAGAGTTTGTGCGGTGTGACCTGATGAAGAAAGGAGGATGAAGGTTTTAGGTTTGTTTGTCTTAGGCTTTCTTCTCTTTATATATGGGCTTTTCTTTTTGTTTTATTTTATTTAGTCGAATGCTAATCACACCCCACTATTCAGCTACGCCTCCCCCTACTTAAGCCAGTTTGCATTACGGGCTCCCGATTTAATATTTGGGCTTTCCTTTTCACACCCCTTATTATTCATACTGACCCTCTGCGACTAATAAAACCCCAATTTACTATATTTCACCCCTGTTTCATTTTTTCTTTCTTTTCCAATAAAAATATAAATGATTTTCTCATAAAATAAAATAAGCGGCTAAATCGGTTTGCCTGGCAAGGGTTAGTCATTATTCGAGCCAGCCAATGGTATGCTGAGTTCGGTAACCTACAAACCTAACGAATAAATTATTTCTCTAAAAATAAAGCGGTTAAGTCGGTTGTACAAGCAAGGTTAGTCATTATTTTAGGGTCAATGAGCTGTACAGTTCAGTAACCCTACAAATTTAATAAATGCGAACCATTTTCCTAAAAAAAATAGGGGATTAAGTCGGAATTTATCTGATCGGGTTAGTCGGCGTTCTAGAACTAATGAGGAACATCTGATTCGGGAGTTTTAGAATACCTATTCTAAAATCAACCCATCTCACAACTCTTTTCAAAAATTCAAAAAAAATCATTTTTAAAAAAGGTAGGGGACTAAGTCGGTTGTACAATCGGGTTAGTCGGGCGTCTAGGAATCGGTGAAATTTTATGCAGTTCAAGAATCCCGGGATCCCTACATTAAAAACACCAACCCACAAACATTTCGGGAAGAACTACGTAGCTTTGATTCCTCCATTGCATGCGGAAGTGCGTAGGAGCAAGACTGACCTTTGTCAAGCACTAAAAAACAAAAATCTAAATAAGTCATATTTTTACAAATAAAGGGTAATTATTAAATAAATCCTAAATTAATTAGACAATAGGATGTCGTGGGGTGCTAATACCTTCCCCACACATAACGACTCCCGAACCCTAACAACGCCTTATCTTAAAACTTAAAGGGATTTTCGAATTTGCCCTTAAACTAAAATTTGGTGGCGGCTTCCTAATGAACCATTTCGAAGAATCCTTTCCCGGATTTTTCAGTCGCTACACCTTGTTGCTTGTCTTCTCTTTTCTTTCAAGGTTACAATGTTAGAGTTTGTTATCGATCTTGATTTGGTTTTGGTTATTGATACATGTTTTATTGATGGCTTTATTACACTTTGCCTTAGGAAGCTGAGGTGATTCTTTGCAATAGCATTGTCAATTTGAATTTGTTATAGAATTATAGCGATCGACTGATTAGCATTTCACTTTCGTATTTTATCACAATTTTTTCACCTGCCGATTATTCGGGAACAAAATTGCATATTTGAATAGTTGACTTTTTTTGTTAACCCTAAAACATCCAAAAACACAGTGTTTAGCATCGTACTTTAAGCATTTTGTTATGAAATTATTTTTTTCCGCCAAACTGGTTACTGAGAAACAAACTTTGCGTATTTGAATAGCTAAAAACATTTCAAACACTAAAGCACCCCAAAACACATTGTTTAACATCACACTTTACATATTTTATCACGAGATTACTATTTTCTTTCAAAAAACCAATTATTGAGGAACAAACTTTGTGTGTTTAAACATTTTAATTTTTTGAACGCTCAACTACCCCAAAACACACTTCTTAACATCACACTAGCTTTATGAATTTTTCAGCAAACTCGTTATTGAGGAATAAAATTTGTATATTTGAATAGTTATGTATTTTTTCAAATGCTTAAGTACTTCAAAATAGACAACTAACTATCTTAACATAAAAAATAAATAAAAAAGAAAGGGGTGGGAGTTTTCGTGCCAAAATGGAGTTAGACTCTCGCTAAGATTTATATTTTATTTTAAGATAAGATACATGTAATAAGCGTTTTATATTGACACAAATTACACCAAGCATTTTTAGTGTCAAAATTGACATTCTTACTATAATTTGAGATAAATTTATCGATTACCAGTGAGATCGGGTTTATACCATAGCTTTCTTTGGGTTTCATCATCTAATCATTAGCATGTGTTAGAAAATGTTCCAATGTAGAGTCATACTATACTATGTATTTACGCATACCATTTGAGGCAAACAATCAAATACTGCACATTTGAGAAGGCGGTTGGGTTTGGATAAAGAATCCTTTTAGAACCAATCTCTCACCACCACATTCAAAGGTAGCATTGCTATCAATTCGGACCTTATTACATCACATAATTAAGAATGTGGTGCTTTGTCAAACATTAATTGTTCACTCAACAATATTAGAAAAAAAAAAAAAAACAATGAGACAAGGACAATAGCATAATGTTAAATTTGAAATGTTAATAATACACGAGGATCTTGTTTACACCTTTCTTAAATGGATCACCAAAAAAGCTCTTTCCTTTGATTTCTCCAATAACTCATCATGAATGTGCGAAGGTGCGAGATACATGACATTGCCTCAGAAAGCATGCAACATAGGCATAAGATTCTTCTTGGATTCCATATTCGGTTTCTTGACATTAGATTCTTATTGAACAAATTACAAATGTAAAAAAGAAAGCAAAGTGTGCAATTTCAAACCTTGTCAATATTAGCATCCTCGCGTACTATGGAATGTCTTTGGTTTAAGATTGCTTCTTGTGGGTGATGATCCTGTGAATGCTAAGCTGCAAAAAAAGAGAAAAAATGGCCTACTATAAGATATAATGATATAAATGACTTAAAGAAAAGTGCGAGAGATGGTTGATTTGCAAAATACATTGTCCACATCCATATGACTTGGCGACTGTTCATAAATTTTCCATTGTCCCATGCCTTGCAAGCTCATCATTGTCTTCTATCAATATCAGGCATCTTTCTGAAAGAGTTATTAATAAATCATGATCATAAAACTAAATGTAGTATAAGGTCATGCAAGAAAGGGAGAGAATTAGGAAATGGGTGATCATTTTACAAGGTCCTTCAAAGGCCTTGCGGCTTCTTTGCTCTCTTGCTGCGGTCGATATCTTGGTGTCGCCTTTAGCAACATGCAATCACTTCCCCTGTGCGTGGGTCATTAGTAGGAAATGTTTTCTGAAACCAACATAAATTATAAAGCTCCATCAAGGCATGGAATGAGATGGACATCATTTTCAAACACAAGTGATACATGACCTTACTACACAAGAAATTTATGTTTCAAAAACAAAACTCTATTCAAACCTAGGCTTAAAATTGTAGGGTTTTTTTAGTTCTTAAAATTGCAAAATTTTAAAATGATAGAAAACTCTCCATATAGTCTCGGCCGGACAATCGGAACTAAATTACTATTCAAAATGCGTGATAAAACAAATTAATTTTTGGATTAAATACCACGTTCTACAATTTAGTGAATTGGAGATTCACTTCCAAAAATGCAACGAAGCATCTACAAATTGGCCTGGAAAGTGATCAAAATCTTGCTAAATCTGTTTTGTATTTATCAACCCTATTTTCTTCTTAGGGTGAAACAAAAACAAACAAAGTGAAAATCTTATTCAATAAACATCCTAAACAAAAACCCTAAACAAAATCTTGATGTATTTTAACAAATGCATTAGATATAAACATCCTAAACCTGAAACTTATTATTACAATAGGCAAAACCCTAAATAAAATCTTGCATGTATTGAAAGTGGACAATTGAGAGTAAATTGGGGCACAAAACAGCAACATAAATTAAAATAGTAATAAAGATTAATACTACTCCACTCACCCAATATAACAATCCCAAGGAAGGTAAATATCCTTAAAAGGACCAAATTGACCAAAAGATCTACGAAGATCTTGGGACTGCAACATAACGTAATTGAATTCGTTCATTTTAATTCTTGTAACACTAGTTGTGAGAAGGAAATTAACCATAAAAAAGTTGAAAGAAAAAAAGAAAGCACGTGCACTGCAATCATGGCGAAGGTTCTGAGCGAGAAGGTGGTAGGGAGATATGAATCGCGAGAATGGGGAGTGTAGGGGGTCGCGAGGGCTAGGACTTCTTCCACCTCTCTTACCCAAGTAACGAGGTGGCGGCGATGGAGTGTAGCTTCTTCCTCTCATCTTTACGCAATCAAGAAATCAACAAGCTGGTCAACTATTTCTCTCTCTCCGTTCTTCTTCTCTTTATTTACTGCCATTGTTTCTTCTCTCACTAAGCTTGCGGCTATTAGGGATTTCAATCCCATTATACCCATATATATGCCTCTGTGTATAATGGAATGTGGGGTGATGAAAGAGAAGGGATAAAGAAGACAAGAAGCGATAAAATTTTTTTTGAAAAAGAGATAAAAAGGTGAGAAAGAGAAGAAGAATCGGTGAGATAGAAGAAAAGTGAGAGAAAGAAATGGAGGGTGGGAGAAAAAGCGAGAAGAAAGAGAGAAGAAAGGGAAAGAAAAGGTCAAGGAGGGAGTGAAAGCGTGTTTCACCTATCAGAGAAGAAGAAAGAGAAAAGCGACGTGTTTCACTTGTGCGAGAGAAGAGAGAAAGAGATAAACTTGACTTGACAAAATTACCCTTGAAACCACAACATAAGCAAGTGTAATTTTTAATGATCCACATCAGCAGGTGCAAGTTTGGCGCCAAATAGAGCACCAAACTGCATAAGATTAAAAGGAAAGATTTTAAGATAAGATACATGTAATAAGATTTATATTGACACAAATTATTTTTAGTGTCAAAATTGACATTTGTACTTCTACCATTGTTTCTCTCTCTTTAACTCTCTCCCTTTCCTTGAAATCTCGAACCCTAATTTTGAATTTATTCTCTTTCCTTTTTCACACATTCTCTTTCAATTTTCTCTCTCCCAATTTATTGAATCACATCTCTCTCTTGGTCTTTCATCTTCATCTTCTTACTTCTTCCTTCTTCCTTTATCCCACACCATTTCATTTAAAATTTTAAAACTTTTTTTGTTGTTCACTTTCCCACACCTTTCATTTAAAATTTTATCACTTTTGTTTTCATTTCTTGATATTTTTGTATTCTTTACTATGCCCACATTGGTTTCTTCTTTCCTCTTCTTATTAATAGTTCCAATGACGAAAAAATACATGTTTTTTTTTTGGAAAAAAAAATACATGTTGGTATAAGTAAATTTTATATTTTATTTTTAGTAAATCATTATTTTAATTACTTTGAAATTCAACGTAAAAACATTATCTTTTATATTTGACATTAATTATATATTGGTTAAATAATTATTATTTTTACTTTGTCTTTATAATATCTTTGTTTTATAAATGAATATTTTACTTATGAGTTTGAATGATAAAAATGATATAATTATTTCTATATGTTGTCTTTACAAAAGTTTTTATTTCTTTATGAACAAATATTTTGCTTTTGAGTCTATTTGAGTAACCATTGAAAGTTGTCAGCATAATTATTTTTATGTTTTGTATTTATATAGCTTTTATATTTTGATAAATAAAAGTTTATATTTTGAGTCTCAATATTAAACTATTGTATGTTGTTTGATAATTATTGTTTTATGTTATTTATTTGTTTATTTTCATAAAGTATTAACTTTCTTTTGAGTTCCACAATTGGAAAATATTATCTATTTCTGTTAAAATTATTTTTTATATTTTATCTTCGTAGAATTACTAGCTGTTATACCCCAATTTTGTCCGAGTTCTTATATCATTGTAATATTTTTTTTTATTAAGTAGTGTATGTGCAACAAGCGTTTTATGTCTTTCAGTAAAAGATAAGTAGCTTGTGCATATCAACCACAATTAATATAAAGATGCATGATTTGATTCTTGGTCAATCATCCCACATGTTATTTTCTTTTGACCCTCTTTGAGTAATTGAAAAAGCAAGTGAAGCAAAGCATAAGAGCTTACAAAATAAGAACAAAAGATGAAATACCCAAATCTGCAGCTCTATTGCGAAGGCAATTTCTCTCTCCTCGGACCTCCTTTTGGCGATCGAGCGGTGAAAGTGGAGATATATGTCTCACGAACCTACTGTCAAAAAATGAAGGCGATCCGGCGGTTAACGAATCGGAATCGCACTTTTTACGATGAGAGGTTTGAGAAAAACGGACCAAAAAGCTGCAGCTATTGCGAAGGCAATTTCTCTCTCATAAGACCTAATTTCAACGATCCGAGCGGTGAAAGCGTAGATATATGTCTCACGAACCTACTGTCAAAAAGAAAAGCGATCCAGCGGTTATCGAATCCGGAATCGCAATTTCACGGTGACAGGTTTGAGAAAAAGCAGGAATTGTGTTTTAAAGGGAATTGCTTTCTCTACCATGTTTTAGTCCCACATTGGTCACAAGAAAGAAGAGCTCCTAGCAATTGTATATAAAAGGGGTTGAGAGGTGAAGATTAGAGGATCATTGGCGGGTTAAGTGATCTTTTTGGGTCAAAGCGTTCGCGGCTCATTTCACTACAAACCCGTCTTTGATCATTTGGGCGTTTTGAGTCGGCTTTTCGATTCTCAAAGCGTTTTCTGCGATCTTGGGGTCAAAATGGACTAGATAGGAGTCGGTTCGTGATTGACACAGTCGATTACTTTCGATCGGTTCGGCTTTTCGTCGAGTCGAGTTAATTTAGTATTTATTTTATTTATTTTCATGTACATATTTATTTATCATTTATTTATAATATAATCTATTTATTTATTTATTTGTTTATTGTTTATTTATATATCTATTCATATTTATTTATGTATATAGTTATTTATTTATTTTTAGCCTAGTCTTTATTAATTATCGAGTTTTTGTCTTTTTATGCACAAATTAGTTTATTTCTTCAAAAATCAAATAAAAGACTAAGTCGGTTGTCTGGCTGGGGGTTAGTCATCATCCTAGAGACCAATGGTATGCTGATTCGGTAATCCTAAAAACTTATAAGTAAATAAATAAATCACTTTTCTAAAAATAGGGGACTAAGTCGGTTGTACAATAGGGTTAGTCGGCGTTCTAGAACTAATAGTACATGCTGATTCGGGAGTTCTAGAATACCTATTCTAAAACCAACTCACCTCACATCAAACAATAATTCTTTCAAAAAACCTCAAAAATACTTTCAAAAAGTAGGGGACTAAGTCGGTTGTACAATCGGGTTAGTCAGTCGTCCTAGGAATCGATGGTACATGCGGTTCGAGGAGTCTAGGACCCTACACTAAAAACACCAACCAACAAACCTTTTTGGGAAGAACTACGTAGCTTTGATTCCTCCATTGCATCAGGAGAGTGCGTAGGAGCAGAGTCCACTCTTGTCAAGCACTAAAAATTAAAAATTTAATTAAGTCTTTTTCACCATAAATAAAAGGGTAAATATTAATAAACCATAAATAATTAGGCGAAGGATGTGGTGGGGTGCTAATACCTTCCCCCGCATGCGACTCTCGAACCTTTAAACTTGCCTTATCCTAAAACTAAAGGGATTTTCGAATTTGTCCTTAAACTAAAATTTGGTGGCGGCTTCTTTTCGAACTTGAAGAATCCATTCCGGATTTTTGAGTTAGCTTCTGTTGGCGACTTCTTTGGGGACTTAACGTTTTAGAGAGTCAAAACCTAGTCTAATTAGTTGTAGGATTTAATTTTTACCCTTCCCTTATTTATTTATTTATTTATTTTTGCATGTTTTATTTTTATGTGATATATAAACCATAGGATAGAAAGCGATATTTGTATGAATGTTTGTTTTGTTTGCAACTTTGGGTTTATTTTAAATTTGCTCCTACACACCTGCTGCACCTCTACACATCACACACTGTGAAAAGGTCCTCTACCGGACTTGAGTGCAAACCTAAGTTAAAGCGAGATTGTGTAGTGATGGCTGCGGGACGTCACGTCTCGTTGGGTGGTCACGAAAATCTCACCTAGAGTTTGATTCCTTTTGAGGATGCTATCACTTACAATAAGCTTGCCTATTGTTGGGGTCAATATTCTTGGTGGGGTCCTTGGCTCTATGAACCTTGTGTAGGATTCTTTAGAACTACCCTTGTGAGGCACTATAAAAGAAACCTTAGACCCACTCGATTAAGATACCTTTTTAGGGTCAAAAAGAGCTTCATACTCTTGCATTCAAACAAATATTTATGCATCACAGTCTTTTATCAAAAAAAAATCAAAAAACCAAAAACCATTATTTACTACATTTTTAGAAAATATACCACATGCATTTTCTTTTTCTTTGCACTACAAAAAATAAATAAAATAAACATCTTATGTTGCATGCATTTTATGACCATGAGGAGTTAAAAACTTTATTTTGGAGAGAAGCCATGCATGCTAAAGTCAAAATCAAACTTTGTACTTTACTCTCCAAATAAAAAGCTTATAATTCCACTGTGCGATAGATAAACCACACTTTCATATTCATTCACTCTCATTCTCATATCATGCGCATTTCATTCATTCGCATTCTCATTTCATGTACATTCATTCATTCACATACTTACATCATGCATCAAAAAGTGAGCATAATTCTTATTCAAAAAAAACTTTGATGAGAGATGAGGCGTTTGTGAGAAATAAATCATTCTTCTTTGGGAAATTTAGCCATACTTAGTTGTGAGCTCAAGGTGTTTCAAGGCACTCAATTTTTTTCAAATTAACAGCTCGTTCACACATTTTTTTCAACAAAGCGTTGCATTTCATCCACCCCATGATGAATGAACGAAATGGTCCACCAAAAATTTCTTTCATGTTAAAACTAATGAAGCATTCGTGTAGTGATTTGTGTGTCACATGTGTCTTCATTCTTGTTTGAGTCAGTTAATGTCCCTACATTGTCATCATCCCCCATCCAAGTCTTATCCCACCACGACCACCATAAAGTACATACTCCCCTAACTAGTCGACTTTTGGTTTGTTCTCACTATTGAAATAACACTTGAGACCACTCTTGCAGGGCAAATTTGTGATCTCAAAATACTTTGTCAACATTGTATTCCCTTGGTGCAAGTCCTTTACAAAAAAAAAAAATCAAAAAGGCAGTTAGGTTGAAAACTTCGTAGAAGCGGCCTAAGCAAAAATTAGGGCACACAAAAAGGAGAAATAAAGAAAAAGAGCAAGTATATAAAATAAGTAAATTATTGTCTTTAAATTATTTTTGAGAAAACAAGCAATCATGATTTGAAATGAAGTTGAACCATCTTTCCATATCCTCAAAATCCCTTACCACCCACCTTAAGCCAAAAATCCTAAAAATCTCTCAATCACCTAGACAAGGATCGATTCGCATCAAAAAATGGTGCATCACTTTTATCGACTCACTCGGCCAAAAAAAACAAAAAGCACAAAGAGTGAAGTCAAAAAAGTGGATTAAAAATCCCAAAAAAACAAATTAGAAAAAACAAAGACAAAAGTAGTACAAGTCGTGAATTTGTTGCTTCACACTATTAAAGCATAAAGTGATCCTTGTCTAAAATAAACCTCAAACACTTCTTTTGGCCTCAATATCCTACCCTCCATAAACCCTTAGCCACATTACAATCCTAAACAAGTCCATCCTACCATGAGACACATCAATTCTTGTCTCGATAAAACCTCGAAACACTCCTTTGAGCCTAATGACCATTTCCTTCATAAATCATCACCCGTTAGCCAAGTTACATCACCAAATCATTTGTCCCGTCAATCATCAAACACTTCATTGAGCCTAATAACCCCTTCTTTCACAAACCATTAACCATTAGCCAAATCATCTTTGCTCGATAAAAAATCATCCGTACCATGATCCCCAAACACTACTTTGAGCCCGATTATCATTTCCCCTCATAAATCACTAAACCATCGGCCACATTACAACCCTACAGAGTTCATTCCAGATCAATGACCGATTGCTTTTGTTTTCTCAAAGTTTTAATCTTAGGACAAATAAGTTTATTTATTTACAATATGTTTGCTCAAAAAAATGTATCTCAAAAAAAAAAACTCAAAATAAAGAAATCAAAAGGGCTTGCACTCAAAGGTTCATTCATGTTCCATTGATATAAAGGCAAGGGTTAGCGATCACCAAGTGCGAGTTTTCATCATAGCAAACTCAAGACTATCATAGTCGAGAGTCATTCTAAAGATAACCAAAAGGTTTATGCTAGGATCGTCACCTAGATCCCAAAGTGGGAAATCCTTTCACCATTTGTTCCCACTTAAGCTTGGGGAAATGTGTCCAACGTCCATCCCACACCACGCTCGGTCTAAACATACATACCGGACCAACTCAAAAAACCCATAGCCCTAACTCTGTCACCTTTCACAACCTCACTAAAACAACCATTTGAAATCCCATTACCAAGTGGGGCAATCCCTTCACCCGCTACTTGGAGAAATCCACCCCTACACTCACCTCGTCCACTTGTCATTTTCATATCCACAAAACAATACAGGGGCAATTTCTCGACTCATTACCTAAAGCAGCTGCTACTCTGGCAGGGGCAATCTTGTCCTTACCATAAATGGGGCAACGCCAAACTACATGGGTTGAGACAAAGTCTCTTGCTTTTCGCCTTTCATTCCAAAGCCAATGCATTCCCAGTTCATCATCTTCTACACCCCTAGCTTGTCACCACTAGGCGGGGCAAGTTATTCACTGCAGTCATCAAATCTAAATTGGGCGATCCTGCATTTCTTGGCTTAGGAAAACCTACCTTTGATGACCTTGACAAAGACCAGTCAGTCATTCACCCCTTCATGTGCCACAAAATATCCTCACCTAGGCCTTTAGAACCCCAGAGTTAGCAGACTCATTCATACTTGCACTAACATATGTCTTTACTAAACAAAGCTTGAGAGAGAGAGAACACAAGTTGATCATGTGATGCTAAAAATTCACTTAGGTAACTTTGTGGACATAAATTTCGATCATCGAGGGCATCATAATGGAAGGAAAAATAAGCGAGCTTGCAAATACGGTCAAGTACTTTTGCATATCGGTGTTTGTAGATAATGACCTTGAGAATGCGAAGTTTGAATCAAAACTAATTTTCCCAAAGAATGATCAATATTCACCCGTGCTTCGCGTCAAAGTCTCGCGTCTTATCATTACAAAAAAATGTTTTGCACCCGATCACTCATATCATATCATATCATATCATATCATCGCATCATGCATGCACCATGGCATTAGCATTCAATCATTTCATTTGCATCATATTCACATTTGCATTTCATGCATTTATTACGTAACAAGCAAAAAAGCAAAAAAAAAAAAAAAAAAGAGAAAAAATCATTCCACGGATACCAATCATTGCGTGCGTGTGCACCATTAATTGCTTTGCCAAAGGAAAGCTTTTCCCTCCTCGGGAAGATGCATTTGTTAGGTGTGCGGATAAACACGATAAGTGTCGTTTCCTATGTTTTGTTCCTCACAATATCGGTAGCTTTAGCGTTAATCTCATATCATATCACGGTCACCAAGTTGATCCTCCGGACCCCCAGTGGTCGCCCGAGCACTACGCTCCTTGGTGCCCCTAAGTGGCCCGGTGCGCGCGTCGGGTCGAGCGGCGGACCGCCGCGGACCGCGTGGTCGCCCGGACTAGTTGTGTCGACTGAACCACGATGGGCGTCTTCATGGTCAACATGCTCGATTTTGGACACGATCTTGACCCATCATGGCGCTCGAATATAAAGGCCCCCGAAGCCGTTTAACTAGTGCGTAGCTAGTTGCGCTCCTTGAGACCACGATGGTCCTTCAAATAAGGCCTAAGCGCCTTCCGGACCAGTGGTCGCCCGAGCCTTAGTGCTCCCGGACCCTTAGTGGTCCTTGAGCCTTAGTCTTTGCCCGGACCGGCGGGCTTTGAGCCTTAGTGCTCCTTGGATCGAGTGATCCTTCATTACATTCGCGGTTAATACCCCAGTGTTAACAGCTCCTGTTATTCTCAAACCCTCTATTTCCCCTCTAAGCGGACAAAATTGGCGTCTATTCTATCTTTATTTCTATTTCTACTAAAAAAATTTGTAAAATATAAATAAAGAGGGAGAGCTATTATACCCCAATTTTGTCAGAGTTCTTATATCATTGTAATATTTTTTTATTAAGTAGTGTATGTGCAACAAACGTTTCTATGTACTCAAGTAAAAGATAAGTAGCTTGTGCATATCAACCACAATTAATATAAAGATGCATGATTTGATTCTTGGTCAATCATCCCACATGTTATTTTCTTTTGACCCTCTTTGAGTAATTGAAAAAGCAAGTGAAGCAAAGCATAAGAGCTTACAAAATAAGAACAAAAGATGAAATACCCAAATCTGCAGCTCTATTGCGAAGGCAATTTCTCTCTCCTCGGACCTCCTTTTGACGATCCGAACAGTGAAAGTGGAGATATATGTCTCACGAACCTCTGTCAAAAAATGAAAGCGATCCGGCGGTTAGCGAATCGGAATCGCACTTTTACGATGAGAGGTTTGAGAAAAAGCGGACCAAAAACTGCAGCTATTGCGAAGGCAATTTCTCTCTCATAAGACCTCATTTCAGCGATCCGAGCGGTGAAAGCGTAGATATATGTCTCACGAACCTACTGTCAAAAAAAAAAAGCGATCCAGCGGTTTATCGAATCCGGAATCGCAATTTTACGGTGCGAGGTTTGAGAAAAAGCGGGAATTGTGTTTTAAAGGGAATTGATTTCTCTACCTTGTTTTAGTCACATTGCTCACAAGAAACAAGAACTCCTAGCAATTGGATATAAAAGGGGTTGAGAGGTGAAGATTAGAGAGGATCATTGGTGGGTTAAGTGATCTTTTTGAGGTCAAAGCGTTCGCGGCTCGTTTCACTACAAACCCGTCTTTGATCATTTGGGCGTTTTGAGTCGGCACCGATTCTCAAAGCGGTTCTGCGATCTTGGGGTCAAAATGGACTAGATAGGAGTCCGTTTTCGTGATTGACACAGTCGAGTTGCTCGATCGGTTCGGTACTTCGTCGAGTCGAGTTAGTTTAGTATTTATTTTATTTATTTTCATGTACATATTTATTTATCATTTATTTATAATTAATCTATTTATTTATTTATTTATTTGTTTATTGTTTATTTATATATCTATTCATATTTATTTATGTATATAGTTATTTATTTATTTTTAGCCTAGTCTTTATTAATTATCGATTTTTTGTCTTTTTTTATGCACAAATTAGTTTATTTCTTCAAAAATCAAATAAAAGACTAAGTCGGTTGTACAATGGGTTAGTCATCATCCTAGGACCAATGAAAAGTACATGCAGTTCGGTAATCCTAAAAACTTATAAGTAAATAAATAAATCACTTTTCCTAAAAATAGAGGACTAAGTCGGTTGTACTGGCCAGGGTTAGTCAGCGTTCTAGAACTAATGAGTTTATGCAGTTCGGGAGTTCTAGAATACCTATTCTAAAACCAACTCACCTCACATCAAACAAACTTCTTTCAAAAAACCTCAAAAATACTTTCAAAAAGTAGGGGACTAAGTCGGTTGTACAATCGGGTTAGTCGGCGTCTAGAGAATCGATGGTTATGCAGTTCGAGAGTCTAGGACCCCTACACTAAAAACACCAACCAACAAACCTTTTTCGGGAAGAACTACGTAGGCTTTGATTCCTCTATTGCATCAGGAGATGCGTAGGAGCAGAGTCCACTCTTGTCAAGCACTAAAAATTAAAAATTTAATTAAGTCTTTTTCACCATAAATAAAAAGGGTAAATATTAATAAACCATAAATAATTAGGCGAAGGATGTGGTAGGGTGCTAATACCTTCCCCACGCATGCGACTCGAACCTTTAAACTTGCCTTATCCTAAAACTAAAGGGATTTTCGAATTTGCCCTTAAACTAAAATTTGGTGGCGGTTTCCTTTCGAACTTGAAAAATCCATTCGGATTTTTTAGTCGCTACACTTTTATATTTTGATAAATAAAAGTTTTATTTTTGAGTCTCAATATTAAACTATTGTATGTTGTTTGATAATTATTGTTTTATGTTATTTATTTGTTTATTTTCATAAAGTATTAACTTTCTTTTGAGTTCCACAATTGGAAAATATTATCTATTTCTGTTAAAATTATTTTTATATTTTATCTTCGTAGAATTACTATTTTTCTTTTGATTTTCGACAAGGAAAAAATTATTTTCAAAATAATTAAAACCTTTTGCTTTTAAATGTGTATTTTGCTTTTAAGTTCCAACATGAAAACATTACACCTACGTTGTTGGTATAGCTTAACTAGTTTTAGTTCTCAATGAAAAATATTACATGTTATTGAAATAAGTATGTTATCTTTATAATGTTTTTATTTGTTTAAATGAATATCTAAATGTGGTAAAGTGTAATTATAGGTGATATCATTAATAAGAGTATTGTTGGGAAAAACAACATAGAGAAAAAGAAAACAAGTATAATCGGAACATGATAATTTAACGTGAAAAATCCAAAACCGGAGAAAAACCAAGAATCGTTGTCTAATGACAACTAGAGAATAACACTATGTGAAAATCATTACATCACATGGACAACTCTATTTTATATAGAGTTATTCATACATTTAAACTTAGATAATTTCTTATTTTCAAATATAATATGTGTTAATAGTAGTATAAATAAAATATCAACATTTGTGGTTTAAAGATGAATGACATTCATAACTTAGCATTTTGTATGTATATCAGTATGTTTGATGTGTTTGTTGGTGCATCTGCGATTAGTATACGCACGGGAAAGCGACTAGTGTACGCACTAAAAGAATTTACAGTGCTGTTGCACCTTCCTACACCAAGACAAATTGGCGACATTGGAAGCACCTCAAATCTTACCAAAGCTTTAGCACCTCTATGACATCATGCTTAGTCAATATTCACATGGAGGCACATGACCACTTGCAAAATCACGGCGCCTACAATGGAAGACCATCATGAAGGCTTACTCAAGAAAAGAGACACATGGCTTTCTCTTATTGGACCTACACTTGAGATGAAGTGTGAAACTCAATTTCCTTCAACATGTTCTGAAAAGTAACTAGAGTTAGTCTCTCTAGGTTAACTTGATCTCCAAGGAAACCACCTGAAGGAAAGCTCCAAGGCTATATAAAGGATCCACTTCTCACTTGAAGACATAAGCTTTTACATTCAAATTTACTCTTCTCTTGTAATTTCTTTTCTAGTTTAAGTTAGTTGTAGTTTTGTAAGAAGGTAAGGAAGAAATTGATGACTTCTCCCTTCACTTCTTCATAGAGTTAGTTGAGTACGTAGAAGGAATCAGTGCATCTGCACCACTTGGAATCTCATGCAAAGGATCTTCAATTTGTGTAACTTCTACCTTATTGATTTCTTTTGTATGATGCATATTACTATGATCTTTGCAGATTCTCTCTATTATATAATATCTATCATGAGCTAAATTTCTTTAGTTGAGATGTTCTAACTTTATAATGAGCTTGTGAGTAAGTTATTGTGTTTTCAAGTGGTGTAAGCATTTTTAGTTATTGTGTTATACTACATCCATCTTAAAATGAGTAGAGTTATATTCACAGACATTGTTTATAACTAGAAATCAAGAACTGATAAGAGTGAGTGTTTTAATAAAGGCTTTGTTAACTTGTTTAATAAGAACACTTTGTTAATTCCTAGTTAAGTCTTAGACATAGGATAACATAGTCCTTAGGGTGATACAGTGGGTACTTCAAAGGCAGGAGTGAACTTATTTAGCATGCCTAGACATAGGAAGCTTGTAATGAAACTCTAAAGAAAGTAGCTGAAGGCACATACTGGTGCATCTGTGCTCAGGTGCAACTGCACCACAATAAAACACAATACTCTCATAAGCAAGTTGTTTAGTGAAGACATCTCAACTATCTTTCTCAACTGATTTCCTCTACATTTTATTGTTTGTTTACTTAAACTCCAACACCCAATTTGTGAGTAGTGTAGCTGCACTAATTTATGCTTTCTGAACAATATGAAGTTTAAAACCAAATGACCCCAGTACACCCACAATCTCCAAAGAAAATATTTAACTAGCTCTCACAACACTCTAAGACAAGAGTATAAGAGAAAAAAAGAAAATCAAATACAACTTAAAGTGTGTTTGATTGGTGCACTTGCAAAGGAGAACTTGAGCCCCTATATATAGCCTTGGTCTCCTTCTTTCATCACAAAACTAAGCAATGTGTGACTATTTCAATATGCCCAAATTGCAATCAAGCTGCAACAACCTCCACATTGATTGTAATTGATGCAGAGACATCTTTAGCTTTTGTTTTCCACACCGACAATCATAGTTAAAAAGAACTATCATACTTCACCATGAAAGAGTATACTTCACTTGAAACTAAATCACTTCAAGAATTTATTCATGCCGAAAGCCATCGACATAACCTCTCAACACACCTTGCATAAACCAATGCCTATGTGTTATCTTGAACCCTCTAGCAATAACACCCTTTTCCATGACAATGCAGCAGTTCCATGAGGATACATACACTTCTCAGTTTTTAGATGAGATCATCATCGATCTCCCATAACAAGGGAGACATTGCTATCATTCGCCTCAGAACCTTTTTCTGATAGTGCTCCACCTGGACAGTTTTTCTTTACATGCCCAGACTTTCCACGTTTCCAGCACTTCAAATTCATACCATGGATATTCTTCCCATAAGCCACATCTCTAGTCACCAACATTGAGTTTTATGAAGTGTCTTCCCCACTATTCAATCTTCATTCTTTTGAAATAATCTTACTTGAAACAATGAGTTTTTGTTCCAAAATAATGGTACTTTTAAAAGCATAATGTACAATTCACCACATTTTCCATATATGCCCTTTATTTTTATTGAGTCATTTAGTACCCCCAAAGTATGAATTAATTGTTTCAAGTCTCTTTTATTGTGACTTCACTATCCAATGCAACTTTAAAAGGGGTATTTTAGTACTTAACTAACATAAATTAATAGTACCTAATTTGTGTGTAACAAACCAAAAGTATGAAAGATCGGGAAGGGATTTGGTAAACGGTGGTGGAAGCAAAATGGAAAAAATTGACAATTTTAAAAATAAGTTAAACTTTCAGCCTTATTAAATAAAAATAATTGATCTCAATGTCAGTCTTTAATTAATGTAGAAGTTTGTTTCTTATAGTTGGGAACAGTGGAGTGAGAAATTAAAATGGTTTCCTTTCATGGTAACTCAGCAATGGTTGTGACATATTCTCTACCCTCTCAATTATAAGCAAAAATAATAATAGTTCAATTATTGGTCTCTTTTATTGATAAAAGTTGATTAGTTTTACAATATATAATATTATTTTCCCACCGTCAAAAAAATATATATTGTTGTCCCATAATTACTAAAAGAAAAAATTTGTTGTCCCATATATACTTTTCATTTAATTTAGTGGTTTAGATAAAGTGAAATAAGCCATTTTTTAGTAAAAAATTAATTATTTCTTAATTACCATAAAATTAGTATTTTTTTTTACTTATAATATAGACTGAATATAGTATAAGCTTAATAAGCTAATGTTTTTTTTAGATAAGCAACGTATTCATTAATGGGAGCACAAGGGGTGCCCAACCCATACAATGAAAACAGACAGAAAAGGGTAATGTTGCCAATTTAAGGGCAGTGTAGGAGTAGGCAGAGAGGAGAGGGAGGCAGTTAAAGCAATTTCACAGAGAATATAACGCCTATCCATTCTTTTTCCTACCTATATCCATCATGCTAATCTGTGAAACCACTGTACTTAATAAAAACAAATTAATTTTCATATAGTTTTAATTTGACATTTTCTATATATAAATATTGGTTTTCCTAATTGTGGTTTGTTACTATCTTCTACCTTTTGTTCCACAATTTCCTCTCAAGATATCTAAGTGTTTTTCTGATTATTTCCAATTAAGAACCAGCTCATTTTCAGTATACCCATATGTCATTAATTTCCTTGTCTAAACCAAACAACCTTTCCCTTTTCTAATATACATTTCTCTTCTTTTCTTCTTCAAATTAAATGAAAGGCTTTTGATCATGCAATGCAGATGAGAAACATTAAAATATCCTCATGAGTTATTAGGATTCATGCCATTTCTGAGTTTCAGGTTTGCCTCTTTGAGACATTTTTTCTTGTCACATCATTCTTCAACACATATGCAAGGTTTTTAAAATAAAAAAATGGTTGCAACCGCAATTTGGGCCGCATCTTTGTAACTTTCGACTTCGTTGCACTACAATTCTCTGCAATATTAAGGATTGTGACACGATAGATCGCGTGAATTAAAGCGTTGCGTATATGCCTTAAAGGGTTGTTCATTTTGTGTGTCAAAAAAAAAACATTAATAATGTTTTGGTTTCTAAAATTAAAAAATGTAATATACTTGAATTCTGACTTTGACTATTTTGTTGTATGTGTTATATTCCATAACGTGGATACCATGAATTTATTTTTAGTTCTTTATGCTCTTGACGTTTATATCATGGCATCGTGCATGTACTAATAAGGTATTTTTCTTGTCTCAATTGATTTGTACATAGTTGCTTATAAGAAATAAATTAAATTTCATTTGGAGTTTTTGGATACATATGTGGCTTCACATTAAAGGCACTAAGCAAGAAGCTAGTACTTTCAGTTATTTATATTGTTAAAATCATGAAATCATCATTTCATTTTGTTTTGCTACTACTATGCATGTAGATCTTTCCATGACTAATTTTTCTGCTTATTTTCCCAGAAATTCTCTAAAGGGTGTCATTGTGTTGCTCGTTGATTCTTGCGAAAGCCTAGCAAAATGCCCGATTTACCAAAGGTAAGAGTTTCGTCTTCCTCGTCATCATCATCATCATGCTCTCATACATCCTTAATTACTTACCAAAATCGATTGCAATCAAGGTTTTAAGAAAAATCTACGATCGCAATCTAAATTTCATCGTTGACATCATCATCATCATTTGCTTCCATGCATCCTTAATTGCTTACCAAAATCGATCACAATCAAGGTTTTAAGAAAAAACAACGATCGCAATCTATACAATGACATTGTGATTTTTAATATCCCTGCAACTGTAATTAGGGTTGCATCGATTACGATCATTTGTGATTTTCTGTAAAATCAAAAATCATGATGTGATCGCTATTGTGACGACGATGATGATTTAAATCTTGATAGCAATACACCGATGATTGCTGAAAAAAAAAGATATAAAGTAGGGTTTGCTTGATTTGAATTTTAAAAACCGTTTTATAAAAATTAACCAAGAAAAAATTGTTCTTTTAAAATTTTTGAAATCTACAAACTGTTTTTATAAAGGAAAATCGAACAAACCCTAATTCCTTTTGAATGAATTTTGAGTAAATTGTTGATGATTGTGAAAATTTGATCAACATTTCTGTTTGATCCATGAATATAGATGGACCGCCACATATCAGAAGAAACTCATGAGACCAGGAGTGGACCTCTGGTCCTAGATTCGCCACTGCATGAGACATATCACAATGCTGAAAGTTGTGCAAGTTCAGCAAACAATTCACCAACTCATCCCCAAAAGGTGAAGCAAGCAGAAAAGAAGCACCTACAAATGACTATTCAGCTAGTAGAGTTGAAAACATGGATCAAGTTTCTAAAACTGATGCAAAGTTGGCAATCAAACCTAAACCTCAAAGATTAGCACCACAGAACAGAACCTATTCTGATTTCAGTACTCCAGCGACACAGTCGAGACCAAAGAAACATCCGAGTTCGATCCGTCAACTCCCTTTTCAACAGGAATGTCAAAGGAATATCTAACAATACAAAGACATCGAATCAAGGTCCGGAAGTAGTGCGAGTTCCATAGCGACAGTTTAGAGAGCACAAGCGCAAACATTAGGCCACATACTGGTGGTGATGTAAGGTGGGAAGCAATTAACTTGGTTAATAAAAATGGCTCTCTAAATCTTAGCAATTTCAAGCTTCTTAAGAGGATTGGTTATGGAGATATTGGAAGTGTTTATCTTGTGGAACTTAGAGGACTAATGCACATTTTGCTATGAAAGTAATGGATAAGGCAGCTCTTATAAGTAGAAACAAGGTTCTGAGGTCACAAACTGAAAGGGAGATTCTTGGACTTCTTGATCACCCTTTCTTGCCTACTTTGTATTCTTACTTTGAAACTGATAAGTTTTACTGTTTGGTTATGGAGTATTGTAGTGGAGGTGATCTTCATTCTCTTAGACAGAAACAGCCAAACAAGTGTTTCACTGAAGAAGCTGCAAGGTTTGTTCAATCTCTTAGCTGCAATTTCTTCATCTGTTATTCCATTTTCTACACACATTAGAATACATTCAGAAATCAGAAGTAGCTATAACTTTGTATAGTTGATCTATTTTGTTTTTCCTCATATTGCATGACTGAATTGAACTTTACAATCTGTGATTAACTTTATACAAGGAAATGCAAGGAAGGCAAAATTGCTTTTTGGCAGAAAGTCAACCTCATGACCAATTAAGCCAACATGATTGAGGGCATGCAAAACTAATTTGTTACCAAAAAAAAATACATTACCAAATTGAAACTAAAAATTAAAGGAACAGAAAAGTAATTTTGATAGTATATTTGGGTCTGTTTGGATAAACAGCTTAATTAAGCACTTATAGTATAAGCATTTATCATATAAGAGTTTATGCATAAGTTGTTTATATAATAATAAAAGATAAAATAATGTTAAACTGTTTTACTATAAGCTATAAGTTGTCCTGGAGAGCTTATGAAAATTAGCTGAAAACGGTTTATGAACATGTCATTAGTTGTTTCTATAAGCTCTCCTAAACAGTTTCACAGCTGCTTATGTCAGTAGATAAGTCCAAATAAGTCGAACCAAACATGCCCTTGTAGTCTTTTTCAGTTAACAGAGAAGTTAATATTTTGTTTTGTTTTGTTTAGAATTTTCCCTACTGGTATGACTTCTACTAGCCATTTGATCTACCTTTATGATTTCAGTTTATAGATTAAAATTCTTATGTTCAAACTTCTTGTAATAGGTTTTATGCATCAGAGGTATTGTTAGCTCTTGAGTACCTGCACATGCTTGGCATTGTATACAGAGACTTAAAGCCAGAGAATCTTTTAGTAAGGGATGAAGGACATATCATGCTCTCAGATTTCGATTTGTCGCTCCGCTGCTCAGTCAATCCAACACTAGTCAAGTCTTCATCTGTCAGTGCAAGCAATGGTAGCAGCGGCAGTGATTCCGGTGGTGTTTTAGGCGACGACCAAGCAGTACAAGTAGCTCCTCAACCATCAAGCTTCTTCCCTCGCATTTTGCCATCAAAGAAGAATCGAAAGGCGAAATCAGACTGCGGCATATTGATGGGCGGAAACCGCTTACCTGAACTGATGGCAGAACCAACAAATGTGAGGTCAATGTCATTTGTAGGGACACATGAGTATCTTGCTCCTGAGATTATCAAAGGAGAAGGTCATGGTAGTGCAGTAGATTGGTGGACTTTTGGGATATTTTTGTATGAGTTGTTGCATGGAACAACACCTTTTAAAGGTGCAGGTTACAAAGCAACACTTTTCAATGTTGTTGGACAACCATTAAGGTTTCCAGATAGTCCTCAAATAAGTTCTGTGGCTCGTGATCTCATTAGAGGTTGTTGGTGAAGGAACCTCAAAGAGAATTGCTTATAAAGAGGTGCAACAGAGATAAAACAACATCCATTTTTGAAGGAGTGAATTGGGCTCTAGTTAGAAGTGCTATACCACCACATGTACCAGATGCTGTAGACTTTTCCAAGTATGCTAGCAAAGACACAACAGCAGCAACTCCAGTTGATAAGAAGATGGCAGATATTGCTAATGATAAAAACAGCAAAAATTCTAATGATTCTTATGTAGAATTTGAGTATTTTTAGCAGAAAAATCACATCTTCAGGTAAAATATACTTGTTTGAACAGAGTTTATTGTACAAAGTATCACCTCTTTTTCATATGTAAAATTTGAAGGCATCTCTGAGAAGTGTTCATTGTAAACACAGACATGTACATTCATTCAAAAACTCTCTTTTTCCTTCCTTGAATCTTTTTCAGTGTCTTTTTTTTTAGATCAATCTTTTTCAGTGTCTTTGATATTGTTCCAAAGTAGAACTATTTTTTTTTCTTTTTTGACAAGGATACGTGATGGCTTATGTTCCAACATCAAATCCCGACATGGTTTGTTTTGGCCCACATGTGAGCTTTCGCAGATTTATTCTTAGTTAAAAGATGTCTCGGTAGGTTAAGGATGTGAGTGTTTATAATCTACTCTTAGCCTTAATTCCTGATCACTGTGGAAATTTTTGGTGTACCGGAACAGTTGCACACAGTCAAGGCCAAAGAGCTAAAGGGCATATGGGTCCCCTATTTGGCGCACCAATGTTCTGACCTCAGGTCTCGACATTATTTTCTTAAGTATTGTTCGCTCTGGCAACATGTGAGCCTTTAGGTTTTTTTTTTATCCTTAGTTAAAAGGCGTCCCGTCCCGTGGCTGTTACCCATCTTAGAGTGAAAGTGCAACACATACTCTATAATATGAATAAAAGTTATTTCTCACAATATACCATACTCTTGATGATACACCCTTGCACCAAGGTTATCAAACTCTTATCAAAAGCACAATAAAAGTAAAATTACACTCCCAGATGGTATTTAAAAAGAGCAACTATCTCTTTAAAAATTGTATTTCATTATTGTGAGTCTTACATTATTGTTTATTCTTTCCTGTTTTGTGTTTACAACAAATCAGAGAGAAATAATACATTCATTTGATTTTCTCTCCACCCAACTTGGTTCCTTTTTTATTCAAATAAACTAGAGTTCAAAATTCAGCATAATATATGCTTAGAAGACTACTAATAGAGTAATAATCCAATCAAATATCATTCAAGTAGAAAAATGTGCACCCAAAGAAAAGCTTTGAACAGCACCAAACTACTGAACTCTAAAGCTTTGCTTGTGTAGATAATCTTGTTCTCAGCTCCTCGGCAACAGCGTCAATGAACTCTTCAGTATTCAAATACCGGGACCTAGAAACCCTACAACAAAATTAAAAGTAAGCGGTTTTAATTTGTAACTTATTAATCATTATACATGAAATAGAAAAAGGAATAGCTAGCATTCTGAGACAACTATCCCAAGGCTAGAAATTACTTGGGTCCATGAATAAAGTGCAAGATCCTTTGTCATTTTCCCAACTCAACTGTTCCAATGCAAGCTGCTTCCAGTTTCTCTGTGAAGTCTAACAATCTAGCATTTTCATCCAGCTTTGCCCTGCAAAATTTCAGGTTATGGAAAAACTTTTATTTAAATTAAAAATAAAAACACTTTGATCCTTTGATAATGACATGTTTGGTTTGAGAAATATTTTCTGCTTTCAAAAACAATTACAAAAGAACCACCTTATTTTCATTTTATTTCTTGTATTCAAAATATGTTTAAATAGTGTTTCATTTTTTCCTATACAAGTTTTTGAAAATTGGAAATAAAGTATAAATAAGTTGGCATATTATTTTTTTATTAGTAACAACAGAATTTTTTTATTAGACTAAACATGTGCAAAAAAAGTGGCTTGTACAACAAACTTCTAAAAGAAAAGGATATCATATAAGAATTGTTTTGCAAAATAAGAGACTATTTTGAAACAAAAATAAACAAGGGACCAAATTGAAAACTTAAATAAAGATAAGGGACCAAAAAGTGTAGTTTAGCCTTTTCAATTTTAATACCTACCTATGTGCAAGACCTCGCGACCAGGCAAAAATTGAAGCAATACTGTTTGTGCTGGTTTCACCCCCCTTCTGGTGAACCCGATAATGGCGAGTAACAGTGCCATGGGCTGCCTCTGCTTCAATGGTTTTCCCATCAGGGCATACCTGTTACCAAATATAGCTTTTTGTAGATTGATTTTTGCGAAATAATGAAACCAATGGAAGGACAGAAAGAAACCAAATAAAGGATACGTATGAAGAGAAGAGTGAACCAATTACAAAGGGTTAGAAAAGCAATACCAATATTGATGTCATCAAGCCAAGAGAACCAAATCCTGTTCAATGGAAACTATTTTTAGATCATAATGATCAATGAGAAGCTAAACCTTGGCCATCAACTTTCTTATAAGAAGCAACAAAACTATCAAGAACTGAAAATTAAGTGAATGTCATAAGAGCATATGCATATCCCACCTTGAGCTATTAAATCACTCTGTACATCCCCATCATAATTCTTGCAGGCCCAAACATAACCGCCATCACTTTTAAGAGCATACGCAACCATATCATCTATAAGACGGTGTTCATACCTAACAATAAAGAATGTTAATCATCAATCTACTTATGAAGAAGGTTTTGACTAAGCTTGACAAATATTTCATCTGACCATATCCCATGGCTTTAAACTTGTGACTCCATTGACTGTCATAAACTTCCTGGAAAATGTCCTTGAATCTTCATAAAAGCAAAGAGTTAAAACTGTGTGTGGGCATGCATACCTTCCATCGTATCTCAATGTTGATTGAAGGGTAATGAAAATAAAGAAAGAACAGAAAATTTGTTGGCATACCTTCCATCATATTTCTTTAGAATGGTATTTTTAGTGCTAAGATAGAGAGGCCATTTTTTCTGGCAAGCAATGTTCATTGAAGCCTCAGCAAAAGCTCGAATGGACTGTTTCCAGACAAAATACAACATAATTTATTATTGGCAGTGTAGTTCAAATAAGTTTCAGAGAGGAATAAGAAAAAGAAGCATAGTTTGGATGCAAACCTCGTCGGTGTTATACATGGACAAAGCTACACCTCCAACACCAGTGAAGTTATAGACCTCTAGCTCTTTAGCTTCTTCATGTCCACTAGGTGCTGTAAAGCACAGCCAAATTTCATAAGAATGTATATGCCAACTACTTCAGTCATGAGAATAGTTGACTGGATAGTGACTTTACCAAACACCAATTTTAGCTTTCCTGGGCCCTTTATAACCGTATCAGTTGCCCGATATTGGTCTCCAAAGGCATGTCTTCCGATGCATATTGGCTTGTTCCACCCTAAACAATGGTCACTAGTTAAGGCTTGATATCATAGAGCCAAATTCAAATATCAAATAAGTTTTAGTTTTTTATGAACCTGAAACAAGTCGAGGAATGTTGTTGCAGATAATTGGCTCTCTAAAAACTGTACCTGTAGGACATAGATTCCATAAATGTCAGTTAAAAACTCAGAACATAAAGCAGGGTAACAAAAACCATCAAAAAGTTAAATTACCATTTAAAATGTTGCGGATTGTCCCATTTGGGCTCTTCCACATTTGTCTTAAGTTAAACTCCTTGACACGATCTTCATCTACGAAAAAGAAAACCTTCGGACGTGAATTTTAATTAAAACACCTAGGCAACGTGTTGGTACACAACCTTAAGACATGGAAAGGCACACATAATTCTAAATCAGAACTCTTAAATGTGGGCTTAGGGTCTAAATCATCCCCACAAAACCTTCTTGTAAGGTGAGAACTGCCCAAAAGTTATTGTAAGGTGAGGTCTGCCCAAACGTTAATAAGGACTACTTCAACCATATCTCAAGTTGATGTGGGACTCAACAACACACCTTATGCTCAACATTGCACATCTGAAGCGTGAACTGATACAGGTAAAATAATAGGGATCTCAACAAATCCCCTCACAACCGTGGCAAATGGGTGGGATAATAGAGATCCTAGATTAATAGTAAAAATCTATGATAGGCAATGCAACCATCTTAAAATTGGGTTAAGGGCCTAACTCATCTCCCACAAAACCAGCTTGTAAGATGGGAACTGCCCAAGCTTTAGAAGGACTACTTATACTATAAATATAGTCGATGCGGGGTTTCAACAAAAATAGATGATAATTATAAATACCTGGAGTGATAGTTGCACATTTGATAGCGACGTTATACCTGCAATGAAAGGAAAATAAATCCCATGATGATATTAGGAGGCCTCAGCACATAAGAGATGATTGTTCAACAATTAATACACAAATGAAAACAATGAAAGCTTCTCTACTCCATAGAATTTGAAATATTATAACATTCAAAACAAAAAGTAATTCAGTCTACTTAAGTTGAAAATATTTCAACCAAAGCCACATATGTCAATCTCTTGTTTTGCATTCTTTCTTCCCATTTAATCTTTATTCTTCTAACAATTTAGTATTCTGCAGCATTGTATCATTTGTATGTACAGTATTGAGCATACTAGATACTTAGTCTTCATCACCATGTAAATCATTCTTTTCATTATTAAGTATAAAGTATAATTGAAGACAGTTCAGCTACACCACCACTACTACTGTGGGGGAACATTGCACCCTGTTATACTAACACAGATGGAAAACCCCATGGCAACAATTTCCAGAATGTGATAATGAGGTGCCTTCCTGATTATTTATCATTGGGACACATAATACAGCATGCAAGAGAATTATGGTTGAAACTCAATTTCAAGCTCTGAGTGAGATGAACAGACCATCTACTGTTTACTGTTTAAGTAACTCTGGGGGCATTAGCCACTGTTAAGAAACAGGTGCACAACAGAATGAAAAGCAACATTTCAGCCATTAAGTTAAGGTAGCATTTGTTTCAGGTTATATAAGAACATTCCTGGGAAGACATTCCCATTATGATGGGATTGGAAATGTAATTCCACCATGTGAAATTCATATGTATATTCCCAGGAATATATCTAAATGACATGAAACAAATGCCCCTATAAATGGGATTGTGATGGCCATTTTGTCTAAGAAAGAGATCCTAAAATATCTAGATAAACGGGATATCTTAGCTGAAATCCAAATACTTGAAGGGTAAGCATGACTGTGCACTGAATCCTTTAAGCTATTTTTGGGTTAAGAAATAATCAAATGTTGATCTTAATTTTAATCATAGAAAAGAAAAACAAATAAAATTTGAAGGAAAAGGCAGGAAGGGTGACACTGATAGCAACAACAAAATGATGAACAACCTCATGAGCTAAGACATGCAAAGAAGTCTCCTAAACAAGCATTAGAGCACATACTTTAGTGTAGCTTCAGCACTTTCAATAGTAACTCTATCATTAGTGGCATCTCTATGAGGAAGGCCAAGGTCAAAATACTTAATATCCAGCTCCAAAAATGGGAGAATAAGCTGCAAAAAGTTAAAAAAATACAAAACTATGAAGAACAAGCATGCATGACACAATAAGATAGCACAAGAAGATATAACTACCTTATCTTTTATCAGTTTCCAAATAACTCTTGTCATTTCATCTCCTGCATATGCAACACAATGAAAGATTGATTATTCAGAGAAAGCGAGTGGAAGTCAATGAAATGGTGCTTTCTGTGCTGATACCTATTGAACAGTAAACATCAAATGATTCACAAGATAAACTTCATGAGGATAACACACCCCCATTTGAACTTGATTCTCAATAAGGACTAAGAGAGATCGATTTATTTGAGTTCTCTATTAACATGTGTGATCGTTTGGGAGAGCTTATGAAAACTGTTTATGACATGCTCATAATTTGTTTTGAGCTTATTTCTATCTATAAGCTCTCCAGGATAGCTTATGAAAACAATTTGAGTACATAAGCACTTATGTGATAAGTGTTCAGCGTTTGGTAGATGATTGATAACATTACCTGAACCCAGTTACCCATAATTATTAAAGCATAAAACTCAATTAACAACATAAGCTAAGGATAAGAAAACCATAAACACACATGAGAGAGAGAGAGAGAGAGATGATTGATAACATACCGTCCATTTCAACGATGGGGTTGTCAACCGTTATTTTCTGAAACCCCATTTCTGGTGTTTGATTGAAGTGAAAGTGGAAATTCAGAGGGGAACGAACAACTCAACAAACACGCACTGAGAGAGAGAGAGAGAGAGAGAGAGAGAGCGAGAGAGAGGGGATGTGGATTATATAAACATGAGTGGAATCAATGAATCATGGATTCTCGATATGGAATGAACACGGTGGTCGGTGGGCTTAGTTTCCTACGTCAGAGTGAAATCAAAGAGTTCTTAGTTTTCTAATGCCACTTTATTTGGATCTACACTTGTTTATTTTATCTTCTAATAATCATCATGTTTTAAAATGAGCTTAGCCGAATCAAACAAAATATGTAATAGATTGGACCATAGCAGAATGAACTAGAGTTTTAATTTTGATGTTTTTTTTATGGTAAACTCAACAAAACAAACTACTCTCTAATACATTACATTTCCATAGCGTCAGCTAAAATGGTCATAGATAAATCAGTCGGAAATGACGCCTTAAAAACTTGGTCAGGACTCGAGGAAGCTCTGTGCTTGACCAGTAGTGACGACTTCACTAATTCGGCATGCACACCAACACACAAGAGGGATACCCCTCATCAGATACAGTTTGGGATAATAATGCACATCTCTTTAGTGCAAAAACTCTCCAAAACCATGGAAATAAAGTTATATATAGATGAAAGTATCGAAATATGCATGGTTTAAAACCCTTAGATCGACTTAGGTTCCATAAGCCAACTTCATATCGGTCCACTAGGTCGCCTTAACGCCACCACTTGGGACCTCAGGACCAACAGCATTGTGCTTGCTACTTCATTGGATGTTTGTAATCTCATCCATAGATCGGCAAATAATGAAGAAGAACTCTCCAGTCCAAGTTAGATTTGAGCAGTACTCGATGGCGGGAACAAAGGAGGAAGGACTACGCTCTCAAGCCTTAGGCGTGAATTATTGACACTCATTTAGGATCCCTGACATGTGACTTGCCTCTTTCAAGGTCCGACTTCACTTCTAGGCTAGCGAGCTAGATAAAAAGGACTCTGAGATGTCATACATGTACTTCAGCCCTCGATGAGGTAAATACTACCATGATTTATGTTCGTTGCAGACCTCAAATGTTGTTGAGAGAACATCTTTCGCACCTCAGACAGTCTGGTGTACAAACAACAACCATAACGCCCATGTGTCCGCATTACGCGAACTGATATTTCTCATTGGAGCTCTGAGCACCGTCGTAACCATCTCGGACATGCCATCTCAGATCTCCGACATATAATCTCGGACCTTAGATTCACATCTCAGCTTGGTGAGCATCTCGAGCAGCTTCTCAACAGAGAGACTTGCATCCAAAACAGTTCAAATTATACTTAGATTAACATACACAACAAACAATAGGAGAAACCAAAATGCTCATACTTCCTCTGACCACTGAGCTACTCATTGAACACCCCCGAGCCACATGAAAAGACCAAAATGCCATTAATGAAATGCGCTCGCATTTTTTTAGGATAATATTTGGTTCGTAAGTATAGTTAGAACGAGAAGAGACCACTTATTTGCAAGATTTTTAGCAGTGCAGTTTACTTCAAGCAGGTTGAAGTATAGTTAGAACCAAGCTAAAATGCAGCGTGGGGATGGCGTTTCACATGAGGGTATTTTTGGAATATTTGAGGGTTGGAGGTGTCCGCTGAGTAGGGGGAGGGTTGTAAGAAGTATGGGCCAACCAAAAAACATCATCGTTTTAACGAGGCCTACCGATTTGAAAGATTGAGTAGTTATTAAATCGACCCATGTGCACACCCTACTCACTCACTAGACACTCCCAACCCCCTAATATTCCCAAAATACCCCTGCTTCAGAAAGCACCCACTCCCTTATCTCTCTCTCTCACCCACCCCCCCCACTTTTCCGACCCTAAAACTACTCAGACCCCTGCTCACTCTCACTTCACCTTTCTCACTCTCACTGCTCCTGATCTCCTACATCAACCGCCTCCTCCTCTCACTTTGCCTCTCTCCTCTCTCACTCTGAGGAATCAAATATGTTCAAATCTCACTCCTCTCTTTGTTCTAATTTTCTGTAACACAACACTGTTTGAAAGTATACATTCATATCGTAGAAATTTTGCTCACTCAGAAGTTTAATATCGAATCGTTACGGAAGTAAACTTCTGAATAGTGTTGTGTGAGAAGTGTATTGACAAAACTTCCGGAAGTTGACTTCTGAACCCTTACGGAAGTTAACTTCTGAACCAGTGAAATTTTTAAAAGGTCATAGGGACTTCTTATTAGTTGTTTTTAAAATTTTAATTTTAATTTATGTTTAATTATTTTTTAGGGATGGAAAAAACTAGGGAAGGTGGTTCTTCTAAGCAGGGAAGTGACATGAGGGCGAGTCAATCCTCTGACCGGTTCACAATTGGAACATGCAGTTGCTGCGTGATCATGGATGTGGACGCGAACAGGGTGGTAGAACCTTGGTGTATATCGAAGACCCAACTGCTGATGGTGGTCTTCAGTATGATGATATTCAGCATGGTGCTGATGATTTGTATTTGTTGAGTTAGCTGGTCCTGCTGATACTGCTGCCCCAGTTGGTGAGTCTCCATGTCAACACCCTCCACATCCGCACCCCCCACATCAGCACCCCCCACATTCCCGTTCCTCGGTGGTCCTGATGACTGATCTGTATTGCCTACCTATGGGTCACATATAGCCCGAAAGATATGAGAGGAATTTGTAAGTTTGTTTAAATTTATTTGTATAGTTTTACCGTTTGTTTTTCTGTTAACTATTTGACTAACGGATACCATCACAAATGCAAGAACGTGAGCTACTAAATATTCACAACCAAAACCATCATGGGATGGACATCATACCCGACATTGAGGACTACATAAATACATTTGGTCTGTATCTCCTTAAGGATTTAGCGTTCACCAACATCCATGTCGGGTTGGTGAATGCCTTTGTTGAAGGTGGCGATCGACACCTACGACTCCCACCAGGTTGGTGAGATGGCGATCATTACGGATGGCGTCTCTCAGCTTCTACACATTCTATCATGGGAATGTTTTTGACATGCCTAAGTATAGCAAGTTCGAGGCCCGAGAACTTCTTGTGGATTATTTGGGGTGACCACGAGGATGCTTTGGAACAAGTTTACGATAGAGGTTGTATGTAAATTTGAAGTGGTTTAAGACTAGAGTCTGCAGAGCTACCCCATGACTATTCGGGGAGAGAGCGTTTTCGGGGCCTTGACTTGTGCTATCTTTTACATTTGCTAAGAAATACCCTCTTCACTGACAAGTCTGAGATAAGGTGAAGGTGGGGTATCTTGGGATGCTCATTGTTCTGGAGCAGACTAGATACTAAACATGGGGGTATGGCCTTGGCACACTTATATGATCAGCTGAGGGATGCGAGCAGGGAAAAGTGTAGGCATATTGCTGGATATGCGAAACTTTTTCAAGTATGTTTACAAAATTTGTTTTATTTCTTATTTTACAGTGTTATGTATGTTGAATAAATTGGTTTCCATTTTGAATGCAATCCTCTTTTTTTAACACTTTCAGAGTTAGACATTTGGTACGAAGACTATTGTCCTGGATATGTTGAAGACATGCCACATGCCAAAAAGTGGTACTGCATGAAAAGTGATGGATGTGTCATACACTTTAGATTAGCACTGGATTGACTTAGGCCAGAGGAGGTGACTTGGGATCCATACACAATTCAAGCGAGTCCCTGCACGATCTGTTGTCCACTTTTTAAGAGGTTTATACGTCATGCTGGGTGCATGATGCCATATATGCCAGATCGTGTCGTCAGATAGTTCGGTTTGGTACATGGGATCCCAATTGACCCCAAACCTCTTGGACGGGCACCTGTTACTCGTGAAGCTACTGGCGAGATGTGGACAAATTTCAACGATCACCTTATTGAGCAGAGTCTGGGCGTCCAAGATGGTACGCCAGACATGATTGCTAGGTACTTTGACTGGTTTAGGAGGGTCTCACACCCATACCTACAAAGGAAAGATCATTCCATGCCAGATGATGGAGAGGCTTGACAAGTATGTATCTTATTCGTATTATTGGATTAAAGTTGATATTATATTAATACTTTTATTTGATTAAAGTTTATTTTAATATAGGTGATGCCAGAGTTCATGGACCTATTTGATGAGATGGAGCAGACACTAGTAGAGGGGAGGATTCCACACCAGACACGTACGTGGAACATACTGGATTGGTTGAAGTAAACGGTGAGGCCATTCACCCTGGGAGTAAGGAAATATGGGTGTGTCTATCAGAGGAGAGTTAGGTAGACACAGTAGTTGCTTTGACGTTGTTTTGGTTGTATTTTTATATGACTTTGTAACTTATATTTCAGTACTCGTTTATTTTTATATTGTAACTATTATTTAGTACTCATTTAATATTAGTTAAAATTCGCATTTTATTCATGAAATCCATAATCGTTCATCACAATACAAGGAAACTACAAAGTTAACAAATAGATTTACATTGAGAATGATTTCAAATTCCTTGTCGCAAAAGGAAAATAACCTCATCTGGAGTTCGCATAGTTTTGAAAAACAGCTCCAATGGACGGTGTCTTTGAAAATGACCATGTGTTTCCATCATGGTGTGTACGTCGTCGTCGCTCCGAATCTCCATGACTGAATAGCGATTGGGCTTGCAGTGAGTAATACTACTTACCTGTTTAGGCCACTCCCTCTCTCGAACCTTCCTTTATACTGTTTCCTTCGACATCGTGAATGTCATGACCTTCTTCATCCTATAAAAGGCAGGTTTGGGACATCAAAACCAAACACCGTCTTCCTTTGAGGTAATACTTCCACCGTGATTAAGGACAATCAATAAGGCGTCATCTAAGAACTAAGTTGATGACAACTCCCAATCAATTTTAGAGATGTTGGTTGAATGAGATAGGTAAATATGAGACCCTATTTATAATTGGTGTCGTCGAATGTGAACCGTTGATGATAATTTTTTATCATAAGTCGAAACCGTTAAAATTCTATCCGTTGTGGCACGTTTTCCAAAGTAAATGTTAGTCACTCCTTTTTTTGACACATTTGACTCATTTTAGGCCGTTGATGAAACATGTCGGTGGTATCTGAGCCTTTGGAAAAAATATCTATCAACCATTAAATGCAATTTCTAGCAGTCTGAAGTTTGATTAGAACACATGCGGATCAAACTTGCGAACTTTTAAAATTTCAAAAACTTGGCTATGGTCAACATGGAAGTTAATTTCGGACATATAAAAATTCAAATATGGGGGGTGTTTGCAAAGGCATAACGTCCGTAATTTTGGTTCTGGACGCATACTGAAGTAAACTTTCGAACCACCAAAATTCCAGGAAAAAAAGGACGCAAGCGCGTTTCATTAATGACATTTTCGTCTTTTCATAGTGTTTGGGGGTGTCTCGTGAGTAGGGAGGGAGCTGTAGAAAGCATGGGCCTTAAATATTTGTGATTTGGAACCCTCCTAAGATTGTCTTAAAAAATGTTGGGTTTTACTTTCCCCACTCCCCCTCTTACTCAAACACACCCCTTAACAAATTGTAGTCCCAAAATAACCTCGCGTGGAATGCTTGTAGAGAACGTGTTTAATGACAGTTCAAATACCTTTTTCGAACACGTTCGAACACCTGCATAAGAATGCAATAAAATTGGTGAATGTAGTGTGAGAGTCCATTATTGTTGCCTCGATTAACATCATACGAACAAAATAAAATAGGGTGTTCGAACAAGGTTATGAGAACAGGTTCGAGTGATCTCATTCAAACAGGTGAAATTACGCACAATAGGGTGTGTCTGCCAATATTTAACACACTCGAACGACTTTGTTCGAACGTGTTCGAAGGCCCGTGTTAGAACACGTGAAATTTCTTGAAATAAAAGACGCTTTGACTAACCTTTTGATCTTTTCCCATCCTTATGAGGTGTGTTTTGAGTAGGAGAGGTAGTGAGAAAATCAAAATCCAAAATGTTTGACTTTAGCAGCTCATTGTAAATCACCGTTTCACTTGTCATTCTCTAAAACACAACATATATATATATATATATATATATATATATATATATATATATATATATATATATATATATATATATATATATATATATATATATATATATATATATATATATATATATATAGGTTTTATTAATTATCTCTAATAAAATTAAAATAAATTCGACATTTTATTAAGGTATTTTTGATTATTAGAATGAGACGGAAACAGGCCTCACATATCCTCTTTAATGCAAAAAAAAAAAAAAAAAAAAAGTTAAATGTGTTGTTCCCATAATAGAGTATACTAATATCCTAGAATAGCGAATTTCTATTTTTATATCAGATTTTCTTCTTTTTACTCAATTTTATATGATTTTTTTTTGACCAAACATATATATATGATATTTTCTATATTGTATACCATATTATATTTGTATAATATAATGTTCGTAAATGTTGCATTTTATAAAAGCTACTTACCTAAATTTGAAATGCCAAATTAAATGTTTTCTATGTTCATATTTCCAAATTATTGTTTGTATTCAATGTATATTATATTACACCAAAAAAAATAATTTATATATTTATATATTTTTATTTTTAAAAATTATAATTTATTTATTATAATAATTAATTGGGATAATTTTTATTTTTTGCTACAGTATGTTTAATTGACAAGTATTATGAATCATGCACACATACTGTAGTTAGCATAATACTATTGTCAAAATTAGATTATTTGATTATAAAAAGTAATACAATGATTTTCACAATATTTTGAAATCAATCAAATTTTATTCTTTTCTAAATTTTATATTTAGTTGTGATTGTTGTTATGTTTTGTAGAAAGTTTACCCTAAAGATATTATAATAATAAAAAAATGTGCAAGCCTTAAAATTGTGAAAATAAAATACTTGAGTTGAGAGTTATTATTGATTTTGTATCCATTTTTGGATACAAAATCAATAATAACTCTCAACTCAAGTATTTTATTTTCACAATTTTAATAATTCTTTTAATATTTTATACATTTCTTTTTATAGTTTTAGATATTTTATCTCTTAAATCAGTTTTAATTTATAAATAAAAACACCCTATAATAGTGAAATATTTGTTTGTTACTATAAAAGCTAACAGAGTTACTGACTGGACTTCTCTTCAGCTCTTATTTTCATTTCAATAACCAACATATGATGTAAGATATAATATGAAATAATGTATCAAAATTCAATACTTTACATGAAATCATACACAGCCAAACCAACCAGAAAGCCAAGTAAAGCACCAGCTGTAACTTCAACCTCAGTATGACCAATAGATTCTTTTAATGGAAGTATACCATCAGCAACCAAATTTGAGATTTCTTTTGCATCTTCTGAGAACTCAGAGGATAGTATTTCCTCATCACTGTGCCTTATTTTGTTGTCTGATTTAACTATTACATGTGCATTAGCCTTTTTTGGTTCCAAAGAAGTGACTTCTTTAGACAAAAGGGACTTCTCAGAACCTTCTACTTTTAGTGACTTTGATAATCCTGGTTGAGAGTTTGCCAAACTATCTCTATCTTTGGAACATAAAGAGTTGACTTGCATTTGGAGTAGTAGTTTGTTCAGTGTCCTAGCATGAATTCCTACTTCTCTTCTTACACCCTACAAGTCACAGAAGCCACACTCTTAATTGTCAGCCAAACAGGTCATACCGATAAAAAACTACGTAGCAACAACATTTCAGATTGAAGACATGTTTGATATCTGACAGAGAAACGACAACGACACGTGGTTACAATAATCAATCACTTCCATTTCCTCAAATTATTATTGATGTATCTGTATCAGTGTCGTATCCGTGTCTGTGCTTCATAGATAAAAAAACAATCAAGTTCTATAAACAGCACAAAATGACAAAAGGAAAAAGGTTTTGCAGATTAATTTGGGTATGGAATGAACAATAAAGATAAGACTAGTAGGCAGATCTATTTGCAGGCCACATTATGTCAATTTATCAACTCTCTTTAAAGATTCCAACATATCGGAATCTGAGGACTGAAGTTGTATGGATCGATTGATGCCATACAGTCATGTACGCAATAAACTGAGAATGTTTTTGACTGCTAAAAACAAATTTCATATTATAATTTCACTCTCACTAGCAACTCCAAATGAGATCCTTTCCTTACCTTCCTTGTAGAGCCTATTTTTAGTTCTATAGGTTAAAATGTTAATGAAGTGACAAGGTCAATGCAGTTGAAGCCTATAGAAATGAGACCAAAAGAAGTACCTGATAATATAATGTAAAACTATGCATGTAACAAAAACCAAATTACCGAAATTGTCGACCAAAAGAAGGGAAAGCATTGTACAACAAAGTTGTTCAATTCAACCTAAGATAATTACTTGTCTCCAGATATTTATTAAATGATTTCCACAGAAGAAAGAGAGGGAAAAAATCATGACAATTTTCAACACATGTAACGAGTTAGTCTCGGATGTATCCACTGACAACACATGCAAATCCAAATTGCAACAACCATATGATTTCATCCTTGCATCAATGGAATCATATGTATGTATGTATGTATGTATGTGTACTGCTTTAATTTTGGAGTACCCACACTTAATATCAGATTATCTGTGCTGGTAAGCAGCTCTTAATTGAACCGTCTCACATTGACTCGAATGATAGCAAGTGCTGATCAAATCAAAGGTTATAAGAAACTTATATTTACTTTTGGGTTTTGACACTGACACATAAGCCGACCTAACAAACTGGTAGCAACAACAAAAGAAGGAATTTTCGTAGAGATTATATGGTAGTAGGCCTCACAGTATGAACCTATGTTAACAAAGTAGTTAGATCATTGTATAATTTCTTTAACAGTGAACATCGGGTGTAGCCGAATTTGAGCTAGAGTGATTACTCCTTGTAATCTTTATTGATTATTGTGATTTTTCTCTGTTCCGCTTATGGACAAAGGCGTAAGACACCGTACAATGGACGTCATTAAATTCTGTCAAAACTTTTCTCTTTAGTTTTCACTGAGTTTTTGGTTATTACCAATGTACTTTTACCAACATATGCATTCACAGAAACATAACTTCTCATACAAAGCAAGAAAAAAGCTATAATGAAATTCTGAACTAAATCTGTCCATGTTTAACTGTTTACGGAATCGGATTCCCTACCTTTGTTTGCGGAAAAGTCACATGTCTTTCTCTCTAATTTATTCTCTCATCCTTATCTCCACGTTTTTTATCACCTACTCTCTCCTCTACAGCCTAAAGAGACGGTGCCTTTTGCGGAAAAAAGGCAGGGAATCTGTTTCCCCTTTTCACCAACCATCATGGTAACAATTCCACAATTAGATTGATCATTTATTACTTAATTGGTAATTAAAGATAACTACTCCCTCCCTTTTTAGGTTCATTGAATAACTGATATATCTGGTTTATATTATAGACCAGATACATGAGTTATTCAAAGAACCTAAAAAGTGTTTTTTGCTTTATATGATACCGGAGGTAGTACATAGGAATAATACTCAATATCATAGAAGATCTTAATTTTAATCATGTCTAACTGTCTTGCATTGCAGTCAGTGTGGTATTTCACAAACAGACTCCACAATTGTGATTAGTGGATTCATTCTAAGTACAGTACAATCCTAACACAATTAAAAAGGATATTCCAAAAGACATTGATGTCATACGAATACAAAAACTAACAAACATAAAAATAAAAGCAAGATGAAAAGCACCATATTTGAAAGAACAGGAGCACATGATACCTGAGCATCATACATAACAAGACCAGCATACACAACTGCAAGACCAAAAATGGGATCTGAGAGGCCTCTGCATTTGGAAATTAAACAACACAAGAATAAATACATTTTAAAAAAATTTGCAATTTCAAGAGGGTACAAAGAAAACATGACATGAACCAAACACAACAAGTGAATTAATTATCTTACCTCTGTAGGCCAAGGAATGTTGCACAAGCAACTGTTGCCTATCCACAGAAAAATGTAAACAACATTGTGAAAATGACCCAACTATCTAAAAATCAATAATTCAAGTGGCATGCATATAGAAGAAATTAAATGAAAGTAAAATCATACAGAAGAGTGTGATGATGGGAACCCTCCAGCTTGAACAACAGTCTTGATATCAAACTCTTTGCCATACAAAAACACAGAAGTAAATGGCTTTGAAAGCTGCCCAATTGCCATTGAAACTCCAGCTGCAATCAAAACCTTAGCAGCAAAACAATATGTAAATAAAAAAAAATCAAAATCAAAACTTGAGAGAAACCCAGAATTTGTAAAGACAAATTAACAATAAATCTCCAAATGGGTACCTTGTTTTGCGCAATTTCAGCGATGTCATTGAAGAAACCAGCAGTACCAAGAGAAGAAATTCTGAAGGTGTAGGCTTTGGGTTTTCTAGGAAAAGAGAGAGAGAATTGTTGGTGGTGAAGAAGTGGATTTCTTTGTTTGAGTGAGTGGGTGAAGAAGGAGGGAGTTTGAGAGGAAGGAATAGCACAGAAGCTTGATTGTTGCAACATGTTCAGTTAATGTGCTACAGTTTTACAAAGGAAAACCAGACCACCGTTTTCTCTCTCTGTTTTTTTACAATATTTTTTCTCTCTCTTAATTTCTACAAATAATGAATATGATTATGATTAAGAAATAATGAAATATATATATAGGGGAAGGAAACAAATTGCCACTAGTGGGGGGGAAAGAATTGTGTCGTTATAAAGAGAAGTTAGGGGATGTACCAAACAAACAGAACAGGGAAAGTTAGGGGAAAGAAAGAAAAATAAAAACATGATGAAATTTTGGTTGTTTTTTCTTTCAAAAAATTTTAGTTGTTTGATAGGAAAGAAAATTGTTGAAAATTCCTACTCCCATTTTGTTTTTAAATCCAACTCTTCCATTTTTTTGTATGCAAAAACGAGTGGCAAACAACTCCGATAAATTCACATATTTAAAGTGGACATCACATTTCGAATTCGAGTAGTCATATAAAATGTTCAGCCTAATATGTCAAGTTTCCCAATTATACTAGGCCTAATCGATCTCTCTCATTCGACTGTATAGAAAGTTGATCTTTCTTTTTCGCCATTTAAAAAAGAGGGGGAATGATTTTTCGCGTCAGTTACATTTAACTTTCCCTTTTTCTCGTGTTTTTACTCGTAACAAATAATAGAAATTTCTTGTAAAGTCTTACTGACTTTTTCTTTTTTATTGTGTTTTTATGTGTAACTAACAATAGGAGATTTCTCAACATTTTATATTTTCATTCCTATCCTTTTCTTTTCATTACATTTTCATTACAACTGAATCAACCTAAAGGTCAAATTTTGCTAACATTAATAATGAAAATTTAAATTTAAATAAGTTTACTTGAGAAAAAATATAAAAAATAACAAATATAAAATATATCGATGTAAAAGAAACCGTGATATATTAATTTATAGAATACATTTTTAAGGGACCAAATTGAGGGTTTACTCGATAAAAGCCTGTTGAGACAGGGAATTGCACCATACCATTATTAGATAATGTAGTTATTCTAGTTGTAATGTTGTATTTGGTGCTGTTGCATGTGGCATAGCACTAGTTAGTAGTTGATGCTGTAAGAGATGTTATAGCACTAGTCATTGTTAGTTAGGTGCTTTGACATTGCAATTATCATAGTTGGTTTTAATTTTTCTGTTTGAGGTACTAACTAGTACCAAGCATTGTACTATAAATACTCATTAATAGTATGAGTGAGGCAATCAATCACATTGAGCCCAAGATTTACGAATCATATTTCCTCTAGCCTTATCATAATTCTTTCATGAGTGATCGTTGTGTTCCAACAATTGGTATCTAGTGCAAGTCACGATTCGTGTCGTTCCCCTCGCAATGTCAAATAATATCTTAAACAATTTCCCCGGTTCCCTTCCAATGCTTGATGGGAAGAACCACTAGTGCAGAAAAGACATTTAACATCGGTTATTTTGCACATTTAGCATCGGTTATCTGACGATGCTAATTCGACCGATGCTAAATGTCTGACATTTAGTATCGGTTAAATAATCAATACTAAATGTGACTTTTAGCATCGGATTTTCAAAAAACCAATGCTAAATGACGTTTTTTTGGTGTTTTTTATGTCTTGAAAACATACTATTAGTATCGGTTATTTAAATAACCGATGCTAAATGTCCATTTTTTGTGACATTTAGCATCGGTGATCTTAACAACCATTGCTAAAGGTCTATTCTTAGTGACTTTTAGCATTGGTTGTTTAAACACCCGATGCTAAAAGTCATTTTTTAGGACATTTAGCGTCGATTGTTTATAAACAGCCGATCTTTAAAAATCTACTTTTTTAAAAAAGTTCTCGGTTCACATCTTACCACACACACACTGCATATATAGATATCAATTAATAGATATCAATTGACCAATTTATAAATTCTAAATACACAAAATTATCTCCACAAAGCGCTCATAATGAATTCATAAAAATATTTCAACTTCTATTGAAATTTAATATCTTACAATACAAATGTTATAAGCAGAAATACTTAGTATATAAATTCTACAAATGGTGCATGTGATATGATACATCATACAAATAGTATTGAAATTTACATGAGAGAAGGGTTGGCATACTGCTGCTGAGCAATCAACGATGAACCAATTTTATCTCCCAATCTTTGCCATAGATATAGCGGGGAGTCCAAGAAATACAATTCCTTTTGCTTTCAATGCATCACGGAAGCTCGGGGTTCTCTCGATGCATGATCGACCAGACCCACAGCATCGACATGAGTTATCTCGGCAATTTGGGAAGTACATTGCATGTGATCAACGAACTTTACAAGTTATATCCCTCATAAAAAAGATCATAGCAGCCACAAACCTTTGAAAATCACTAGAATGAACAAAATAAAATTTGTCTTAACCTATAGGCAGCGACGGATAGCATGCAACACAAAGAAAAAACAATGTATCTCACATTTTATCATATGTTTGTTTATGTCCTGGGATATGCACATTTGGACTTTACTGCTTATTACTCTCCTTAACAACAAATACTTTGATAGTTACTTGCTTATATTTTGTTACAACTTAGTTGAGCCAAAGTCTTATTATATTTTGTTATGGAGGAAGTAAGCTATACTCATCAAGTCAAGACTACTACCAGATATGCTAAAAAATATCTGAAACCACAGACCCTTATGCAAATACATCATGGAATATTTCACAAATGTCCAAACGCTAATGAAATTTCTAAAAATGAAAAAGTATATTCACACACATAATACTAATACAGTCAGCTTGTAGCCGAAAAATATATTCATGTGCTCATATGCACGCAGTATCTCAGTCAGGGGAAGACAGTTAATAACAAATAATATGCTATTTCAACAGCAAAACTATATCAATAATTTTCAGAACATTGCCAAGTTTTTCAAAGTAACTCCTTTTGACTAAATTGAAATGAAAAGTTTTTGGTTGCCTTATTGTTACCTTATATTTATCTAGATTTTTTAGGTAGATAGTTAATGCGCCATGCCCACCCATAGAATGGCCAAATACAGAAGCTTTTGATGTGAAAAGTTGTGGAAAGGTGTCACTTAAAAGCTTTGGTAATTCCTTGACAACATAGTCATACATGCGCCAATTCTTCCATTTCTCTTGTGTAGCATTGAGATAAAATACTGCACCTGTGTTAAAAAGTAAAAATGCAATTTAGATATTAAGATATCTTCTACATAGGAAAATGTATAATGCACATCTGAAGATAATCTTAGCTATAGCCCATAACTATCAAACTATTCCAAACAACATCAGTGTCTTCCAAAAAGAAAGGATTTTTCCTGTTAAAAAATGGACCCAAAAGACCTGAAAATTTAGCGTGAAGAATTGCAGCATCATACTGCAGGTGAAAATAATGGCAGATTATCAAACATCACATAGCAATGTCATTTTGGTGGCAATTATGATTTTTCAAATAACTAATTAACTTAAGAAGATTATAGGATTGGAGTTCAAAGGAATCTAACATATATCATAAAAAACATTCTCAAGTTAAAAGGTCATCTCAAATTAATGCAGTCATGCAGCGTGCAGGACATTGAATTTCACTCGTGGAAAGCCAGTTTTAATTTTTTATTTTTTCTTCTTAAATCAGTTAGAAAGGTAGTTTTAATTCCAAAAGCTTTCTAGTTTATAATGGATAACAATGTGTTCTAATTGATTGCAACTTAAAATTTACAATGTAGTCTTGCCTCAAGCAGTAGTATAGTAGATACATCTTTGTTGCACTGACATTATACCAAGACTGGGTGAAAAGATGAAGCTTATCAGTTGCTTCTCTGGTGCACGTGGAAGCACGTTCTTCAACTTGCACGAATGATTATAGGATATGTACTTGAGATTACCTACCAAATAAACACAAATTCTTAGATAGGTCAAATTATCAAATAGCCTCATACAAATTAATTACATGAGTATTTTTCAGATTAAAAAGAGATGATTTTGGGGTTAGAGTTTCAAAATCAAATAAGGAAGAGAGTAGCAGAGATGACAATTTAAAAATAAATAAGAGAGGGGTTTAGAAAACCTTACTTTCCCTTCTGCATTTCAGTTGCAACAACATTTCCAAAAAGAGAGAAAATAAATAAAAAAACGCAGAGGAATTATGTACCATTGTTCCTAAAACCAATCAATATGTACCATTGTTCCTAAAACAACCTCTGTATGTAACCTTCCCTTTCCCTTCTACCTCCACGACAACAATCCCTTTTCCTTTTCATAACTATCTACTAATCCCTCCAGATGATGGCTATGACTGCACCTTTTCATCTGTCAAATAAATCAAAATATCATAAATAAGCAAAAAAATGTGAAATTGTTAACGAATCTGAAAACCCCTAGCTGCAAACAAATCAACAAATTAAAACCTCACTTCTATTTTGATGTTGTTGTGCTTATAGCATATTTTGATGAGGAAGAGGAATCTCCTCCTAAAGCATCTACTGTTGTACACTTAACCTATACTCAAACGACTAATATTGCATCCTTATTATCAATGATTTACATAAATATTTTGAAGGTACACCAGACGGTGATTGCATCTTCTCAACTCCACTAGAACATGAACCACAACCAAAAACCCAAATACCAGAAGATCTCGAACAACAAAAATAGGTCACCTTCATACACTTAACCCAACAAAACCAAAAGAGAACCCGAAATCACCTTAAGAGCAAGCATTCGGGTAAAATGAATGTTATCTGCGATTTTCGTCCAGCTCTCTCTCTTTTTTTCTTCTCTTAGTTCGTATGCAGAAGTCGATCAGCGAGATTAGTTCTACCGAGACTTGTGAGTCGATTTTCATTAATTAGGTCAACACTTAGTTAGTTCATTGCTATTTGGGCTTGATCTTAGTGTTTCACTCGATTGGGTTTAGTTCTAATTTTGTTTACTGTCTATATATCCAAAAATAGAATATCATAAAATCGTAAAAATACAATAAAATTAAAATTAAAATTAAAATTTATTACAATTGTCAAGAGTCCAAAAATACAAAAGTACAAATAAAAATAACGGGGGCGACATCAGTAATCTTTAGGACTTGCATGGCCGCGTCGAGATCTGCAAAAGTCAAAAACCGAGTCAAAGGTAATTAAATGCTAACCTAAGTTTTTAATATAAATAAGCGATCGATCCACGATAAAACACGAAATCAAAGCGAGAAAACAAGCTGCGAAAATTGCAAAAAATAGGATTAGTGTTTCTGCAGAAACCCTAATCAAAAGACACGATTTTGAATTTACGAATATGAAGTAGAAGCGATCCACGGGAGCGGCGAGAGGCAGCGGTAGCAATCAATCTGTGGCGATAGATTAAAAGCACGTGACAAGTAATAGTAGTTAAAAGGCAAAAGTTCAAAGTTCAGAGGCTGGAACTATGGTAATTCGTTTTCTATAATAATAATAGGTATGTAATAATTGCTTTCTTTTGTATTCTGTGGACATGAAATCTGTATGTATGAACTAAATTAGTTTTATGCAATCTCTGTATGTATGGACAAAATTCGTTTTCTGTTGGAACTATGCTATATTAACGTTAATATTTAAAAACAAGAAGGGTTTAGTGATAATTGTTAAACAACAGTGCTCTGAATCAAGGATTAGATTTTAGGACAAGTTAGAACCAAACCAAAAGGAATTAGTAGAGAAGAGAAAGCAGAGAGAAAAGGAAAAAGCGAGACTCACCACCTGTAGTAGTGCGCACTACCCATGCGCCGTCGCACCACCCTCGCCGTCGCACCACCCTCGCGTAAAGTCGCTACACCCCGTGATCCTTCCCTCTCTCATCCAGAACTCATCTTCGGGGAAAATGGCGCAAGCCATGTTTGGATTGGTCTCCTACCGCGTGGGGCAGCGCGAATTCTCGCCAGGTGGTCTCGGTCGCTCTGTGGCCTTGCAACTTGGGGAAGGAAGGGAATGGATTTAGGTTTTGGTGTCTTAAGGTCTTCACTTACATATGGGCCTTGTCATTTTTATTTTTTTAACTACTCGAATACTAATCACACCCCACTTATTCACGCGCGAATCCTCCCTCATTTAAGCCCGGTTTCGCATCTTGGGCTCCCCTATCTGGCCCAGGCTTCCTTTTCACACCCCCTATTACTTACTCGACCCCTGCGAATAATAAAACCCCGATCTCAATTTTCACCCCCTCTGTTTTTCTTTTTAATTCTTTTCTAACTCAAACATAAATAGTTTTCTCGCGGAATTAAATAAGTCGGTTATGCCTGGCGGGTTAGCCATTATTTTAGAAAGCGGATCGGTTGCGCGGGAACTACGAGTGCGATCGATGTTAAAAACAACATTTAAAATCGGTTCGTTGCAAACCCGATTTTAAATGTATGTGTGTAACAGACATTTAAAATCGGGTTTGCAACGAACCGATTTTAAATGTTGGAGCGCACCTGTAATTCATGGCTCTCGAATCTGCCCAATATTTTAGGGCCAATGGTACATGCGATTCGGTAACCACTGCAAACTTAATAAATACGAATAAATCATTTTCCAAAAATAAGCGGGCAAGTCGGTTGTACTGCGGGTTAGCCATTATTTTAGGAGCGATAAGTTTATCTGATTCGGTAACCACGAAAATCTTAATAAATACGAATAAATCATTTTCCAAAAATAAGCGGCCAAGTCGGTTGTACAAGCAAGGTTAGCCATTATTTTAGGAGCCAATGGTATCTGATTCGGTAACCACGAAAATCTAATAAATACGAATAAATTATTTTTCCTAAAAAATAGAGGATTAAGTCGGTTGTACTGGCAGGGTTAGTCAGCGTTCTAGAATTAATGGTACATGCAGTTTCGGGAGCTCTAGAATACCTATTCTAAAACGGACCCACCTCACACCAAACCAATTTCTTTCAAAAAACTCTAAAATTATTTTCAAAAAGTAGGGGACTAAGTCAGTTGTACAATCGGGTTAGTCAGCATCCTAGGAATCGGTGGTTTATGCTGGATCGAGAATCCTAGGACCACTTACACTAAAAACACCAACCCACAAACTTTTTGGGGAAGAACTACGTAGCTTTGATTCCTCCATTGCATCGGAGAGTGCGTAGGAGCAAGACTTAACTCTTGTCAAGCACTAAAAACTAATAATTTAAATAAGTCTTTTAAAGACTTAGGGTAGAAGACGATACTTGTATGTATGTTTGTTTTGCAGCTTTGGGTTTGTTTTAAATTGCTCCTACACACACCTTTGCACTTCTACACTTCACACACTTGTGAGAAAAGTCCTCTGCCGGACTCGAGCATAAACTTAAGTTAGAGCGAGATTGTGTAGTGATGGCTGCTGCGGGACGTGCGTCTCGTTGGGTGGTCACGAAAATCTCACCTAGAGTTTGATTCCTTTTGAGGATGCTATCCCTTCTAATAGCTTGCCTATTGTGAGTCGATGTTCTTGGTAGGGTCCTTGGCTCTAGGAACCATGTGTAGGATTCTTTAGAACTACCCTTGTGAGGTCCCTTATAAAAGGAACTTTAGACCCACTCCATAGGGTACCGCTTCTAGGGGCACAAAGGAGCTCTATACCCTTGCATTCAAACAAACATTAATGCATCACAGTCTTTTTTATCCACAAAAAAAAATCAAAATTGTTATTTCATAAAGTTTTTTAGAAAGTATATTACATGCATTTTTTCCCTTTTTGCATTACAAAAATATTGAAATAAGCGTTTTATATTACATGCATTTTTATGACCATCAGGGAGTTAAAAGTTTTATTTTGGAGAGAAGCCATGCATGCTAAAGTCAAAATCAAATTTTGTTCTTTACTCTCCAAATGAAAGTTTATAACTCCCCGATGTGATAAAATCAAATCATATGTTATCATCTCATGCACATACATCTCATACACATACATTTCATGCGCATACATTACCATTTCATTTAAATTTCATACTAACATCATGCATTGAAAAAAAGCGAGAAAAAAGGCAAAATTTGGTTCATCGACATCGTTATTGGACTCGCTCTCGAAGCAAGGAACATGGCGAAAACCAAGACAATCGGTGTTGAAGGATGAGATTGAAAAATTTGAAGGAACAAATGAAGGACATCTTTGGGTTTGAAGGATCGGATGGTGAGGTTTTGAAGCTTCTCGCAGAAGAATGCGGGCAAAAATATCTCATTTGGGTGCACGATGTCGGGCTACAAATGTACCTCAAATCGCTGACTCTCAGAGACACACAATGGCCTCATTTGAGGTCTACCTTTGGATTACAAACCTCAGCCAGAGGGTGCAATTTTTGAAGAGGATACTTCTAGGGTTGTTGCGCGAGAATCAAGGTGGAGCAGTAGGAAACAATGTTGGTGGCGAGGCAGAACAAATTCGGCACCAAACTCACTGGCATCACCCGAGGGCTTTCCCGGGTTCTCGAACACGGCCGAAAAATCATACTCGCCCGATTGCCTGCGTCAGTACCACAATATGAATAGGCTTCCTCATGGTTGCAAGATGAAGATCCTCGGGCTGAAAATAAGCTACAAATGCTAGAGGCGCTAAGAGGCGTGGAAGGATCAATGTAGGAATGAAGGGCGCGTATGACCTATGCCTCGTCCCCAGCGTGGTCATCCCCATAAATTCAAAGTGCGATTTTGACAAGTATCGAGGGCAACATGTCCTCTTAGCCACTTGACCATGTCTGCGGGAAGATGGCTCAATTTGCGCCTGATGACCGACTCTGATTCACTTTACTTCCAAAACTGACCTAGTTGGGGCGGCAGCGACGGTGGTATATGCAATTGGGCGCCTGCGTATCAGGTGTTGGAAAGACCTGGCGAAGCTTTAAGTAAAAGCGGTATAAGTATAACATTGATATGGCTCTGACAGAACACAACTTCAAAGTATGACCAAAAAGACAATGAGTCCTTGAGGAGTATGCTCTTATTTGGAGAGGGTTAGGCTGCCTGCAGTAGCACCACCTCTATTAGAAAAGAAATGGTTGCCATGTTCATGAAACTCTCCACCACCCTACTTTGACAAGCGATGGGGAGTATCTTCAAACTTCTCGGACATGGTTACCATAGGAGAAAGAATAGAAAGTGCAATAAAAAAAGGAAGATCACTCATAGATTACGATGGACCTCCTACTGACCTTGATGAAGAAGGGATAAATTAATCTTTGTAGATCGAGGAAAATCACACCATCATCGAGGTCATCCCAATCGACCCCATACCAGTGTCATACAACGACACTGTGCGACCAACTTATCGTACGGTTTGATTTCTCCTCGTCGGATGAGACCGATTCGGCCTCCATTCCCAGATGAGTGCGACCCAAAAAGCCAAATGTGAGTTCCATCTTTGAGGCGATGAGCCACTTCGACCAAAAAGTGTTATCCGCTTAAAAAAGCGCATCGTTCAAGGCCTCATTGATACAAAGCGGCTAAATTTCAAAGAAAATAGCGATGGATCGATTAGCGGTTGATCGAGATACCAAAACAACAACAAATCGACTTAGTGTGTCTTTGTCTGAAAAGTTCAAGAACTAAGAGATTGTTGATTGTCTGTGTTTTTAATTCAAAGTTAAGTTTACGTAATGCAAATCCTATGGCTCTGCCGAGGCCTTAGGACATCTCGATAAGAGACACGCATGTTTCATTGATATCATTATTAATAAAATAACATTTTTGAATTCTCTAGCAAACTTCTTTCTTCCTTTCTCATTCATTAACCCGCTCTCTCACGCTTCAACTAATGCGGATAAAAGATTTTCTTGAAAATAACAATGTCGGTAACTCATATCACTGACCTTGATCACCCGTTAATCAAGCGAGGAAATATGGAGTATAAGCTGGGGGTCCCATGAGAAATTCAACGAGGAATCAGTGAAATAACTAGCTTGGGCGCGAGAAGAAGACAAAAAAGTACAACAATTAAGGACAACAAGCGAAGGAAACTCACTCGAATCTTTATGCGATTGGGTCGGCGTCATACATCAAGTCATAAGAGGCTATTAAGCATGCAGCGGTGTAACAAGATCTTTGATTGCTAAAATTCATAAAAATTTAGTCGGTAGATTCACGGTCTTCCAAAAAACATCATGGTGGCGGTACATTCGGAGAACTCGGGTCATGCTCATAGCCTCTCCCCATACCACTCAAAGATGAATGGGGCAATTCTTTGCAACAAACAAAGAATATCAAAGAGATCATGAGAATCGACAAACATTCCCTTTGACCTCACGGGGAAGTCAAGCCTCATTCCCACTTCAGCGAGGGCAACCCCACACAATGGAAGTAGTACTTCCATTAAAGCAAAATGTTTGCCCTATGTCACGGCCAGATTGTATCGATCGAGAACAAAGAAAGATTAATAGAAGAAGGCCTTTCTTCGACAATGTCAAGAAAGGGGCACGGTGCCAAGAAAATCTCGAAAAGGACTCTCGAAGCTCGAATTATGAAGAACCTACGTGGTGAAGAAATCGTTCTCTGGAAGAACCTTAATCTTGTGATGGTGAAGACCTCCGCACCTAATCGACTCGGATCACGGTAGAAATACTATGCACGAAAGAAATGATATAGAAAAAAGAAATATGAGCCAAGCAAGAATAAGCTCGCTAGGTCGAAAACACGAAAAGGCGGCTGAGGCAAAAGTTAAGCGACCGGTGGATCGAGAACCCGAAAAGAGGCGACCAGGCAAAAATTAGGGTCAAAAAGTTGGACTAAAATTTGAGGCAAGCAAGTCGGATAATGGCGATCAAGGTTGTATTATGGGTGGTAGCGGCGTTATCTCGAGGACACTAGCTATTAGCGGATGCGCTTAGCATTTTGACTTTTCTTTTCCTTTCATTGCGATGTAATCTCGGTCGGTGTGCATACGCATACGGCTTCAATATGAAATATCAAACACTTTCCCTTCTCTTTTATTCTCCCTCGTTTTGAAATGGTGTTTTATGATAAATGATCTTGAAGTGTGAAACATACGGCATATCATAAGCATTACGGCCAATTCTGAAATTTTTGAAATCACAGAAAGGATGTAATCTCTCATCACGGGGAAATGAACAAAATGCGCCGGATGAATAATCAATCACCGGCATATCGATCGGCCAATACAAATACACAAGAAGGCTTCATCTCTCTGCGGAAGTCCACGAGTTGATGGAACGATCAAAAAGAGGTTGTCAAAAAAAAAAAAGCATTTCATTCATCATCCCACCCCATATCGATCATTACATGTGCATACATCACATACAAGCATATCAATTTCATTGCATTATTAAATCGCAAAGTAGAGATTACCTTGTCATTTTTAATGCACTTACTAGGTGTTGATTGACACGCTAAGTGTCGGTCCCTATATTTCATCCCCAATTAATCCCGTATCATATTACGGATCACTGGTGATCCTTGGACCAGTGGTCGCTTGAGCATTACGCTCCTCGGTGCCTAAGTGGCCCGGTGCATGGCGTCGTAGTCGAGCAAGCGGACCTTCGGACCCGCGTGGTCGCCGGACTAGGCGTGTCGGCCTAAGACATGGTGGGCGTCCTCTATTGGTCAATGTATCGATTCGGACTGATCTTGACCCTGGCGCTTCGAATCTAAAGGCCCCCGGATCGTTTTACTAGTGCAGTAGCTAGTAGCGCTCCTTGGACCACGATGGTCCTCATTAAGGCACTGGCGACCTTACAGACCCGAGTGGTCTTGAGCTATAGTGCTCCTTCAAATCGGCGATCCTTCATTTTGTTTTGGTTAATCGCGAGTGTTAATCATTCCTCCTTCATTCTCGAACCTTTCGCTTCCTCTTAAGCGGACAAAATTGGCGTCTATTCTATCTTTATTACTATTTCTACTACGAAAATTTGAATCGTTTCACTGTTCTAGTAAAATATAAATAAAGAGAGCGGCTTATTATACCCCGATTTAAATCAGCTCTCTCTTTCTTTTTCTTACTACTAGTTCACATGTCTGAAGTCGATCAGCGAGATTAGTTCTCGGACTTGTGAGTCGATTTTCATTAATTAGGTCAGCGCTTAGTTAGTTCATTGCTATTTGGGCTTGATCTTAGTGTTTCACTCGATTTGGTTTAGTTTAATTTTTTTTTTCTTGTCTATATATCCAAAAATAGAATATCATAAAATCATAAAAATACAATAAAATTAAAATTAAAATTTATTACAATTGTCGAGAGTCCAAAAATACAAAAGTACAAATAAAAATAACGGGAGGCGACATCGGCAATCTTTAGGACTTCTTAGCAAGCCCCATCCCGGATCTGCAAAAGTCAAAAAACCAGTCAAAGGTAATTAAATGCTAACCTAAGTTTTTAATATAAATAAGCGATCGGTCCACGGTAAAAACAATCAAAGCGAGAAAACAAGCTGCGAAAATTGCAAAAAATAGGATTAGTGTTTCACGAAACCCTAATCAAAGACCACGATTTTGAATTTACGAATATGAAGTAGAAGCGATCCACGGGAAGCGAGAGGCAGCGGTAGCAATCAATACGCTGTGGTGATAGATTAAAAGCACGACAACAAGTAATAGTAGTTAAAAGGCAAAGTTCAAAGTTGGAGAAATTTGGAACTATGGTAGTCGTTTTCTATAATAATAATAGGTATGTAATAATTGCTTTCTTTTGTATTACGTGGACATGAAATGCTGTATGTATGAACTAAATTAGTTTTTACGCAATCTCTGTATGTATGGACAAAATTAGTTTCTGCTTTGGAACTATGCTATATTAACGTTAATATTTAAAAACAAGAAGGGTTTAGTGATAATTGTTAAACAACGATTGCTCTGAATCAAGGATTAGATTTTAGGACAAGTTAGAACCAAACCAAAAGGAATTAGTAGAAGAAGAAAGCGAGAGAAAAGGAAAAGGCGAGACTCACCACCCTCGCCATGTCGCTTACTGCCGCCGTCGCACCACCCTCGTAGTCGCACCACCCTGCGCCGTCGCCTACACCCGCCGTCCTTCCCCTCTCTCATCCCGAACTCATCTTCCCGGGAAAAATGGCGCAAGCCGCGGCGGATTGCTCTCCTCCGGCGTGGGCAAGCGGCGAATTCGCCGGTGGTCTCGGTCGCTCTGTGGCGCGCCGCGACGCGATGAGGAAGGAATGGAATGGATTTAGGTTTAATTTACATTAAGGTCTTCCTTACATATGGGCCTTGTCATTTTTATTTTTTTAACTACTCGAATACTAATCACACCCCACTTATTCACGCGCGCGCATCCTCCTCATTTAAGCTCGGTTTAGCATCTTTGGGCTCCCTATCTGGCCAGGCTTCCTTTTCACACCCCCTTTTACTTATACAACCCCTGCGAATAATAAAACCCCGATCTCAATTTTCACCCTCTGTTTTTCTTTTTAATTCTTTTCTAACTCAAGCGTAAATAGTTTTTCGCGGAATTAAATAAGCGACCAAGTCGGTTGTACAGCAAGGTTAGCCATTATTTTAGGGTCAATGGTACATGCAGTTCGGTAACCACCAAACTTAATAAATACGAATAAATCATTTTCCAAAAATAAGCGGCCAAATCGGTTGTACAGCGGGTTAACCATTATTTTAGGGCGAATAATTTATCTGATTCGGTAACCACGAAAATCTTAATAAATACGAATAAATCATTTTCCAAAAATAAGCGGCCAAGTCGGTTGTACAATAAGGTTAGCCATTATTTTAAAAGGCCAATGGTATGCTGATTCGGTAACCACGAAAATCTAATAAATACGAATAAATTATTTTCCTAAAAAATAGGGGATTAAGTCGGTTGTACAACCGAGTTAGTCGTTCTAGAATTAATGGTTTATGCAGTTCGGGAGCTCTAGAATACCTATTCTAAAACGGACCCACCTCACACCAAACCAATTTCTTTCAAAAAACTCTAAAATTATTTTCAAAAAGTAGGGGACTAAGTCGGTTGTACAATCGGGTTAGTCGGCGTCTAGGAATCGATGGTATGCGGATCGAGGAATCTAGGACCACTTACACTAAAAACACCAACCCACAAACTTTTGGGAAGAACTACGTAGCTTTGATTCCTCCATTGCATCCGGAGGTACGTAGGAGCAAGACTCAACTCTTGTCAAGCACTAAAAACTAATAATTTAAATAAGTATTTTTCTCTACAAATAAAAGGTAATAATTAAATAAATCTTAAATTAATTGGACAATGGATGTCGTGGGGTGCTAATACCTTCCCCACACATAACGACTCCCGAACCCTAACAACGCCTCATCCTAAAACTTAAAGGGATTTTCCGAATTTGCCCTTAAACTAAAATTTGGTGGCGGCTTCCTTTCGAACTTTCGAAGAATCCTTTCCCGGATTTTTCGGTCGCTACAATGAAAACCCACAAATCAAAATAAAATCAATATATCTTAAATTCGGAACACAGAAATGAAAACCAACAAATTAAAACCCACAAATCAAAACAAAATCCATAGATCTTAAATTAGGAAGAGAGAAATGAAAACCCACAAATAAAACAAAATCCATAGATCTCTAAGCTAACAAACAATTATTAAAAGGATTTCAAAATATTACCTGTGGAAGAATAACACGGTGGCAGAGCCTTTTTCTCCCCGTTCATCGCGGTGGCAGAGCAACCTAGGGTTTCAGCGAAGCCTTTTTCCCCTACGATGTAATCGATGTGTAGAAGGAAGAGGTGAGTGAGAGAAAGAAAAAAATAGGGACAAATTTGAGTGTGAGAAGAAGAGAGACGAACTGTAGATGAGGGATTTAGGTTGGGTTCCATTGTTGGGAAATTTTTGGCGTAGAAGATGAGGGGTTTAAGGTTTGGAAATTGAGAGAAGAAGAGAGTTTAGAGAGTGAGAAGAAGAGAGAAGAGAGAGAATCATAAGAGGAGGATCGATGGAAGATGCGAGAGTAAGGGTTGAGGAGAAGTGAAATGAAAACAAGGGTTGAGAGAGAGAAGTGGCGAGGGTTGAGAAAGTTAGAACACATCGTGGAGGAAAAGGAAAAAATAAAAGGGTTGAGAGAGAGAGATGATGAGCGCGAGAGATCGTGTGTGAAGGAGAAATAGGAAAAATAAAAGGAACCTTTAGTATCGGGTGTAATAACAGCCCAGATACTAAATGTGTTTGAACACACATTTAGTATCGGTTGACTAAAAACCGAAACTAAATGTGTTAGAACACACATTTAGTATCGGTTGTTTAAACAAGCGATACTAAATGTAAGCGTGAAAATTGAAAACTTCAATTTAATTTCAAAATTGCCACAGCGTCTACATTTAGCATCAATTTGTTTAAACAACAGATGCTAAATGAATCTTTATCTAAAGTCATTTTGCACTAGTGAACTATGATAATTGGTAAAAGCAAATGAGAGTTTTCAATGGATTCCAAGATGTATTGGAAGTAGCTTAAAGCTGGTTTGGAGGCTCTCTAGGACAAGCCCAGCGATGCCTGAGAAGGTGGTAAACAAGGAGGCTAAGAAAAATGACTTCAAGACATTCTTCTTAGTTAATCAATGCATGAATTCATCAATCTTTGAGTGAATTTCTGATGCAAATTCAGCAAAGGAGACGTTTGAAAACTTGCAAAGATTATATGCAGGTGAAAACCAACTCAAGAAAGTGAGACGCCAAACACTAAGAAGGCAATACGAACTTCTTGGATGGAGAAGGAGACTGTGGCAGAATATATCACAAAGGTATTGAATTTGACTAACCTCGTGGAGAATTGTAGTGAAAAGTTAGATGACCAAGTCATTGTTGAAAAGATAATGAGGAGTTTGTCTCCAAGATTTGATCATGTTGTGGTAGGCGCCATTGAAGAAGCAGGTAGGCTTGGTGGCTTGAAAATGAAAATTGAAGAGTTGTGCGGTTCTTTGGAAGCCCATGAACAAAGATTGAATGAAAGAAAAATTACTGAGAAGGCCTCTTAAGTGGCATTGCAGGCAAGGAACTACTCTGATGGGTTCAAGAATAAAAAAGGAAAAGGAAGGTGTTGTCATCAAACTCTATATCCTAGGCGAGGGATTGGCAAAAGGTTTGAACCTTTTGATTCCCCTATCTTCAAGCAATTGCGCTGAGGAAGGAACTTTGTTCCTCAGCTATGGGTTCCCTAACTCCTCCAAAGGGTGTTAGCTTAGGTGAGAGGGACGTGTAATTGGACTACCCACTGGCGTAAAAACGTAAAGATAAATGTGATGCAAAAGAAAGTAAGGACTTTGAAAAAATGTAGATGTTTGATTGATTGTGTGTATTTTTACAAATGTATAGCCACACACACACACACACAGGATATATATATATATATATATATATATATATATATATATATATATATATATATATACATATATACATACATGGTCTTTATTGGCCCACTCAGTGGCCTCTGACTTAACCACCAGTTGGATCGGTTAAGATCAACATACAATCTTGCACACACACAAAAGCTCGAAGACACGCTCCAAAATGTTCCACTAGCACATGTTAGTGGAGTAAAAATATCTGCTCCTATTTCCACGACACTTCTCCATGTTTTCTTCAATCGCTCAGTGTCAAAACACCTTGCGTGTGTTGAATACTTGCTTCCCACGCAAACTCTTTGCCTCAGCAAAAATCTTCCTCAGCTATGCAACCTGTTTTGACCTCGGCCACTAGCTCTTCAGCTGAGTTATCTTCTAGGTGATATCCTCTTTCTTAGAGTAGTTCTTGGTCGAAAAGTTCTATAACACCCCCTTACTACTTAATACTAATTTAATAAATAAAAATCGAGTTTTCAAAACAATTTTCCACGCACCTCAAAGAGAGTGCTACATTTAATCAAAACTTCACAAAATAACATTTAGGAAACTCAAGCGCATCTAGTGCGTGAAATATATATCATAACAAGTGGAATGAACCCTCAAAAAACTGTTTAAGTTTACAATAATCCATAAGATTAACACAAAATGCACACAACCAAACCAACCTAGTGCTATTCCACACATAACACATATCTTACAAACTATTATAGATGTAAATGAGAGTCCACAACCTCCAATTGCAAATCCAAGAAGACCATCTCCACTGACAATCCAAGAATCACCAAATACAAGCTTTTCCCTATACTTGAGCTTCTAACTCATCCATGGAAAAGGAAAAATACACAAGATTAGGGTATAAATCTTATACTAATTGATAGAGGAGGAAAATGTGAAAGATTGGTACACAGAACCACTTACCTGAGCCCAGAAGGTGAATTTTCCCTTCCCTCCACACTTCCCAGCGGCGTGCGGCTCCCCTTCCTCTCCTTCTCTTATTTTTTTTGTTTTTCATTTGTTCTATGGGATGGAAACCCTTACTCTAAGGTCATTCTCTTAGTCTGGGCCTATTTGGTGGGCTTGGGCCCCTTATTTGCACCCCCCTAGGTACTTAAACACATCCTCCCAATTTAACTAAAATACTTCTCACTTATTTACTACACCTCTCATTAAATTAATTACTTACCCTATATTTATTTTTAATATAGCCAACTAAAATACTACTTAATTAATTTAGCTAAATAATCGTTTAATTAAATTAATTAAATAATCACCTAATTAATTTTGGGGTGTTACAACTCTCCCCCACTTAGAATATTTTCGTCCTCGAAAATCTAACTATCATGGACATGTAAACTTAAACCTCCACTACTGTGAGCATTGATCTCTAGCAAACACCTAAATGGAACTCGTACCTCTAAATGTAACCATCAACTCTTAGTGAGCTCAGAACCTCCCGAACAAACACTCTCCGCTATACTTCCCCTCGCCCGGCTTTGGACACTAAGTACTAATGTGCCCCACTTCCCCACGGTTGTAGTGAGACCACATCCTTCTTCGCACTTAGCGGCTATCGACCTTCCTTACCACACTTGAAACATTTCTTGACCATGCAATCCCGGACTCTTATGCCCGGCTCCCCACACTCGTGACACCTGACACCCTCTGTAGCGTCTCCCCACTTGGCTTCTTGCCGAACTTTCCTCTCCCTTGCCACCACACACGACACATCATAGGGCTTCCCCTGGCGAGAACTCCTCTTCCCTCCTTTATCTTGTATTGCGATTGCTATCCCCCTCGAATCTCGCTAAACTCATGAAATCAACATCCACTCTTCTTATCTCCACTAACCGCTATCATCTAAGTCCTATCGTACACACAATGAGATCAAACACTCTCCCTACACTCTTACTCCCCAATTAGGTATTCTAACTTTTGTAGGTTGTCAAAATCCTACCCAGACTACCCAACAGAGACAACAACAATTATGGCGGAGGCCCGACAACCACAACTGTAGTGGTTAACACAATAATACCAACCATCAAGAATAATTTATCATATATCCAACATCATTCACATCCACGAGTTAACACGTTCACAACAACAAAATTCATTTGTAACCTATTCAACAAATTAATTATTTTATTCAGCGTTGAAATTAATCACTTAAGCTTCGGGTGCGGGGAAATTCTACAACTTTGCACCTACTTTGGCGAATTAATTAAAATAGGAAAGCGACCTCGGTTTCGACGAATAAATACTTGTTGGAAAGCCACGGATGTGTAGTTTGAATATATCATTAAAGTTTCAAAACAATGAATCAATTAGTACAGTCTTTAGAAACAACCCAAAGCAGTTTTGGACTTGTGATTATGTCCTCCTATTTCATTTCACGCTAAACTGACTTAAACTTGACCAAAAGAGACAAAACTTCAGCCGAATAAAAGCATTTTGAGTATAGTTTCTAATGGAAAAAGAATCGTTCAAAGCGGAGTTCATTTGAGTATGTAAAACTTGCAAAAACCGACCACTTCTCACGGTTTGACTCTAGAAATTTGACTCGACTTTGGAGATTCATAAGCTGGAGCTACACAACTCGAATTTACTTGAAACCAGTGCCAAAAGCGACCGGCTTTAAGTCTATTTTCAAAAACACTCAGCCACAAAATATTTTTGACTCAACCAAACAGTGCCAGTTTTCAAAAGACTGAAGCGAGTGTCGGACACGCCGCGAAATCGTAAACAAGTAAAATTCATCATAATCAATCACTAAACCAATTATAATCATCACATACTTATGCATTCCATCAAGCCCCAAATAAGCATAACCAATCTTGCAAGCGATTTAAACACTCAAGTCGAAAAGATTTAAACACGTAGGCATCATCTTGATTCCTTTATTCTAGGGATTTGGCTAACATGTGATTTTACAACTTCCTTAGAAATATCATGGACATCAATGCTACTAAATTTAATAGATTTCATATCACCCAAAATAATATAACCAACACATGCTTTATAACACACTTGTTTTGATTACAAGACTTGATATTGGTTTAAACAAATGAAATTAAATCTCCTTGTCAACATTTAGCTACAGAAAACTCATTCAAGTAATATAAGTGCACAAAGGTCTCGCTTATACGTTTCATCATTAGATTTTAGGACCACGTAATCAAACCAAGAAGTGACAATTAATAATGGTAATAGCAACAACAAAGGCCACCGTTAAATCATAAATCGAACAAAATTTTCACAATTGGAGTTCATATTTATAAGGTATTCAAAATGGTATATGTTTGTTTCTAAAACCTTGGCAATTATTATTGGACTCACATTCTCGGAGCACAAAATTTTAACCCATTTAATCATGCAATTTATGTCCAATCTCATAATTTTTCATACATCATTAAATCACAACCTAATCGGTTCAAAAAGCGAATTTACGTTGCATTTTGAAATAAAATCTTAGAACAACTTGGAAAGCGAGAATTCAACACTAACTTTTACATTACGTTCATTCCTAATAGCACAAAAATTTTCCGAATACCGTTTTTTTGAAAATCATAGAACTTCTGATTTTGTCCACAAAGGAAACTATATGCAAACCCCAAATCTTACTATCGGACTAACATGTAACCATATAAACAACTACTTATTAGTTCAAAATTTACTTTACGACATAAACTCCAGCGGTAAGAAATTAATCATTTAATTTTTACAAATCACATCATGCTCACGAAACAAGTCAAATTGAAATCTTTGAAGTGCCAAAATTTCAAATTATGCAAATCTTAGTTGAGTTAATGAAAATATAGCCTTACACAACATTTCATTTTAGCATACTAACTTCGAGACAATTAAGCACAAATCAAATTTAACTCGTATGCATCACAAAAATAATCAGCTTATGGCAAGGTCGTCAATCAAGTGCAACAACCTTCAACAAGTAATCCTTCAAATATTGTCTAGTATATAATTTACCAAGATTAGGTCACATTAGAGTACTCTCTATATTCTAATAAGCTAATCAAGCAATCAATCGAATTTAAAGTTGGTGCATGCATCTAAAGTTAATAATAACTATGAGTTATTGTCGCCTCTTTCAGTGGTGATGAGTGATTGGGGTGATCAGTCCCTCCTACTCATGCAACCAACTAATTAAGGTCACAAAACTACTTCCTTTCAAATTTATAACTACTACATTAAAAGACTTTTAACGTTGTCCGGAGTGCGAATGTGTCATCACGACTTTCACTCCTCTGACGTCGTTAGAACTCTTTTAATCACACATATCTTAATGATAAAAACAACAGTCACGAACAGACAAAATCAATGCTACAACCATCAGTTACACAGTTCAGCCACATATACTTCGATAATACAATATAACTTTCAATCGTAATCTAACAAATAAGTCACAAGGCACGTCAATGAATGAACAAACCAACAAAGTTAACAGTAATAAACAACAACATAATTATGATTTAGAGCAGTACGAGACTAGAGGGTCAATAGACTTCGACAACTTGGCGGACGGACGAGCGCTCTCGATACCACTAATGTAACACCCCCCTTCTACTTAATACTAATTTAATAAATAAAAATCTGAGTTTTCAAAACAATTTTCCACGCACCTCAAAGAGAGTGCTACATTTAATCAAAACTTCACAAAATAACATTTAGGAAACTCAAACGCATCTAGTGCGTGAAATATATATCATAACCAAGTGGGACGAACCCTCAAAACCTGTTTAAGTTTACAATAATCCATAAGATTAACACAAAATGCACACAACCAAACCAACCTAGTGCTATTCCACACATAACACATATCTTACAAACTATTATAGATGTAAATGAGAGTCCCCTAACCTCCAAATTGCAAATCCAAGAAGACCATCTCCTGACAATCCAGAATCACCAAATACAAGCTTTTCCCCTATACTTGAGCTTCTAACTCATCCATGGAAAAGGGAAAAATACACAAGATTAGGGTATAAATCTTATACTAATTGATAGAGGAGGGAAAATGTGAAAGATTGGTACCTAGAACCACTTACCCCAAGCCAAGAATTGAATTTTCCCTTCCCCCTCCACACTTCCAGCAGCGTGCGGCTCCCCTCCCTCTCCTTCTCTTATTTTTTCTGTTTTTCATTTGTTCTATGGGATGGAAACCCTTACTCTAAGGTCCTTCTTTTAGTTTGGGCCTATTTGGTGGGCTTGGGCCCCTTATTTGCACCCCCTAGGTACTTAAACACATCCTCCCAATTTAACTAAAATACTTCTCACTTATTTACTACACCTCTCCTTAAATTAATTACTTACCCTATATTTATTTTTAATATAGCCAACTAAAATACTACTTAATTAATTTAGCTAAATAATCGTTTAATTAAATTAATTAAATAATCACTAATTAATTTTGGGGTGTTACAAGTTCCATCATTACTTTGACATTTTAGCCCATGGTTTGTCCTTAAGCGTATTTACTTAGACTTTTTTGCCAATTTCCTTTGCCCTTAGCTATGTCTTGCCTACCTCGGCAAGCTTTTTTCCATCGATGCTCCAATATTTTAATTCTCCCTTTGGTTATTCTCCATCGAGGCTACCATCATAAGTTATATGATTTCTCTCACCATAAATAATAAGACAAAAACAAGGAGAATAAGGTAAATTACGCCCAATAGGCAACCTTCCCTTCCTTTTATACCACAAATGATGCCTTGGCTCGTATCTGCTCGACCATCCCCTAGCCTTGGTTGGATTTTTCCCTCGGCCAACACCCTAGAAGATTTTGGGCGTTAATAGAAAGTTTCAAAGACGTAGAGGCAACGACTTAAATGGCTCTAAAGGCAGAAATTCTGAGCAAGGTTCTGGTAGTATAAGTCAGAATCATGGAGGAGTGAGTTCCAGGGGGTGGTATCTCATCAAGAGGTAGACGAATGAAGGATTTTGACAAAAGCAATGGGCAATAATTTAATTGTAAAAAATGGGAACATTATGCAGCTAATTGTAATGGTCCCAAGAAATAAAATCAAGAAGGGGATGCAAAATTTGCACAAGAAGATTGAGACAGTGAACCAGTGATGCTTGTGGTGACTAGTAATGATGAAGATAGCAAGGAGAACCAGTGGTACGTTGACATTGGTTGTTCCAAACACATGACATGTTGAAGGGACTGGTTTGTGTCTTTTGTTCATTCAATGAGTAAAGTTAAGTTTGCTGATCACAAGAGGCTTAAGGTAGAAGGCACTATAAAGGGCAAGAATGGTAAGTAGGTCATAATTGGTGATGTGTTGTATATTCATCGTATCAAAAGCAATTTGTTGAGCCTTGGACAATTACTTGAGAAGGGCTATTCAATGGTGATGAAGATGGGCACATGAGGATTTTTGATAAAGATAAGAGGCTTCTATTGAAGGTACCCTGGTCTAAAAACAGAACCTTCAAGGTAGATATTGAAGTTGTGGAGCATAGGTGCTTGTTAAGTGTTCCTAGCAGAGAGGAATGGGTGTGGAACTACAGATTTGGCCTCTTGAATTTCTGGTACCTTCATCAAATCAACAGTAAGGGTATGGTGAATGGTTTTACTAGTGTTCAATTGCGAAGGAGGTTTTGAAGAATGTCTAAAAGGGAAGCATCACATAAAGGCTTCTAAGAGAATGGTTTATATCAAAGCCAAGGGCAAACTGGGGATAGTGTATTATGATGTTTGTGGACCAATTTAGATTGACACTCTTGCTAAGAACAAGTACTTTGTTTCTTTCATCGATGATTCCACTAGGATGATGGGTATTTTTATTAAGCACAAGAATGAGGTATTTGAAGTGTTTAAGAAATTTAAGGCCTCGGTTGAGAAACAAGCGATTCTTTGCATTAAGAGGTTCTGAGCAGGATGGAGGAGGTGAGTTTCCAAGCAATGAATTTGATGAATTACAGTGAGAAATAAGGCAATATACATGAGGTAATGCCCACTTACACCACCCACTGAATGGTGCAACAAAAGGAGGAATAGATCGATCATGAACATGGTTAGTTGTATTTGAAGAGTAAGAAATTGCCACACTACTTATGGGAGAAAGGTTGTCTCCACTTCAACTTACATATCGAATAAGGGCCCTGACTAAGAGACTCGAGGAAAAGACTCCAAAAAGAGGCATGGTCAGGAGACATACCCAGAATATAAGTCATTTAAGGATTTTTGGCTCAATTTGTTTCAAACATGTACCTAGGGGTGGACAAGCGGTCGGGTTCAAGCAGTTGATTTCAATTATGCAAAGCGAGAACAAACCATAGACACATTTAACGAGGCCCATTTTGGGCACAGGGTTTCATGATCGGTTTATGCGGGTTGCGGGTGGATTACAATGGATTTACGGGTTGGGAACTAATTACGAAAAAATGGTTTCCTTTGCAAAAGTTCTTATTAAAAGTACAAAATGGTTTTATACTTTGAGCTCTCTAGATAATAAAATACATACATAACTTGTTTTAAACATTACAATTTGAAAAAACAGCACATTAAATTTAGAATATAAATAATAACATCCACCCAAAAAAATAACCAGAAAATAAATCAGCCAATCTACCCATTCTATTTAAACATTCTTGAAGTAATTGGAAATTAAACATCCCAATGTACCCATTTACTGCTAAATTAAATCTGAAACATTGCAAGACAACCAAAGTGGAACCAACTAAAGTTGTAACAATGACAATAGTTTCCAAGTTTTAATGCACCCAAATCAGCATGAGTGACTAGCAGCAACTACAAAGTTAACATCGCATACAAACCTTCCATAGTGTTACTTCACCATTAGCTACCAAGTTAACATCCATAACTACCAGTTAACATCACATGACTACCAAGATAAAATCACAGGCAGCCAAAGCAAGCATCATCTACCTAAAGTAAGCTACACTTAAAAGTTAACTAATTGTATTCCAAATTGTTTGGTTACAGTGCAAATGCACATACACCCATGCAAGGGGATAAACTTCTCAAATAAGAAGCAAGAATCCAGTTTCATATCCAAGTGAATCTGCATAACTAGGGCATCATTTCAATATTAGTAAAACTAAATCAGCAAACACAACAAAAAAGTGAGTAATCAAGAACAAAGTAATTAAGAACAAACCTTGTAAGATTCAATCTAATAGCCTATTGCACCACATATTACTTGACATTCCATCTAATCTTTATAATCTTAGTATCATGGGATACATTTAGATCAAATCTGAAACAAGTTTTATTTAAGTTATTATTAGTCCACAATCTAGACTAAACTAAAGCAGAACAATCTATTTATAAACCATATTTCTTACCACATCATTTGTAATGACAAGTATGAAGAGACAAAATGACTTGAGAGGAGTTATATGTACATCAGTGCTAGACAACAAAGAACTTCGAATTAAAAATATAATAACACACTAAGCAAATATGTGGTGGAAAATGTTTTATTAAAATAATATACCATATGATTTGTTTAAAGCATGTTTCCATTCTTGCACAAAGTTTCCAACAAAAGTGGCAAAAAGCGAAAAGAAAAAGTACAAGAGTCATCTAAACAAAGAGCAAAATAAATAGAATCAATATCGGATATAACTTGATACAAGAGTAATGAAACACTTACTTTCATTTGAATTCATAATAGCATTCCCCTCACATGAAATTGGATCACATTATGAGTCATTAATGACTCCAAAAGATAAAGTTTGAATCTTGATGCTAGGTGGCATGCCTTACAACAAAAGAGATAGTCATGTGACTCAAAAAAGCAAAATGTTCAAAGCTGTCAACATAAAGTGTGTTAATACCATAAATAAAAGAAAACGATTTGAAAAAGTCGATAAATTTGATACTTACAACTTCTATAATCGATCACGACCAATATCCATTGGGTGTGATTGGGATGATAGTCCTGACCAACGATTCGGATCACGAGGCTCTTCTAGTTTTGAGTGTATTTGTTTGGGCCCCAATGATTGAGAGTTTTGAAACTCTATTTAAAATACAAAAATAAAGTGTTAAAGAGACTAAGTGATAGGAAACAATAAAGCTGAATAATATCTAAAAATTAAAATACAAGAATAAAACTTTGTGATGACATATTCGGATATCTCGAACTCTTCATTGTGGTCATGAATTTTGCCTGATAGAGGCCTAAGCGATTTTGAAACAGTTAATGCTTGACCATTTGAGGTTAAGAGAACATCGGATGCATCTAAGACCCTCCCCGAGTCTTTTGAATACACTCTCGGAAGCAAGCGAGAAAGCCCAGTGAGAGCAAGGATTTCTCTAACCATACACGAAACTATGGGGTAGCGAGAGGCATTTGTTTCCACCAAAGAAGAATCTCAAAGTTGTCACCTCGTCAATGCTGAGGTTCACTTAGGTATCTCTCAGCTCATTTTCTTATCAATGGAGTCTTTCTCTCTCAAATGTTGTTTAAAGGCATCTGATCTTGCTAATGTGGAAGGAATCTCAACATTTATAGAGTTTTCAACTTGGGTAGCACCCTGCGGGACCATAGAGGGAATTTGCCAGGCTCCATTAAGACTCTCGTATTTTGACTTGTACCAATTATACACTTCAAAGCAGATTTTTTTCAAGCTATCGGACAATTGTTTTGCTAAATCGGCTTCATTACTATACATATCCACAAAGACCACTCTCTGAGCCTCGACTTGTATCGGGGATCAAATATTACACCAAAATAAAGAAGATGGTTTATGTTAGTAACTTTACCCCAATACTTTTCTACTTCATTTTCATCTCATACCCCATAGTGGCTAAAATGGTATTTAGATTCATGGATGATTGTTTAAGCTCACAATAAATGTTGGCAAGTTGATGGAATGCAGTATGCAAAGTGACTTGTTGTGAAGATGAAAAAACTTTGGTTGCATCATAGAAAATTTTAAAAAACTTCACAAAAGAACGCACATTTTCCCAATCAGTGGTACTAGAGGGACCATCATCCCCAAAGTACTCAACATAGCTTAAATCTTCCCCTTCAAGCTTGTCAAATGTTGCTTGAAACTTTTCAGCAGTATCTAACATGATGTACGTTGAGTTCCACCTTGTCTTAACATCTAAACACACAGACTTTTTAGATGTAATCCCAGAATACTCAATACATTCTTTAAACTTGGAAGACCTTTGAAAAGAACTCCTAACAAATCTAACAGCATTCCTTACCCTAGAAATAGAAGGTTGATAGTCAAGCAAACCATCTTTTACAACCAAGTTAAGGATATGGGCATCACACCTCATATGAAAGAAACGCCCATCAAACAACAACCCATTCATATTTTGGACCCTCTTTTTAAGATAAGCTACTCAACATCATTCTTTGGATGCATTATCAGCGATAATGGTAGACACATTCTTATTCCCCACTCCCTTATAAGTTCTTCAATTTTCCTACCTATTGTGTCACCTTTACTGTTAGGAACAACACAAAAGCTTAATATTCTATTTTGATACTTCCAATCATTATCTATGAAATGAGTTGTTAGAGTCATATAATGAATATTGCAGTGCGAAGTTCGTGATCGGAAGTTAGAGCCACCCTAGAGCAATGATTTGAAGAGGTCTTTCAACCTTGCCTTAAGATCAAGGTACATTTGGAAACTCTTGTCTAGCTACTGATGCGCTAGAAGGAGGTGTAAATTGGGGCTGCAAATGCTTAAGTAGGTACTTAAATCCCTCACCTTCTACAACTCTGAAAGGTTGCTCATCTAAAGCAACAAAAACAGCTAAAGCCTTTTTACAATATTCAACATTAAATCGGTGCTTGTAGGGACTAAGCTTCCACCCTCCCCCACTCTTAAAGGTAAGTGTTGGGTGGCAGGTCTCTATTTATATTATCTGGATTTTTAGGACAAACTTTCCAATGAGCATTAAGGTTAGTGGTCCCATGTAGTGAGAATCGGATCTGTATTTCTTGTTGCAATAATTCTGACGACTATTGGTTCATTTTCCTCATCTCTAGTCCTAGTGAAATCTTTGCCATGCATAAGATGTCTGACGCTTACCATTAACATTTGCTTTCCTCTTCTTAGCAAGAGGAGGTTTGAGTGGCAGTGCGCGGCAGCCTCACTCTTGTTGGGATAGCATTGGTGGTGTTTTAAGTCCCTTGAATGACCGTCGGTGTTTCAGGGGTTAATGTAGAAGGCAAGGTTCGATTAAGCTGCTCCATAACTGAAAAATAATGAAGCTAAAGTAAATAACTAGGTACAAACAAATTACAAATAAACAAAATTTAACCAAAGCAAAAGAGTTGTTTCATCTTGCAGTACACTCATGTAACAACTAAATACATGGTTTTCATAGGATTACAACTAAGATTTCAAATACATTCAACATAAAAGACTTGTCTTATATTCATTAGCAGTTAAATAGTTTCCAAACTTTCAAACACACACAAAGGTACTCAGTAGTTCAAATGGACAATAATCCTTCAAAAAAGCAGTAAATGCCATCATTATAATTTTTTATCAAATATATTCTAAATACATATTACATATTACAAATGTCTCATTCAGCTTCAGTTTCAGTTTTACACTATTTTCTGAATATAATATAACACAAATTTCTCAGTAAAAAACCAAAAATAGACCTTAACCAATTTTTTTTTGTAAAAACCCTAAAATAAAAAGTTAGCAAATGTTATCTTGTTCAATATGCCAAAAAGAATATCTCCTTCTTCACAATCACATTAGATCGAGGCTCTATTTTCCTTACCAATAATACTTATGTGATTACCAATGAAATGGAAGAGAGGCGTTAACTGCTTTGGTTGTGGAGGAGAAAGCGAATAAAGCAATTTCACGCGTGTTCTTTCTTTGGTTCTTCATCGTTCGTTCTTTGTTGAAGTATTGGTGCTCTGCTAGGAGTTTCTATTGTGTTTTTAGAAGCGGCGGATGAAATGTTAGAGAAACTTGTAAAAAGTGTATTTATAGCGATTACAAAAAACATGTAAAGCGATGTAGTTTTACTCTCACACAACCCGACATATGTTTTTAAATTTCACTTACTAATAAAACACGGGTCGGTTCGGTTATACCACGAGTTATATCACTCTCCCATCAATTCCGACCAACCATAACCACAAAAGCCCATTTTTTGACCGTGAAACGGATAACCGCCCGGACCGTTGATCGGTTTCCACTTTTGCGGTTGGGTCGGATTTGCGTTCGGGTTCGGAAATTTGTCCAGCCCTACATGTACCTGATCAACTAAGAAGAAAATTAGATGATAAAGGTGAGTAGTTGATATTGGTTGGTTATCGCACAACTAGAGGTATAAGCTCTTCAAACAAAAAAGAGAAGAAGGTTGTGGTAAGTAGAAATGTAATAGCTGATGAGTTGAAGACATGGATCTGGTCAACAAATGACAGTGATGTACCAAGCATGCAACTAACAGGAAATTGATTTTGATGAAGCAAAATCAGAAACAGGTGCAGGGCAAGATCAAGGAGGTTAAGGTTTGAAGAGATCTCAGAGGGAAAAGCAAATATCTACAAGGTTAGAAGGATATGAACTAACCCCTGATAATGCAATTGGTGCTTTTGGTGAAGTGGTGCACTTAGCACCTATGTCAGAAATGGAACTTGTTGAACTTGAGCAAGCCTTGAGTGATCCCAAATGGCATGAAGTAATGAGTGAGGAGCTGAAGGAAATTGAGAAGAACAATACTTGACAATGTGTAAATTTGCCATGCAATAACAAACCAATTGAAGTTAAATGGGTGTTCAAGTTGAAGATGAATCCAAGTGGACAAATTGATAGATTTCAAAGCTAGGCTTGTTGCTAAAGGCTTTATTCAAAAGGCGGGTATTGACTTTGGTGAAGTTTTGCTCCAGTTGAAAGAATGGAGATAATAAGGCTGGTAGTTGTAGTGACTATCTTGAGAATTGGAGTTTGAATTAAAAGGATGTAAAGTCCACCTTCTTGAATGGTCCATTGGAAAAAAGAAATTTATGTGATGCTGTATTGAAGTTAAGTGGCATGAAAATAAGGTCTACAAGTTGATTAAAGCCTTGTATGGTTTGAAGTACGTTCCAAGAAACTGGATCAACAAAATTTATGGTATCCTTGCCACAACTGGTTTCACAAAATGTGTTTCGAAATATGGAGTGTACATGGGAACAAGTGCAAGTGTTGGTTTGATGATCATTTGCCTTTATGTGGATGATTTCCTATTAATAGGAAGTTGTGAAACTAAAATTGCAAATTTTAAGAAGAAGATTATGGAATAATTTAAAATGATTAACAGGAATTCCTTGAAATTGAATTTAAGGAGATTGAATGTGGAATTTTAACTATTCTTGTTGAAAAATCTTGTGATTCTTGAGGTTTAAAATGAATCCGCCACCAAAGTTTAATTATAAAAGCGAACGTTGATAAATTCATTTGGATTGGATAAGGGTCTTGAGACCGGGTTTGAGTTCAGGAGTCGATTATGTGTGGAGAATGTATTAGAACCCCACGACATCCTTTTTAAGAAATGTTACCTTTTAACTAATCGTGTAAAGTATTGTTAATTTTAATAAATGTTTTATTTATCATTTTTATTAATTGCAAATCTAAAAAAGGAAGACTTGGTAAAAATTTATTTATTTTTGTGTTTTTATTGAGAAATAAGGAAGACTAGATTTAAAAAAGACTTAAAAAAAGATTTTTTATTTTTGCACTTGACCGAGGTGGGTCCCCCCTCTGGTCCTACATATCTCTGGATAGATAATCAAAGACAATATAGTTATGGGTAAAAAAGTTGTTTGTTTGTTTTTTTTTTTGTATTTTTAATTGATGTTTTATGGATCGTTTATAGGGATTTTTTGGCCCATAAGGCCTACATCTCATTCGTCTCAAAATGCAGATTAATATGGCAGCACATCAACTTGATCCTCTATTATTATTTTTTTAGATTTGCATTACATGAAATAAGAAGATTTAATAAAAGCTATTTACTTTTGATGAGGGTGCGCCTCCGCTCATACGTATCTCCGGGGATATGGAGAATTCAAAAACTATATAGTTCTAGGGTAATAAATATTTGTGTGTTGGTGTTTTCAATTACTTTTTATTTTACTAGGACATTTGAGCCACACATTTCATTGGTCTTAAAAGCGATTAATCTGCCAGTACAACTGACTTAATCCCCTATTATTATTATTATTATTATTTTGTTAGATTTGCATTAAATGAAATAAGAAACATTTAATAAAAACTATTTATGTTTGCACTTGATGGGGTCTTCCCCTTCTTATGTATCTCCAGGCGCAATGGAGAATCAAAAGAAATCTTAGAATCATAGGGGATTAAGATTAGTGCGAGGTTGCGTAGTGATGACTTTCTCGATGTACATCTATTTGGTGGTCACGAAAACTTCACCTAGATTTTGATTCCTTGAGGAGGATACTATCACTTTCAAAAGTTTACCTATTGTTGGGATAAGTATCCTTAAATTGGATCATTATAGGGACTATATTTAGGACCTTATAGAGCTACCCCTTGAGAGGTTCACACAATAGAAAATTTCTAGATCTTTTATCCCTAAGGGACCCCTTCTAGGTCACAAATGAGTTTCAGACCATTGCATTTGAATAAGCAACAGTGCATCTCATCTTCCCCTATTAAGAAAACAAAATATAACTCATTTTCCTCATCACAAATTATTTTTATAAAACAAAAATCATGCATTTCTCTCTCCATAAATTGAAAATCATTGGAACATCATGCATTTTTTCCTTGCATAAAAAATACAACTTTTTTCTTTTGCCATATAGTATAAGCATCCCATTTATCATACATTCAGGATGCTGGCATGTTGGACCACTACTACTTTATGGGATATTTTGAATTTACAAAGAACAATTGTCCTTTTAAGCGCACTAAAAGACAAAATATGGGTATTAAAGTATTTTCATACCTTCCACAGTCCTAGGACTATAAAAGGAAGTTTTACCTCTTCATTAAAGGGGCTAGATGTGTTTTAGGGTGAAATTAGACATAGTTTCATCTCTGATTTGGTTTTCCAGCACCCATTGAAGGAAATTCCACAGAAACAAGCTGATAGTTTGTGGAATTGTAGCTGTTAGAAAAACTTTCTTTCACCTCTCTAGGTTCTCAAAGTTGGTGTATTTTGAGTGCTATAGCACCAATTTCGGCACTTGACCATTATTAAAAAGGTGCATGGTAAAAAAGGTATTCCAACGGGGTCTCTCTTGATATTTTCTTCAATCTCTGACACTACTTGTTATTTCTACTAAATACTTTACTACATGATTATTTTCTCTTTTGTTTGTACTCACTAGCTTACTTACTAATTTAAAAATAGAAAAGAACTCAACAATCCTCGTGGGAACGATCTGTACTTACTTTTTATTATTCGTTGCGATTGGGTATACTTGCACAACATATTTTCACACAAAAATTATGAAATTCATTTAAAAAAACATGACATTCATACATCATTTTACTAATATTGTCATCAGAGTTCAAATGCATCATTTCCCCATGCATCATTCATTATCAAAAAGTATATATTTTAGTTAGCATTTTAATTTTAAACATGAATGATCACTTTGCATCATCTACATGTTGCATTGCCGCTAAAAGAACAAAAATTATCATTTAGAATAGTTAGCCTTTTCAAGTGATCATTCTTTCACGCATTTCATGCATTCACATTTTCATCATACATATCCATCATCATGTGTTTACTCATGCACTATATTTTATTTAATAAAAAAACATTAACATACTTTTAGAAAATACTGTTTGATGCGAGCTGATGTGTTCTTGCGAAATACACTCTAACTGATTATTCTTCCTTAGACAATTTTAGCCTACTAAATTACAAACAAGGTCGAACTTAGTTGCAAGCTTAAGGCATTTCAATACACTCTACCTTCCAAAAGAAGAAGTTACCATTGTTAGCGACTCGTCCATAATTTTTGTTAGCCAAGCGACACATCTCATCCATCCCATGATAAATGATCAAAATGCCCATTTCATTAACTAATATGGTTATAAAAAAAAATCCTAGCTCTATCATAATCCTAACTAATGTTAACTCTCTATGAAACATTCGTATAATGAACCTACATGACATGTGTATTTACTCCATGTTTGGGTCAATTAGTATTCCCATAATTTCACCTTGTCATTATTCCCCCTCCATTTCCAATCCCACCCCAACCACCTAGAAAGTGTCCATTCCCCACATTGTTACCTAATTGACTACTTACTTTATTCCCAATGAAGAAATTTCACAATAACAACACTTTAGGTCCTCATCCTGGGGTGGATTTGTAATCACTAATGTATATTGTCAACATTACATTCACTTGATGCAAGTCCTTTGGGTAAAAGAAAAATTAGAAAAGGAAAAAAATGTCTGTTAGGTTGAAAACTCGTAAGAGAAATCTAAACAAAAATTAGGGAATAAAAAGAAATAAAGAAAAAGAGCAAATATATAAAAATAAATAGAATTTTGTCCTTGAGTTAAATTTTGAGAAAATAAGCACTCATTAGTTGAAATGAAGTTTGGCTATTCTTTCCTATATCCTAAAAAAAATATCCTTTGCTACCCACTTTGAGCAGGAAAAAAATAAAAAAAATTCTTTCAATCTCCCTAGACAAGGATCAATTTCGTATTTAAAGATGGTGCATCGCTTATATCCACTTACTCAGCTCAAAAGAAAGAGAAAGAAAAATCACAAAAATAAAAGAAGTGAAATTCACGAGACAAAAAAGAGGATTGAAAGTAAACAATCTTGAATGAAAAAAGCGGTATAAACTTTTAGTTGATACATCATGTCATGAAAGCGTATAAGAGATCCTTTGTCTCAATAAACCCCTGAAACACTTCTTTGGGCCTAACTATCATTTCTTTCATAAACCCCTAACCATTTGCCACATTATAAGCCTAAAAAAGCCAATTATGATGGATGACCGCTTGCTTCCATTTTCCTAAACTTTTAACTTTAGGACAAAATATGTTTACATATTTACGATATGTTTGCTCAACAAAAAAGAAAGATTAAAAAAACTCAAAAGGCTTGCACTCTAAGATTCATTCAAGAAACATTGATACTAAGGAAAGGTTTACTGATCACCAATTGAAGTTTTCATATAAAAACTCATGGCTATCATAGTTTGTAGAGTCATCTTAAAGAAAGTCAAAGTTTACTTGGACCATCACCTATATTCTGAAGTGCGACATTCCTTTCACCTAGCCATATTGGACCAGCTCCCAAATCCATTACCCTAACTCTGTCACCTTTCACAACGTCACTCGAACTGGAGCAACCTTTCCTTTTAGTTGATTGGGGGAATATTTCATGGGCTGAAACAAACTTATTGCTTTCCACAAGCCATTCAAAAGTCGGAACACTCCAAATTCAACATTACCTCAAAACCCCTAAACATTTATGCTTGCCCAAAATAATTTAATTATTTAATTAATTAAGTTATTTAAGGCTTGCAACACTTAATTAAATTAATTAATTAAGTTGGGTTTATTTTTCCTAAAAGGGGTCTAATTTATTTTAAATAAGATACTAAGTTGGATTTATTTTATTTACAGGAGGTGGGATGAGTTAATAGTGGGAGTAGAGGATAAGGCCCAAGGGCCATTATTTAGGCCCAATAGTAGTCATAAAGGTTAGGGGTCCTAAGATAGAGTAACCAAAACCCTCATTTTGAAAGAAAGAAGAAAAATAGAAGTAGAGAGGAGAGTAGAGAGGGCAGCGAAGCTAAGGAGGAGAGAAGGAGGAAGCTTTTCTTTGATTCTTGGTGGTAAGTCACATTCTTGGCCTTAATCTTCATCATTTCTCTTCCTTGTTCCATTCTAAGAGTTCTAAGCTCATTTCTACATTTTGAAATTTCCATGGATACCCGAGGAGGAGGAAACTCACGTTTTCGGCATTGAGGAAGAGAAAGGAGGAAACTTTTCTCAAGTTTTGTGTTGGTAAGTGAAGGCTTTGGTCTAAACACCCCTTATTTTCCTTTCCTTGTTTCATTTCCATGAGTTCCATATACTCATTTCCATTTTCTTGAATTTCCATTGTCACCCAAGCAAGGTTGTTTTCGTTGAAATTTGGAAATCGATTTTGGAGACCTCGTTTAGTTGTTTTCTTGGTGGTTGATTGAAGCTTTAGCTCACTTTGAGTTAGGGGATTCTCCTTTATGTTTATAATAGCTAGTATGATATGTGTTATAGGTGGAATGGCTCTAATAATGACTTGTTGTGTGATTGTGTCTTGATGACATGTTGTTTGATGTTTGGAATGTTTGTGTTGGTCATAACATGCTAATTGTTGTTGTGGAAACATGAGTTGTGATTTATGCATAGGGTATGTTTGATGAAATGGTCATATGAGAATGTGTATGAGAATATAATGAATTGTGGTAAAAAGTTAATGATTATGTGTGTGTTGTTGTGGGAAAATGAATTGTTGAATAATAATTTAGTTTTGAAGTGATTTGGAGGATGTTGGAGGCGCCAAATGCCTAGCGATTACAGCGCCCGAGTCTGCTATTTCCATGTGTGTGCGTTTGTCTTTGTTGTAGGCGCCAATTCTTTGGGCAATTTGGCGCGCGAGTTCTTTGGGCGAGGCGGAGGCGAGTGCGAGCGCCAAATCACTAGGATCTGGCGCTGGTGTGGTGTCTAAGTGTTGCGTGGTGATGTCTTTGGATGGGCGCCATTTGCTAGGCAAATGGCGCCCCACATTTGGGGTTGTGCTGATGTTTCCTCGATGCAGGGTGGTTTTGGCGGGAGGCGCCAATTCCTTAGGAATATGGCGCTTTGTGACTAAGTGTGTGGCGTGTTATGTGCGGTGGCGCCAAATACTTGAGAAAGTGGCGCTGTCTTTGAGTGTTGCGGCGCCAAATGCCTAGCGATACAGCGCAGTGTGTGTGTTTGGTGTGGTGTGTGCGTGTGTGAGTGTGGGCTTTTGGTGTTTGGTTATGGGCGCCATTTTGGCTGCCCCTTAGTGTCTAGGTACCTAAAATATGTCTAAGTGATGGTTTAGTCCCTAAAATTAAATTAATCCTTGGTGTGACAAATTCGTCCCTAAAATTAAATTAATCCTTGGCGTGACAAAATAATCTCTTAGCGTCTAATTAGTCCCAAGTGTCAAATAAATCTCAAGTCCCTAAATTAATTATTGGCGTGTCAAAATGGTCCTCAGTGAGGAGGGTGTCACTATGGGGTGGTTTTGGTCCTTAGGTGAGAATTAATTGATAATTGATGAATTGGTGACAAACAATTGGTGAGGTGATGGTGAACAATTGGTGAGGTGATGGTAAACAATTGATGAGGTGGTGTTTGACAATGGGTGAGGTAGTAGTTAATAATTGATGTGGTGTGCTTAGTGTGATGTGATGCATTGTCATATTGTCACATGAATCATATGCATGGCCGGCCAAATAGTTGATGATGGACTTGGCCGGCGGTGATGAATACCTACGGGGTGGTGAGTTACCCTACGGGGTGGTGAGTTACCCTACGGGGTGGTGAGTTACGAAGCGGGGTGGTGAGGTGAATATGGATCCACATGCATAATGCACACATGCATACATCATGCATTCATTAATTAATTCTCTGTTGTGACTTGTTGATGTTCTGTTGAATGGTGAATGCTTAGCGGTTAATGATTGTTATTACTAGAAGTCTTACGAATATAATGCTTATTTTACTTGTTATTATTTATGTAAAGAGACTCACCCTAGCATTTCTTGTTGCTGCTCTCGTGGCGACAAGCAGGTGATTCGAGTGAAGTGCCATGCCTCTTGGGTTTATTGAGTCGACTCGATAGTAACAGGGGATGGGATTTTAGTACTACTATTCTATGTTATGTATTTGACTATGTATTTGAGTATGTTGAACTCGGTTTTAAATATGTTTGAGGTCTTAACTCACATGGCGTAAATATTTTCATCATCAAATGTACCACCCTCTTTGAGGTGCGTGGAAAGTTTTGAAAAACTCGATTTTAGTTAATTGAATTAGCCTTAAATATAAGGGGTGTTACATTAGTGGTATCGGAGCGATTCGGTGCAATCAGGCCAAGTGAGTGCTGTCATAGTGTCTATGACAATTAGGTAGTGTTAATTGTTTCTTAACAAATGTTATTGCTGCGGTGTTAGGTTGAGAATGGCCGAAGGATTGATCTTTGCTCTGGCAGAGGCTCTGCAAGCCATGCTTACGAGCTATGGGAAGCGGAGGGTGGTAGTAGAGATGGCGAGGGCCATGAAGCTAGCCAGCACCAGTGAGAGAACCGCTTTACCTTCAAGGGTAGGTATGACCGAGACAGACTTTGACTTGGCTAAGAGAGATTGGCGTATTTTAGTGTGATGGCATGCACTCCGGCCAAAGGTGAAGTTTGGGACTCACATCTTTGAAGGAAGAAGCGGACGATTGGTGGTTGAGGAAGAAGCAAAGACTAGAAGGCTGCGAGGAGGAAATCACTTGGGAGGTCTTGAGGAAGAGTTCACTAGAAAGTATTATCGGAGGATGTGAGGGCTAAAAGGAGGTAGAATTTCTTGAGTGAAGCGAGGCAACAAATCGGTGGTGAGTATGCGACCAAATTTGAAAAAAACTAGTCAAGTTTTGTCACTATTATGAAAATAGCGCAGTGCAGATTCTCAAGTGTGTGAAGTTTGAAAATGGGCTGCATCCAGGCATTAAGAAGGCTATTGGATACCGGGAGATTCGAGACTTTGCCAAGCTAGTGGACAAGTCTGAGAATTTATGAAGAAAGGCGATCTTTGCTGACCTACAAAATGGTAAGAGAGAAAAAGAATGCTCAATTCAGAAACCATATGATGTGAGTGGAGGCAAAGGAAATGGAAGCGGTGAGGTAAGAGTTCTAGTGGGGAGGAGGCTGCTTTGGTATTGTGTGTTATTCTGATTGCAAGAAGCCGGCCACAAAAGCAATGAGTGCCTGAGCCTCATTTGTTACAAGTGTGGGAGGAGGGGCCTGAAGTCTAGTGAATGTAAGAGAAAGAGAAACATTTGTTACAATTGTCGTGAAGCGGGGCATATGAGCAATAAATGTCCTAAACCCAAGAAGGAGGCGGCTAGAGGAAAGGTGTTCGCATTGGCGGGATCAGGGGACAACGCAATTAAGTACTTGTTTTATAAATGGTACTCCTTTGATAGCTATAGTAGATACTGGGTGCTACACATTCTTTCATTCTTTGCATTGTGTCTTTGAGAATTTGGAGTCTTGTTATGTCTCTATGATGAAGGGACATGGTTATTGATACTGACCAAAGGTTGATAACTACTTCACTAATGTGTGCTAGATGTCTCTGTCGGTTTTTGGCGAGAGAGTTTCTTGTCGATCTTATTTGCTTGCCTTTAGGAGGTTTGGACATCATTCTTGGTATGGGTGGTTAGTTGATAACCAAGTGCATATTAATTGTGCTAGTAGATCAGTGAGCTTTCCTTCTTCTAAGGAGGAAGAATGCGCATTGTTACATTACAGTCATTTGCATAGAGTTTTGAAAAGAGGGCGCTAAGTTGTTTTCATTGATGGCATCATTGTCAGTTGAAATGAGAGCTAAGATTGAAGAGTTGCCAATAGTTCGCGAATTTCTGAAGTGTTTCTGGTGAAATCCCGGATGTGCGCTGAAGAAGTAGAGTTTGGTATTGACCTTATGCGGCACTGGGCAGTGTCCATGGCTCCATATAGGATATCTGCATCAGAATTATCTGAGTTGAAGAAGTCGGTTGGAGGACTTACTTGAGAAGAAATTCATAAGACCTAGTGTGTCACCATGGGGGGCGCCCGGTACTCTTGGTGAAGAAGAAAGATGGAAGTATGCGACTTTGCATTGATTATAGGCAAGTGAACAAAGTAACAATCAAGAACAAGTATCACTTAGAAATTGCGATTTGATGGATCGGCTAGTTGGAGCTAAGGTGTTTAGCAAAATTGATTTGAGATCGGGCTATCATCAGTTAAAGTGAAAGATGAGGATATTGAAAGCGACATTCGGGGCGAGATATGGGCATTATGAGTGATACGTAATGCCGTTTGGTGTCACTAATGCACGGGGTATTTATGGAGTACATGAGCCAGTATTTTCCATGACTACTTGGATCGATTTGTGGTGGTTTTCATAGATGATATTTTGGTGTACTCAGTCAGAAGAGGATCATGCGAGCATCGAAGTTAGTGCTAGAAGTGTTGAAAAGAAAAAGTTGTATGCTAAAGCTGTCAAAGTGTGACTTTTGGTTGAAGGAAGTGAGCTTTCTAGGTCGTATTATTTACGGGGATGGAATTGCGGTAGATCCATCCAAAGTTGATCTTGGTGATGCGGTGGGAGGCTCTAAGTCGATTCACGGAGATTAGAAGTTTCCTTGGATTGGCGGGATATTATAGAAGGTTTATTGAGGGTTTTCAAAGTTGGCACTTAGCTAACTCAATTGACTTGCAAAGGAAAGGCGTTTGTGTGGGATTCCAAATGTGAAGAAAGTTTCAAGAATTGAAAAGAAGGTTGACAACATCACTGTTTGACATTGCCCAAATCACGGAGAACCTTTTGTGGTATATTGCGTCGTCTAAAATGGGGCTAGGAGGTGTTTTGATGCAAAATGGTAAGGTTGTGGCGTATGCTTCAAGGCGATTGAGAACTCATGAAAAATTACCCCACCCGTGATTTGGAACTTGCGGCGATTGTTTTTGCCTTGAAGATTTGGAGACATTACTTGTATGGTTCTAAGTTTGAGGTATTTAGTGATCATAAGGGATTGCGATATCTGTTTGACGAGAAAGAATTAAATATGAGACAAAGGAGATGGTTGGAATTCTTTGAAAGACTACGACTTTAGTTTGAACTATCATCGGGGAAAGCTAATGTGGTGGCGGATGCTTTGAGTAGAAAGTCCTTGCATGTATCATGATGATGGTGAAAGAACTTGAATTGATTGAGCAGTTTGAGATTTGAGTCTAGTCTGCGAGGTGACACCTAAGAGTGTGAGATTGGGTGTGTTGAGGATTCCTGATGACTTTTGAATGTTATTCGGGGAGCTCGAAAGAAGGATATTAAAGCTGGTTGAGATTGCGGTTGGGATTGACCACTCTCGAGTGAAGATTATGTGATAGATGAGCATGATGTGTTAAAGTGCAGTGGGAGGATTTGTGTTCCTAGTGATGATGAGATTAAGAAGGCAATTCTAGAAGAGGTCATCGTAGTAAGTTGAGTATCCACAGGGCCTCACGAAAATGTATCAAGATTTGAAAATTTGTTTTGGTGGCACAGTATTAGCGTGCTTGGCTTGGAGTAGTAGTGGGATGGGTGACCTTACAGGAAGTTTCGGAAAGCATGCAAGTGAGAAAAGCATCTTTGAAAAGATTCGTGTTGCTCGTGAGGCGATCGGCGATTAGAGGCGATGCAGGATGTTACAATGTGTATGCTTGCACGACATATCGAGAAATCGAAGATAGAGCATCAAAAGCGGCGATGTTGATGCAACCTTTGGATGTTCTGAATGGAAGTGGGATAGTGTCTCCATGGATTTTGTGGTGGTTTTTGGAGCTACGGCGAGGGTTTGATACCATATGGGTGGTTGTTGATAGGTTGACTAAATCTGCGCACTTTCTACCGATTAATATTACTTATCGATTCAGAGGTTAGCGGATATCTATGTCAAGACAATTGTGAAGTGCATGGTGTACCTCACGAGTATTGTGTGCGATAGGGATCTAGGTTCACTTAGAGTTTTGGAGAAGTTTGCTGAGAGGCTTTGGGTTCCAAATTGAGATTGAGTTGACATATCATCCCAGAGGCGGATGGGCGAGAGCAGAGAGGACAATTCAATCACTTGAGGATTTGTTAAGAGCATGTGTTCTTGGCGGGGAGGTTCATGGGATTCACACTTGCCGCGATTGAATTCACTTACAATACTTGATTTTCATTCGAGTATCGGAATGGCGCCTTTTGAGGCATTATGCGGGAGGAGGTGTAGAGACTCCATTGTGTTGGTCTGGCCCGGAGAAAGTGTGGTACTAGGTCACGAGTTGGTGCGTGAGACCACGAGAGAAAGTGAAGATGATTAGAGAGAAAATGAAGGCCTCGCGAGTGAAGCGGAAGAGTTACCATGATAAGAGGAGAAAGGATCACAGAGTTTGGTGGTGATCATGTATTTACGAGAGTTACTCAGCGGCGGGTGTAGGTCGATGCGTTGAAGTCTAAGAAGTTAACTCGCGTTTTATTGGACCATGCTCGATTTGAGAGAGAGTTGGGAAAGTTGCTTATCGGGTGGCCTTGCCACACAACCTTGCTAATCTACATGATGTATTCCATGTGTCTCGATTCGCGAAGTATGTGCGGACCCGTCTCATGTAGTGCGGATGGATGATGTAGAGGTGAGGAGAACCTTACGGTGGAGACTATGCCGATTAGGATTGCGGATCGTGAGGTGAAGGTCTTAAGAGGCAAAGAGATCAATTTGGTGAAGGTAGTTTGGCTAGGGTGTGGGAGAAAGCATGACTTGGGAGTTGGAAAGCAAGATGAAGGAGGCTTATCGAGTTGTTCGATTCGGGTAATTTCGAGGGCGAAATTCTTTTAGTGGGGAGAGTTATGCGCATGAAATAATTTAATTATTTAATTAATTAAGTTATTTAAGGCTTTGACACTTAATTAAATTAATTAATTAAGTTGGGTTTATTTTTTCCTAAAAGGGGTCTAATTTATTTTAAATAAGATACTAAGTTGGATTTATTTTATTTACGAGGAGGTGGGATGAGTTAATAGTGGGAGTAGAGGATAAGGCCCAGGGCCATTATTTAGGCCCAATAGTAGTCATAAAGGTTAGGGGTCTAAGATAGAGTAACCAAAACCCTCATTTTGAAAGAAAGAAGAAAAATAGAAGTAGAGAGAGGGAGTAGAGAGGGCCGGCGAAGCTAAGGAGAGAGAGAAGGAGGAAGCTTTTCTTTGATTCTTGGTGGTAAGTCACATTCTTGGCCTTAATCTTCATCATTTCTCTTCCTTGTTCCATTCTAAGAGTTCTAGCTCATTTCTACATTTTGAAATTTCCATGGATACCCGAGGAGGGGAAACTCACGTTTTCGGCATTGAGGAAGAGAAAGGAGGAAACTTTTCTCAAGTTTTGTGTTGGTAAGTGAAGGCTTTGGTCTAAACACCACTTATTTTCCTTTCCTTGTTTCATTTCCATGAGTTCCATATACTCATTTCCATTTTCTTGAATTTCCATTGTCACCCGAAGCAAGGTTGTTTTCGTTGAAATTTGGAAATCGATTTTGGAGAACCTCGTTTAGTTGTTTTCTTGGTGGTTGATTGAAGCTTTAGCTCACCCGAGTTAGGGGATTCTCCTTTATGTTTATAATAGCTAGTATGATATGTGTTATAGGTGGAATGGCTCTAATAATGACTTGTTGTGTGATTGTGTCTTGATGACATGTTGTTTGATGTTTGGAATGTTTGTGTTGGTCATAACATGCTAATTGTTGTTGTGGAAACATGAGTTGTGATTTATGCATAGGGTATGTTTGATGAAATGGTCATATGAGAATGTGTATGAGAATATAATGAATTGTGGTAAAAGTTAATGATTATGTGTGTGTTGTTGTGGGAAAATGAATTGTTGAATAATAATTTAGTTGTGAAGTGATTTGGAGGATGTTGGAGGCGCCAAATGCCTAGCATTACAGCGCCAGTCTTATATTTCCATGTGTGTGCGTTTGTCTTTGTTGTAGGCGCCAATTCTTTGGGCAATTTAGCGCCGAGTTCTTGGGCGAGGAGGCGGGGCGAGTGCGAGCGCCAAATCACTAGGATACTGGCGCTGGTGTGGTGTCTAAGTGTTGCGTGGTGATGTCTTTGGATGGGGCGCCATTTGCTAGGCAAATGGCGCCACGACTGGAATTGTGCTGATGTTTCCTCGATGCAGGGTGGTTTTGGCGGGAGGCGCCAATTCCTTAGGAATATGGCGCTGCGACTAAGTGTGTGGCGTGTTATGTGCGGTGGCGCCAAATAACGAGGAAGTGGCGCTGTCTTTGAGTGTTGCGAGGCGCCAAATGCCTAGCGATACAGCGCCAGTGTGTGGTGGTGTGTTTGTGCTCGTGTGTGAGTGTGGGCTTTTGGTGTTTGGTTATGGGCGCCATTTTGGCTGCCCCAGTATCTAGAGTACCTAAAATATGTCTAAGTGATGGTTTAGTCCCTAAAAATTAAATTAATCCTTGGTGTGACAAATTCGTCCCTAAATTAAATTAATCCTTGGCGTGACAAAATAATCTCTTAGCGTCTAATTAGTCCCCCAGTGTCAAATAAATCTCAAGTCCCTAAATTAATTATTGGCGTGTCAAAATGGTCCTCAGTGAGGAGGGTGTCACATGGGGTGGTTTTGGTCCTTAGGTGAGAATTAATTGATAATGATGAATTGGTGACAAACAATTGGTGAGGTGATGGTGAACAATTGGTGAGGTGATGGTAAACAATTGATGAGGTGGTGTTTGACAATGGGTGAGGTAGTAGTTAATAATTGATGTGGTGTGCTTAGTGTGATGTGATGCATTGTCATATTGTCACATGAATCATATGCATGGCCGGCCAAATAGTTGATGATGGACTTGACCCAGCGGTGATGAATACCCTACGGGGTGGTGAGTTACCCTACGGGGTGGTGAGTTGCCGGCGGGGTGGTGAGGTGAATATGGATCCACATGCATAATGCACACATGCATACATCATGCATTCATTAATTAATTCTCTGTTGTGACTTGTTGATGTTCTGTTGAATGGTGAATGCTTGGCGGTTAATGATTGTTATTACTAGAAGTCTTGAATATAATGCTTATTTTACTTGTTATTATTTATGTAAAGAGACTCACCCTAGCATTTCTTGTTTGCACTGCTCTCGTGGCGACAAGCAGGTGATTAAGTGAAGTGCCATGCCTCTTGGGTTTATTAGTCGACTCACGATAGTAACAGGGGATGGGATTTTAGTACTACTATTCTATGTTATGTATTTGACTATGTATTTGAGTATGTTGAACTCGGTTTTATTTCTGCTGCATTGCAAATTGTTTTCTGGATTATTGTAAACATTAAACAGGTATTTGAGGGTCTTAACTCACATGACTATGATGAGTATTTTATGTGTTTGTTGAGTTTGGGATTTTTAAATATGTTTGACGTCGTTTTCATCAAATGTACCACCCTCTTTGAGGTGCGTGGAAAGTTTTTGAAAAACTCCGATTTTAGTTAATTGAATTAGCCTTAAATATAAGGGGGTGTTACAGCTGTTGTGCTCATTAGACAAGGGCAAGCTATTGTCCCTCTTCTATTTTAAGTCTATATTTTGGGGCAATCACACACTTCTTTGGTTATACCAAACATGTATTTTAGGGGCTTTGGCAATAACCTTATCCTTCATCCTTTCATGTGTCACATATGTCATTACCCAAGATCTCTAAAAGCCTGACTTCGCTGATTCATTCATCTATATTTGCACTACTTACATGTTTACTACACAATGCTTCAAAGAGAGAGAACACAAGTTAATAATGTGATCTGAGAAAATTCACTCGATTAACTTTTAGACCTAAAAATACAGCCATCATGAGTCATCATAATCAAGCTGGAAGAGCAAAATGAGCAGTGCTGCAAATATAGTCAAATACTTTTACACATCATAGTGTCTCAAGATAACAAGTAGAGATTGTCAAAGTTTGAGTTCAAATTAATTCTAGTTGTTACAAGGAATGATTAATTCGTAATATTCACCTATCTTCTTCTCACAGAAAAAGTCTAATTTCTCATCATTGCAAAAAACTTCTACATGTACAATAAATCATATCATAAATCATTACACCATACGTTTTATTCCAACGTCAACCATGCACTTCTCTTTATTCACCATAACACTTGAGTCTAAGCATTACATTTGCATTCACATCATATTCACATTCGCATAAACAGTTTATCAACTTTTGTAGTCTACAAACTTTTGTATCTCGCTAGCTTTTTCATTGCACATTCATGACATACATTCATACCATAAACATGACATTTTTGGTAGGCACGCCAGACGTTAATCCTTTATACCAATTGGTCCTTCAGTTCAATTTGGTTCAATGCGTACATCAAGCGTCGACTCGAAATCACACCTTCAAATCAATATGTTACCACTGAGTCCGACGTTGATCGATTAGACAAATCAATCCTTCAAATCACGAGCGAGATTGTCATGTTAGCACTTAGTCTAACATCGACCGATCAGACCAAATTGGTCCTTCAGTTCAATTCGGATCAACGTTTCAAGCGTCAACTCCGAACTACACCTTCAGATCACTATCGCACCACTAAGCCTGGCATATCCTTCATTTCTCCAAATCAGATGTGCCCGCCTATGGCGTAGCATAAATCCTTCGTGGTCAACATATTAGTTCTTGATCTGATCTTGACCCTCACAATCGCTCGTCAAAGGTTACCCTCAGACCAATGCACTAGTACAACAGCTAGAAACAATCAATCATTATGGCTTCAGAACCAAGCAATCCTTCAGACCAATTGGTCCTTTAGTTTAGTTCGAATCGACAGGTCGAGCTTCGACTCCGGATCACATCTTCAAATAACTTTGCCAACACTCAAAAAAGAATTAATCCTTAGGCCAATAGGTCCTTCAGATCCATAACGATCCTCCTCGCGGCACCGATAAACACGCCAAGTGTTGATCAATTATTTGGATTTCCCAAATGTATTTTTTTCTTCGTGCAGAAAAAATTGTATTCTTTTATCTTTATTTCAATTTAACTATCAAAATTTGGAAACCTTTCAAATTTTATAATAAAATATAACTAAGGAGGGACAACTATCGCACCTAATTTTGTCGGCCTTTTGTGTTTAAAATATTTTATTTCATTTTTAAGTAGAAAATGGATTAAAATCATTCTTTTAAGCTCATTTAATTTTAAACACGTTATAACCTCTTTTGGGTCCAATATTGGCCTCATTGCAATAAAAAGAACAAAATATGCATAAGTAAATCAAAATAGGGTCTTTTTTTAGACCCCCACCTCTACACCACATACCCCCACCTATTTCTAAAAACCCCAAAATGCCCCTCTTCACATTAAATCCCACAATTACCCATATTCACTCTCCACATTTACTCCATCTACCAAACATTGACTCGGCCATAATCCATTCGTCGGAAGTTTCTTCGAAAAAGGTACTTCCGTTTTGGCTTTTTTTTTTTTGGATTTTTCCCTTATTAACGGATTTATCATACATCCATAGTCAATTTATTTTCTCGTCAGGTTTAAGTACTTCAGTCTTTGTCGTTTTTCAAAAGGGATTTATATAATAAATCTGTTGCGTCGGAAGTATAACTTAAGTAGTAAATTTGCTATTGAAAAAAAATTGATGGATTTATGTATAAATCTATTGTCAAAAAAATTATCTACGAAAGTATGTTTTGAAACATAAATCCGTAGTGAATTTTTTTTTTGACAGTATATACCGATTATGTGTTTTGCTTTTTAATTAGGCATTTATGGTTACAGACGAGCAGTTATCAGTTGATGTGTCGGCGGCCTTCACTATAGATCATGTAACTTTGCTTTGTTTAGATATTTTTGAATTTATGCGTACATATTTTAGGTAATTATGCATCTAACGATTAATTTTATTTGTAGATATTTCAAACACTTGAGGATGTTATCCGTTGGGCTGAAACGAGGTTTAGAGGCCCAGTGATTTGTGGTTATCATGCGTAGGTGGTGCAAAAATTTGGAGGTAAAGGGAGCGAAAGATAAAATTGTTTTTGTTTTTGAAGCATGGACAATTCACCAATTTGAAAAGGAAAATACACTCAAGCGCAGAACTATCCATTTAAGTTGAGGGCTACACATACTTTTTCGTGATGGTGGTTGGGCGTGAGGTTATATGTGGATGCCACTCACATGAAATTTTGCCTGGCGTGTCGGACATGATTGATGTAGAAGGGGATGAAAGCGTAGCTCAGAAGCGGTGGCGACCAAACTTGATATGGGTGAGCGGTTGGCCATTGATCCGGCAAGATTTACTTTCGGAGATAGCATCACACTATGAGCTATACCTTTGAGCTATTTGGGTCTAACTTGACTTTCCACTATTAAGCAATCATTGCTTGTTTAACATAAGGGCCCCCGAGGATCACGGTACATTATATCTACCAAATATAATGTGACCACTAGTCTCATTATCTTTGTTGGCGTGATACACATATTTCCAATTGAGAGATTCTTTTTGTAAGACAAAGAACCAAAATTTATCTGTATTCTTAATGTCAACAATATTTCTTTGGGTTCATGTTGCATTGGCCTTTGTTGTCCTTTGCCTAGATTTGCTTTGCTCCTCATTGGGAGCCTTATGCATCTCTTGAGATTACAAGATGCTTGGATCCTCACATAGGGCGTCTCCTACTATGAGGGTCTTTAGATCCAATGCCTAAACCAACAATTCAGTCACCTTTAGTAGTAGACTTGGCGGTGATTGAGATCCCATTTGATGTATTGTTCTACGGTTATTTTTTGTATAAAACGATATTGTGGGTAATACGATGATATATTTTTATATATATATATATATATATATATATATATATATAGTGCTTAAGTCTAATTATATGTTTAAGTGTTTAAAGTTGTTTTATATAATCAATTCCCACAGTTACTATTTACATTTTAACTACGAATTTACCGTTTAAACACATAAATCTGTTGACAAATTTTCTCACCGTCAAATTTATCTTTTTAGAAGATAAATCCGTAGCTAAATTTTTTTCAAAACGGAATTATCTTTTAAATAGATAATTCCAGTGTTAAAAAATTTAACAACGAATTCATCTTCTAAAAAGATAAATCCGTCTGTAATTATAACTACGAAATCACCTTTTAAAAAATAATTCCGTTGTTAAAATTTTTTAACACCCGAATTATCTATTTAAAAGATAATTCCGTTTTGAGAAAACTTTAGGGGCATTAAGGTCTTTTCACGGGGTTGTGAGGGTATTTGGTGTGGGGGTCCAAAAAAAAGACACATCAAAATATAATTAGGAACAAGCTTCTTCCAAACCTCCCCTCTACTCACTAGACACCCCATAAAGGGGTGAAAAGACTAAAAGCCATTAATGAAATCGATTATTTTATTTTTAAAATATTATATGCGGTTCGGCGCATGTTTGGCGAATCGGTTGATTTCAACTTGCAGAATGTGTTATTTTCAAAGACAACCCCCAAAACTATTTTTATTAGGTTGGAAGCAATTTGGCGAAAGCAGGTTGAAAACACGACAGTAGAACCTCAACATTTTATGTTTTGTACTCGTTTTTAATAACAGTAGTAAGAATAGGAGTAATAAAAGGAACATGGGGAGGGCGACAGAGCTATGCTGACACATTTGCCAGCTACGGAAGAATTAGTCTTTCATCTTAACATCAATATAAAGAAAAATTGGGTTGGAAGGTAGTGTCACTAAAATGATGGTGCTTTGGTTATTCTTACTATTATTTTGGATATAGTAATCATTAAGGGTCACTGTTATTTATTTTTTTGAAGGAATTAAGGGTCACTGTTGTTAGAAATAAATTGGGCATGCAGGTTTGGCATGGTTTGGTGGAAAGCAAGTCTGAATCGATTGAGCAGTCGTGCTCGAGCAGGTTAAAATACAATGTGAGGAGTGTCCACATGTGAGGTATTTTGGAAATATTTAAGGGTTAGGAGTGTCTCTTGAGTAGCGGGAGGTTGGAAGAAGCATGAGCCTAACTAAATTGGCGAGTTCGGCATGGTTCGGTGGAATCAAGTGCGAGGCAGTTTGACTGATCGTGCTCGAACCGGTTAAAATACAATGTGAGGAGTGTCCACATGTGAGGTATTTTGGAAATATCTAAGGGTTAGGGGTGTCTCTTGAGTAGCGGGAGGTTGGAAGAAGCATGAGCCTATAACTAAATCTATTAAAGAAGGATATTACTTTCCCCCTCCCCCCCTCTACTCTTTCACACCCTTAACAAATTTTATTCCAAAATAACCTCGCGTGCTTATTTGTAGAGGGCGTGTTTAATGGCGGTTGAGCGACCTTGTTTGAACGCGTTCGAACAACAACATCACGAACACAATAAAATTGGTAAATGTGGTGTGAGGTTCATTATTGTTGCCTCGGTTAATGACATCTGAGCGAAATAAAATAGGGTGTTGAACGAGGTTATGCGAACATGTTCAAGTGACCCCATTCGAGCAGGTGAAATTACAAACAAGAGGTGTGAAGTCAATATTTAACTCACGCGAGCGATGTCGTTGAGCGGGTTGAAGGCCGTGTTGAACACGTGAAATTTCTTGAAAAAAAAGCGCTTTGGTGACCTTTTGGTCATTTCACCACTTATGGGGGTGTGTTTTGAGAGGAGGAGTGGGAAGCATAAAACCCTAAAAGAATAGAAGCCTAGTTGCAAGATAATCACAGCCCAAGTCCAGTCCATCTCAAATTCGGTCCAAGACTACTGACTCAATATCACAAAAAACTACCAAAAGTTGATAAAAAAAAAACTACCAAAGAAAACTAATAGCATTACAAAGAAAATATATAAAAAAAGAAATTACAAAAACAACAAAAATTAAAATTACAAAAAAGAAGCATACACGACTGCTTCAATTGCTAACCTAGCTTAATCTAAAAAATTATTTTCTAACCTAGCCGCATAGAAAGATTAAGAAAAGAATCACCATAAAATTGACAAGAATCAACTAAAAAAGGAAGATGGTAATTAGTCTTCAATCTTGATTTGTCTCATATCTCCAATCCCATGAGACAAGCAATTCCCTTTCCTGCATCTACCTTTACAATTTCCACAATAAAATAAGGTTAGAAATTTGTTTACATGGGAGAGAATTTATCAGATTCAAAACTTACACTAGCAGTAGCCCCAAACCCATTCTCATCAAATTATTCAGTTTCTGAATATCACGTGTATGAATTTTGTAAGATATGATATTCAGAATTCGTACACATGATATTCAGAAATCGAATAATTTGATAAATACTGATCTGCAATAAACTTGTCGAGAGCCGACAAGAAGTTTTCTAATAGCCCATCCACATCAAAGCAAAAAAAAAATCTTAGAAAAAGCTATGATCCCTAAAACAAAGAGGTGTTGGAGATGAAGAATGGGTTTGAGGTTACTACTTGTGTTAGTTTTTCTTGAATGTTTTCAATAATAAAAATGGATCAAAGTCTTCAACACTCTTTGAATCTGATCCATTCTCTTATGTGTAAATGAATTACTAACCTTATTTTATATTGGAAATTGTGGGGGAATTGCTTGTCTCATGGGATTTTCACTAATTTTTGGAGATATGAAACAAATCACATTGAAGACAAATTAGCATATTCCTTTTTTAAGTTGATTCTCGTCTTTTATGGTGATTATTTCTTAATCTTTCTATGCGGCTAGGTTAGAAAATAATTTCTTAGGTGCTAGGTTAGCCATAGAAGCAGCCATCTATGCTTCTTTTTGTAATTTTAGTTTTTTGTTGTTTTGTATTTTTTTATATATTTCCTTTGTAATGTTATTAGGTTCGGAGGGCGACAGCCACCAAATCTCTTTGTTTTATGTTTGGCTTAATTACGGTTTTGGTTACTATTTTCATATCAACGCGATTTTGGTCGAGTTTTAATTTCACGATTTTGGTCCCTATTTTCCCAATTTGTAAAATCATAGTCTCCCACTAATTTGGTCAAAATTGATCTTGACATATACGCCACTAAATCTACGTGGCGAGCCACGTTGGCATGCCAAAGTGGAATAAAATTAAAATAACTTATTTTTTCTTTTAAATGCTATTTTTAATCAAACTAATTAATAAACAAATCAAAAATTAATTTTTTATTTTAAACATATCAAATGATAAATAAACAGATGAAACGATACAACCCATCTTTCTTTCGTCTTCTTCTTTTTTCTTTCACACCATAACACCATAATCTTTCCAAACCTCTCGGATGCTTTAATGAATCAGAATCGCAACAATTCACGAGTAGCACACAAATGCTTTAATCCAGTCTGAGCCTTTACACCATGATCTCTTCCAGATGTCAAAACACTCCATTATACTTGAAATTCAAGAAAACAGAAGATAATACTAATTAAAATGTGTAAATGTCAAGAAAGAAAATTTTGACTTTAGTTATTGATAGAGAAAACAAGATGGAAGGAACAGATTCAATCTTGTGCTGCCAATGGATGTAGTAAATCAGCAGAGAATAGCAGCATTTCTATCTCTAAAAATACCACCACAATCAGTCGGTCCTGGGCAGCCCTTATTGCATTTAATCATATATGGCGCAGGAGGGATCCAGTTAACCACTTTGATGTTAGCATATCTTCTAAAATTACCAATGATATTGAAGGTATTTATAATCATAAAATCAGCAACAATGGAAGACATTGGAGATTTAGAAGCAATCCCATCTAAAGCAACATTTGAAAGAATTAAATTGATGGTAGATATATGGCCACATGATTATTAAATCTAACCTGATTCCTACAATACCAAATGACCCATAAAATATTAACAATAGAAGCAAAGACAATGTCTTGCAATTGAGGACTCCACCTGTGAGAAGTCAAGGCTAAAATGTTGTGTAAAGAAGCTGCATCAATATGGATACTCAGAATACCTCCAAGCTATCTCCATATATGTTGAGCGAAAGGACAAACGGGGAAGAGATGTTGAGAAGTCTCAGAAGAAATACCACATAAGCTACAAATAGAAACAACTGTGCATCCTCTAAACCAGAGTTGTTCATCGGTTGGAATCTTATTATGAAGAGTTCTCCAAAAAAAAAAGGATTTAGAAGGCGGGATAAAAGGCTTCCAAATAGTCTTGGTCCAATGAACCATTTGCCCAGGGGGTTACGGAAGAAAATAGCTTCCTTAAAAGTCAGGTCTCTAGAAACAGAATGATTCTACATCAACTGATCCTCAATCCAGACGAAAGGAATAACAATCCTTTGATATATATATACACACGAACACTCTTAAATAAGGATACACTTCCTTTCTCTTCCTTTCTCAATTCTTCTAATAAAACTACCACTTATATTTTGACATAACATTTAGACACTGCATATCCAACACCAAAAAAATATACTCAATTTTTGTGTTCAAATTTCAATGAGACAAAAAATTATATAAAATTAGAAATTGTTATGTACCTTGCAAATGATATGGACGACAGCTGGTAGTTCTCTTGTTGTCCAAGTCGAGTTCAATGTGACTCGGGTAGGGTATTTGCGAAGCCACTCCGACACACAAGTTAGTATTGAAAATTGTAGAGTGTAGCAGGGAATGAAAGTGTAACTTTTTTGGATAGGTGAGTCCATATTTATATGGATCTGTACCATCTCTGTGTTGTTGGATTGATCGGGTGAATCTGAGTCGTTGAGGCATGATAGCCATAAGTGGGTTGAATTATTGTGGATATGAATCTTAACTATTGGGTTGATCGAGGTCGATTGCTAGAATGGGCCTCATGGCCCAATTAAGCGATTGCCCCCAATGAGATCTTTCAGGAGGATGATCTTGGCAGAAGTACTGTTTGAATCGAACCTACTAGCGACTTACTTGGCGGTCGTCGTGGGTCATCCGTGGTGGGCCGGTCCTGATTGAGACCACCAATGCCTCGGGAGCTCCCGATAATTTGTGGTAATGACACGTCTCTTTCTTGCTGGTAACCTTACGCAAAATCTAACCCACTCCACAAGATAGAGAAAGCGAGATCGATAAAGAGAGAAGGAATATCTGGCCAGAGATCGAGACCAAGACACGTCCTCCCAACTCTCGCATCAACAGCAGAGATCGAGATCGTCCGGTGTACCACTTTGCCCGTCCTTCTCCAAATCCGTCCGGTGTACCACTTTGAGATCAAGATCCAAAAAGGGTGGGCAGGCGAGGCCGGTTGGGAGAAGCGAAGAGGCGAGGCGAGATCCATTGGGAGAAGCAGGGGCGAGACTCGGATCGCCGTTGGGGCAAGGTGAGCAAATCTCAGAGATCGCATTAGGGAGTAGGCGAGGCAGAGATCCCCAGGAGTGAGGCAGAGGCGAGACCCCTTAGGTGAGACTAACACCCCCTTAGGCTAAGATCGAAACCCCCCAGGTCGAGAGGCCGATTTTGTGGGATTCATACGGAAAATGGCGAAGCCTCATTCTTTTGCAAATAACCGCCAAGACTTTGGTGAGACTTAGATCGAGACTTAGCCACGTCGACCTCACAAAAGCGAAACTCAAGATAGAGAACTTGTAATGGTGATGATTTTTGGCCGTACACACTTGTCTTGAATCTCTAAACTTCTTGGCCTAAGTGGTGATGATGTCAGTGATGCACCTCGATCACAAAAGAAATTGAATTCGTTGGATCGTGCAGAAGAAGTGACCTTGTATTCACCAAGTGGAGGAGTTCGTAAACAAGTTATCCACTTCTCGTTTTAGTAACTTGTCTCTTTAATATTCACTAGCTGACCTCGGGAGGAGTTCATAAACAAGTTATCCCTTCTCTACATAGCACTTGTCATTGCATGCCCCCTTTCTTGCGGGTTTAATCTATGAGGACGGGAAGATGTCTTCAAGAAGGCCACGACACAAATATGGCGCTGAATCCAGAGTGTGTGTTGGACACGAGAATTTTTACTTGTTGATCACAAGTGCGAGCGGTGATAAAGTCCATTTACTTGTCTTTTTAGTATTTGTTTTAAGAAGTTGTTTGGTATCGAGTTTCATTTTATAGTTACTTTACTACCTTTTGCTTTATTTTTGTTTTCAAGACTAGTATGGAGCAAAGAGAGGAACCACAAGAGCTAAAAGGAAAAATGTTTAAGTCCCGAGATCAAAGGAAGAAACAAGGAACAAAAAGAAGCAAGAAAAGGCAATCTACAGTCAAAAAGTGGCACGACGGTCGTGTTGCAGCACAACGGTGGGTGACCTTTTGCCGTTGGAAGATCAAGTAACATTCAGCAGGTGGCACGACCGGGCGTGGTCGAGCCACGACAGTCTTTGCATCGATTCCAAAAGATGTTACATTTTGTTCATTTAAGGCTTGTAATGTGGTTTAACTCTTTTGTCTCTTTTCTTAGCCTATATAAAGCACAAATTTCTGAGTGCTTAGAACCATGTTATCCTCTTGCAAACTCTACCAAAAGTTTGCTTCTATGATTATGCAATTTACAATTCTCATTTTTAGTTCTTGCTTTTATATTCTTGCACTTTACATTCTTGCAATTTCTATTCTGTTCTTTATTTTCTAGCACCTTTATTTTTGCAATCTATTGCTTTCTTTATATTCCTATGCATTTACATTCCAAGTAATTTATATTCAGTCATATACAATTCTGCAATTTATAATTCTGTCATTTACATTCCAAGTCATTTACAATTCATGTCTTCTACTTTCAAGCTTTTGTCTACAATGATCATGAGTGAGTAGACTCCTTTTAATCTTGGGATTGTGGGACTACTCCAATGATAGACTCATAAACAATCCCAAGTCTAACTATTTTGTTAAAATTATTATTCTAATTTAATCCCATCATTTTCAAAGTTATATTCCAAATATCAAACGAAGTACCAAAAGGAGTTTTGATATTAGAACTATGGGATTAAACAGGGGAAACAAAACATGAGAATAGTTTTGGGACTATTGGGATGAAAAAGGCATGTACTTAAGGGGTCTTGGCAATAATCAACCATGAGAATAGGTTTTGATTATTGGTTCAAGACACACTCTTGTATTCTGAAAGGAAACTTGAGTTACCATTGAATGTCTGTCATACCCCAATTTTGTCCGGCTTAGGTCAAAACCTTAATTTTCCCCAAAAAATAAATAAATAGGGGAGAAGAGAGCATCATGCATTGCATTTAGGTTTCTATAAATCATTTCAAAGTTTCTAGAATCATTTTTGGAGTTGGAATGCCTTTTTGGACAAACTAGGGTTTTCGGTGCAAAAAGGATATTTTGGTCTTTCGCAAATAAGGGACAATTCCTCAAGACAAGTCATCAACATGCATTTCAAGGTATTAGAGGTCACTCCTAATTTGAAAAGTCATTTTGAAGTGAAAATGTGCTTGGACAAAGAACTAGGGTTTTTAGGGTGAAAGGGCATTTTGGTCATTTCACAATAAAAGCGGTCTTTCGTCCCAAATCACTGGACAATCATCAATGATTTTATTTGAGGAGTATTTGTGCCTATTTGTGTTTGTTTTTGCGCATAAATATTAAACTTTTGGTATAAAAATCAAGTTTTTGGATAGAAGGGTAAAATGGTCATTTCCTTTGAGGTGGGAGTAAATAAATCAATTTTAGGATTGGTGAGATCATAAAATTCAGAGCCTAATCATTGAATCATGGGACATGGCCCAAAATGGCATGAATTTAGAAGAATTATCTAGAAGGGAATAATCCATATTCTTTTGAATTTTGAAAGATCAAGTATAGTCTGATAGTACAATTTGCAATTCCACTCACTCTCCCTCCACTAGCTGCGCATACTTCAGCCCCAATCCACTCAATTTTGATTTATTTTTATTGTTTGCAAATTGTGTTTAAATCTTGGCCTTCCATTCAAGTTTTGAGTGCAATCCTTTACCACTTGGCTTGAATTAAAATGGCAACTTGTGTAATAAGCTTTATGGAAAAATACAATTTTGTAAATGAACTTATCCTTCACCACCCTCACTAAGTTGCGCATTCAGCCCCTCTCTCTCCTCACTTTGTGCTTTCTAATTGCCCTTAATCCATGTGACATTGCATCTTGACCATTGATTCAAATTTTGTCTCAAATCTATTGGTTTGCAAGAAGCACATTGTCTAAATACCATAAGTTTGCACCCATATAAAACCCAAAACTAGAGACTAAGAGAGGACTCTCATTTTTACCCTAGCAACCAACCTCTCCTCTCCTCTTCCTCTCTTGGCATGTAGCCTTTCCCCCTCCTCCTCCATTATTTTCTTTGATTTCCTTCTTCTTTTTCATCTCAAAATCTACTACTACTCCATACATTTCCATATTCTCCTACTCTAGTTCATATTTGCATCATCAAAAGCTTGTGGTTTGAAGATTTGCTTGGAGGTTTCCTTCAAGTTGTTCTTGCCTCTATTTTGCATTCTCTTTCCTTTTTCTAGTTGTTTCTTGAGGTAAGCCTATTATCTCTTGCATTTTTAATTATTAGCATGTGAATCTTTCTTACTCCTCTTTCCTCCTCAAAAGAGGCTTAGAGGTTCATTTCAAACACTATGTCAAGGACATTGGGAGCCTTGGGTGTTTGAAGTGAACCACTTGTATGATGAGAGTGTTCTTGTGTTTTAACCATATGTTTTGCATTTTCACACTCATTTTTCACTTTTCCATGAATAAAGAATTTTTCACATATTATATGCATCTTCTTGTTCATATCATAACTTGCAAGTTGAACTTTGGTTTGATTTAGGGGTGTAGGGGTTTGGTTTTGAACCTTAGGAGTTAGGGTTTATGTTTGCTTTCTTTTCACTCCTTGATTTATGTAAATAAAATGCATGAAGTGCTTGATTTGCATGATTTGTTCTATGTGTTGATTATGAGTTTTGGCATGAAAAATGTAGGTGTTCATGTTCATATACGGTTCGGCCATAGGGCTTATTTTTGTGCATATTTTAGTGCTCAAATTGTGTTGTTTGATCTTGTGTAGACAAATGCAATTGTGCTAGTGTGTTTTTGACCACTCAAATATTTTTTTACCTTACCACTCATTAACCTTTTACCAAAAGTAAAAAAAAAACATTTTAACTTTTACTATCTCATTAAATAATTACCATTCACCTCATGCATGTTTACTTTACCATTCATTAACTTTTTACTAAAAGTTTTACTTTGTCTATTTGCAAAAATACCCAAAACATTTTACACTTTGCATTTCATCAACTTGTGCTTACATGTTCATGCATCTATATGTGCCTATGCCTCTTGTATTCTCATACTCTCTTACATGTTCATGCATCCATTAATATCATGTCTTGCATTCATTATTATCGATCATGCATTCATTAACACTATATCTTGCATTCATTTTCACATGTTCATGCACTCATTAACACTATGTCTTGCACTCTTTTTAAATTGTTCTTGCATCCAATAATACTATGCCTTGCATTCCATAATTGCATACTCATGCACTCACATGCTTGCTTAATCATGTACTCAATTGTCCATAGCAACTTGTGAATACTCTTTATGATTGCTATGCTTGTGTTCTTACTGTTGTCTCGGTTTTGACTTGAAAAAGGATTTGTAATGTTCTACTTCTTTTCAAACTCGAAATTAAATGTTTTTTTTCCCAAATAAAAACCCTAAGGCATTTTCTTAAACAAATCATTAGCCATCACTCGAAGTCGTTGCTTGTTTGATCGCTAATGAGGAGTTATTAGTGATAGTCACTCGAAGCCTCTGCTTGTTTGACTATTATGAAAGCTCCCATACCTTAATTAAACAACAAAAACTAATTCAAATTTCCAAAATAACATGAGCTATTAGTGATAGTTATCACTGATGCTCACCACTTTCTTCAAAACAATTTCAAAAGAAGAATAATGCAACGTTGTCACTGTAATCACTCGAAGCCTTTGCTTGTTTGGTTCCGGTTCAAACTCTCTTTCCGTTCAAGTTAGTGTGAAACGCCACTCAAAGCCCTCTGCTTGCTTGGTGTTGCGACGCATGAGTCTTATTTCAAAAGCTCCAATATTAAAACCAAAGCCATTTTGGGCGCAAAACCAAGAACTACGTAGCTTTGATCCCCTCGGCCCGGTGAAGTGCGTAGGGCCGGGTTCACGTCTGTCAAGCATCCTTTTCAAAAAATCTTTGTTTTGTAAAGCTTTTCAAAGATACCAAAAACATTCCTTTTTCCCCGTTTTTTTAATAAAGCAATTTCTCAAAAGGAAAGAAAAGAAAAGAAAAGAAGTAGAGCGATTATTTTCAAATCAAACATTTCAAAACCACATCAAGTTAATGGTTCCCTTTCGGTAGAAAAGGGCATGTGAAGTGCTAAAACCTTCCCCATGCATAATGAGCCCCCGAACCTACATCTCTGCGTTTTCAAAAGACCACCTTTTTTTTTTTCCAAAAATGGTTTTTCAATGTTTTCCTTAATAAATATTGGTGGCGGCTCTACTATTTTCACGTTGTCAAACAAAAAGTCCAAACGGATTTTTGAGCGCAACAATGTCTTATCCTTAGAAATACAATGTTATATAAAATAGGGAATGGATGAGAGATTGTGAGTTTATTATATCATTGTGATGAAACCTGATCCTAAGATGCTTTTATTTATAAATTAAGCAATAAACTCTTGTTAAATTATTACATTTTAGTGATCACATTGAAACTAAAGTTAGTAATCACATAAGTCCTTGAGGATCAATCTTTTTAGTATGAGATAGAGCGGTATACTTGTGGCCTATCGGTGAGGCATATTTATACGGCCTCACGCCACCAGCGTGAGTCGACTTGCGTCGTTTGCGGTGCTTTCCTTGATTATGTCATTATTTTCACTATACACTTATATCAAGCCTTTTATGTTTTGACATTTTGTGACTTCATGTATTTGAGTGCATTTGTCTCTAGGATGACTTTTAACTTTCATCACTTGCTTATCCGTATGTTGATTTTTCTTTGGTTGTTGTTTGCTTGATCTTGATTTTAGTCTTACCATGTGCAAACCTACAAATCGTCTACCTTGGTTTAACTTTCATTCCATACGTACTTTCGTAGTTGAGTCGCGAAGCGTGCGCTTTCGATGGAATACTTCCTTAAAGGCGGTTTGTCGGGTCTCGGACGGACAAAACTTGTCCATAAGTGGTTGTGACCACGATGTCATCTTGTAATGAAATACACCCGCCAGCACGGTTCACAGGGACTCGGTCGGATAGAACTCATCAAAGGGGTTGTGACCACGAAGGTCATCTTGTAATGAAATATACCTTGGCAAAGTTCACAGGGACTCGGCCGGATAGGGCGATCAAAGGGGTTGTGACCACCGAGGTCATATTGTAATGAAATCTGACCTTGGCACAATTTCACAGGGACTCGGCGAATAGAACTTCGTCAGAATGGCTTGCGACATCGTCGCTAAGTGGAAGAGTCATGAAACTCCTACCTCGGTATTTAGGAAAGCATGGCCGATAGTGGTCTTGACCTTATGAATCCTTTTTACCAACAGACTTTATTTGTTTCGGCACGTCATGGCACACTTGATTCCTTTACTAGGATTCGAGGTACACGTTAGCGGCGACCTATTCCGTGCGAACATGCCTTCAAGAGATGTATTCGCAAAACCATCGTCTCGGAAGGATGGTCTTGGCTTGAAGCCATTGTTTAGGTTGCCCCTGCAGGCCAGGTAGGGTCTCAAGCTCGCCTCAGTCTATGTCTCAATATGAAGTCGGACCCTTTCACTTTTCTACCCTTAAGGAATTTTTGGAACAAGTGCCGATAACAATGAACTAGTGCAAAAGACTATAATTGCAAAATGAATCTCAATTAGTCATTCATATCGAGCTTTCACTTTTTCATATGTGTTCATACAATGAATTTTCTCAACTAGGCCAGAGTTTTAGGTCAGTCACAGTGATCGGCTCCCTATTCAAAGTCAGGAGTCTCATCTTCTTATTTTTTCTCGTATTGGGTGAGCTTCCCTTCGCGAATTAGTTCTTCCATGTCGTCCCTTAGGGTGTTGCATTTGTTGGTGTCATGCCCAAAATTCTTGTGATAACGTTAGTATTTTCTTAGAGGCAGACCTTCCCTTTGCACAAGAGGTTCGGGTCGTTTGATGTCTGAAACCAGCGTCGGCGCATCTGTGAGATCTCCTCTGAGATGTATTCAACAATGTGTGCTTTGTGAAACGGTCTTGCCAGGGTCAGGACTCGCGAGGTGTTTCTCCGGGATCCTCTTTTGTCAGTATTCCCAAGGCTCTTCCATGTCAATTCTAGTATTGGTTGCTGCTCTATATGCTATGTTGTCTTCTTCATAGTACATGTACTTCTATGACCTTGAAGGAAGTCGCCTAAGCCGAGGCTTGTTGACCCCCACATCAATCTCGAACAGGCCTCCGCCAGGGGCGTCCTTGACGAGAACAACCTTTGCTTGTCCTCTAGGTTTCGGACACTTGCAGCTTCCTTATTAAATCACTCCACTTACTCACTGAGCATTTCATTCTCATGTTGCTGACCTCCTTGTTGCACCCGAAAAATCCGGTTTGGGTTTCTCGATGTACAACGTGGAAATTTTTGAAAGCGCCACCAATATTTTAATTTTAAGACCAAAACATTGAAAAAATGTCTTTTGAACAAAGGCGGATGGTCTTTTGAAAACTAGAGATATGGGTTGGGAAGTCGATTACGTGCGGGAAGGTGTTAGCACCCCAGCGTCGTCTCTCTCTTGAGAGGAACCTTTAATTAAGTGTGTGGTTTCGTTTGATTTGAAAAATACCTAGATTTGCCTATTTATTTCTTGTTTGAATATGAATGGGAAAACTTAATGAAATTTTTATTTTTGGCGCTTGGCGAGAGTTAGCCTCTCGCTCCTACGTATCTCAGGGTGCGATGGAGAATTCAAAGCTACGTAGTTCTCGATTGTTATGAAAAGGTTTTGTTTTTATCTTTTTAGTGAGTTTTGAAATATGGCGAGTACTCTGCGAATGATTAAACTAACGAGAGGTTATGGGTAATCACAGCTAAGTACTCTTGAAAATGAGTCACTACCCCTTTAGTCGACGAGCGAAGGTTACGATTGGTATTAGTAGTGACTTCGTTTTATTTGATCTTTTGAAAATGGTTTTGAAAGAGATTAATTATACGAATGATCAAACTAACCAAAGTTATGGATGATCATCGCTTATTATTCTTTGGAAAAGACATTGTTACCAATGACTAGGCGAACAAAGGTTACGATTAGCCATTAACAACAATGGGTTGGAAAAATGATCTTTTGTTATGAAAAATACTAGCGCTTACGGTTGCGAAAAGATTTTTGTTCGTTGCGCTTGGCGAGAGCGTGACTCGCTCTACGTATCCCGAATAGGAATCAAGCGGCGTAGTTCTATTTTGAAAATGAAAATATTTTGAAAGAGTTTTGGAAAGGGAAGAGTTTTCGTAATGACCAAGCAGCGGAGGCTTTGGTGATCATTACTAATAACTCTTGATAGCGTTCATGACAATCAAACAAGCCAAGGCTTTGGGTGATAGTCACTAATAACTTGCATTAATTTGAAAATATTTTTTTGAAAGATTAAAGGGAGAGGGTGAGATAGTGAAGTTTGGGAGTGCTAACAATAAGTTTTTACATAAAAGCGGAGAGTGCGACCAAAAAGCGTGGGAAGTGTCATTAGCGATCAAATGTTTTAAAAAAACTTAAAAGAAAGTAAGCCCAAACCAACACTAAAACAACATACTGAAACAAAACTTAAATCGATCCACTCTCCTCGGTCGTTCCATTTTGAGAAAGGGAGAGAAAGGGTTTTCAGAGAGAAAAAGAGAAAAGGAAAGAGAGAAAGAAGAGGAAAGAAATCGAGAGAGAGAAGAGTAGATCGAGAGAGAGAGGAGAGAGTGCAGCGAGAGAGGGAGAGTCGAGAGAGGAAGGCGGCGAGGAAAGAGTGGCGGCGGCAGCGGCGGGCTGGAGCAGCGATGGCTCGTAAGCGGTGGACAGGGAGCGCGGTGGTGATAAGCGACGGAGAGAGAGAGCGAGTCGGTGTTTTTGGTTCTGTGTTTGGTATTTGGTGGTGGTAGTTGTTCTTTGCTTGGCGTTTGGTGGTGGTTATGTTACGTGCTTGGCGTTTGGTGGTTCCCGCGGCCAGCGAAGCAGCGTTCGGCGTGGCGGAGCTATTTTGGAACTCACGAGGTTTGTTTCTTTTCTTGTTTTTAGTCTTTGGAAACTCTTTACTCTCTTACTTTTATGTTCTTGTTTTCTTTTGGTTAATGGGTGAAGTGGTGGTGGTTGTGGGTGGAAGGGATGGTGGTGGTTGTTGTTCTGAGTTTGTGTTTTCTTCTCTGCAGTGCGTGTGTTTTTTTTTTTTTGCGTATTTGTCGTTCCTTCTTTTTTTCTTCTCTTCGTTACCTTTCAATATCAGTTTTTGTGTGTTTCTTTGTTGTGTGTTTTTTTGTTCTTTGTCCTCCCCATACATCTATGTTGAAGCTTAATTTATAGAGGATTTCCCTTGAATGTTGTTGTGTGTTGTCCATTTTGATTGACTTCTACATTATGTATTTTTAAGGTGTTTCACGTTTCTATGCTTAAAGCTTGCTTGTGGTTGTGTTTTCTATCTCGACCTGCATTACATACACTAATTTAGCCTATGTTTTGCTTGACTTTTGATCGAGGCATTAGGCATTGCTGACTAGTTAATTCTTTGTTGTGGATGGGTTGTTGCGAGAGGCTTGTTGGTGAAGCCCTGAATGGTAAAAAAATTACGAGCAAGTTTAGGAGGGCAGCGATACAAGCTCTATATGGAAGAGAGGAAAGGCTTCACGTGAGGCAGTGAAGAAAGAAAAAAAAAAGGCTGCCTTATTTTGTTTTGCTTTTATTGTAAACAACTTTAATTTCAGATTTTGTACTTATTATTTTTGTGTAACTCTAAATTCTGATTCTATATTGAACTTCAATTAATACTAATACCAAATTATTCTCAAATCGAGTTTCTCTTGCAATAATTATGCGAAATAAGTTCTAGCGATGACAATTGAAATGACGTCAAATTGCTACCGGGAACCAAATGACACGTGCGTACGACTAGCAACTTAATACACGAGAATTAACAAAGTGCAAGATCGTTAAAACTAACATGAGTATCTAGTTAGAAATGATGTGCGTGCACCACGAAACATATTTTGAGCTTTTTTAGACTACGAGAAAAATACGTTAAAATTAGGCGTCCTGAGAATACATTTTATTTTATTTTCAATTAGTCGGACAAAATTGGGGTATGACACTCCTTGAGCACCTCTTCCAACTTTGGCTTCATCGAGAAGCGGTGAAGCGGCGCGAAAATTTGTGCTAGCTTCTCCCGGGGCGAGAATGACCTTGGCTTTAGCTCTTGTAACGATCCATCTGCGACTTCTGCAGAGTAAGGGAAAATCTTACATTTGCGGGCTCCACTTGCGTTGCGATATTTCATCATGAGAGTAAAGTAAGCCAAATGGTCATCGGGGTTCCCAACCCCGTCTTACATTTTCAGGAGGAGGTTTTCCAATGCCTTGGGGATTAGATAATCATTGATCTTCCTAGAGAATGGTCCATCATCGAAGGTCCCGGTAGTAGCGGTGACATGTCCCGAGATGCGAGTCTCGGCGGTCGCGTCGGCTGAGGATCTTCTAGATGCGGATCTCTGGCGGCGCTATGAGTGTTGTCTCGACCGAGATTCTTGGCGTGAGTGAGAGAAACAAATGATGAGCTTACGGGGCGAGAGTCCCGGGCTTGTAGTGCCGTCGGACGAGGTTGAAGGAGTGCTTGGAGGAGAGTCGACCTTTGGCGCCTAATGCGCGGGAAAAGACAGATGAATGCATCTTCGTCGGCGGGGACCGATGGTTGAGATGTCGTAGAGGTGGGGACACATGGCGCGCTGGAACTCACTTGTCCTCGGGGGAGAGTGCCCATTGGGGGCGGTTTGGACAAGCATGGTCTTCCCTGCAGCGAGCGCCACTTGTCTTTCCACTTGGATGAGGCGTGCTTCTTGTTTCACCATGGCTTGAGCGCGAAGTGTTGAGAAGGTCTAGGATCTCTTTGGATAGTTGCGGTATCCTCTTAGCGAGCAGGATCACGGACTTGTAGCGGTTTGTGGAGCGAGGACACGGATAGTGTCATTTGGAGCGAAACAACAACGCCTTATGCAGGGTGTCTTGGTGAGGTTGAGCCACGTTGATGCTTTGGATCGAGTAAGCCTCACATGTGCCATTGGAATGCCACTAGAAAGTTCAAAGAGTGAGGTGAAAGATAGAAATCTCCCTGATAGTTGCGGTGTTTTGTACTGCGGATGATAGGGGTTTGCCCTTTTACGAGCATCTTGCAATTGAACCATTCAACTCCTTCATATTTTAATTTTGAGCCATTAACAACCAAACACAAAGCGGTTCCAAATGTAAGTACTTAAAGATGGAAGCGGAAAGTGATGTAACTACCTTTATAGAAGCCATCTTGGTTCTAAGATTTCTTCAAATTGTTTATCTCCATGAGAATTTATTGTATTGACTCACTTGTTTATCTCCATGAGAATTTCTTGCAAGCCAATTTGTTTGCTTCCTTTCAAAAGATAAAGTCACTGACAAATTCCTGCATAATATATTGTAAGATAAACATGCATCAATGAAAATCTTGGCAATTATTTGATTTTGATTAAGAAGATTAGCAAAAGCAATGACCAATAGATGTATTAACTTGTTTCAAATTGATTAAGAAGATAGGGTGCAATAATATAGAAAAGTAATATCCACATTCAAAACAAATTGGGGAGATCGTGGTGAGATTCAAAGAAATGCCATAACTAAGTAGGGATGACTTACCATTACACCAAAGCAAATGAGCTCCACCTTCAAAAAATGCAATCGACGACACTTGTTGGAACTCGAATCCCTAATAGTGAAATCAAATAGGGATGAAATTAAAATAGGGAAGAAGGAAACCCTAACAACAAAAATAGTGAAATGGCGAGAAACCTTAACTTTCGAATCCTCGATCTTTCATTAACAACCTCAATCGCGGCAAAAGTATTCCTCCCGAGTTACGGAACTTACGCGAAACCACAAGTATTGAGCGTCTAGCAAGCTTATCGCGATACAACCACGGGGCTCGAAAGCGTTGTCGTTTCCCTCACGATTTCTTGTTGTTATGGCGTTGCAATCGGGCGAAAGAACTTCCTTCTTCCTCGTAGTCATAGTCGTAGTTATTTTGATGACCTAAGAGAGCGAGTTCATGGGCGATGTCATCGTTGAGAAAGCGATCGGGAATAATAAAATAGGGAACGTGAGCGAGGTAAGAGGCGATGTCGTTCTTTGGTAAAGCGGTTTGAGCTAGAGTGATTGGCGGTGGTCGGGTTAGCGCTATGGTGATTGAGTAGGAGAGTGGCGGAGGCTTGAGAGTGAGATGAGGCGTTTAGTAAAGGGAGAGAGTGAAAGTTAGTCGGAGGAAGAAAAAAAAACAAAGCGGGACTTGCTTAATTTGTTGGTCGGCGACAATTTCGGAGTTCCTCACTAGGCTTAAAAGTACTTTTTCATCCTGCGAATATCGGGGAAAATCAGTTTCGTCACTATGATTTTAAAAATTTTAAAAATGCCCTTGCAAAAACAAAGCGGCTACAGTGTGGTCACTCTTGTTAACTTTTCATCAAAAACTAGCGGAGATGGCGTCGATGATAGCGTCAAGCGCTATGCGATGTCACCATTTAATTGGCTCTCGATTGGTCTGCATCATGGCACATGTCATCATATCCACATGGCATCATCGTGACACAATGGATGGTTCGTGGCATTCACATGGCTATGGGGCATCTTGACTTAAAAATAAACCTTTTGTCAACAATCCAATGGATGACAAGCCACATCAACAACCAATGGATGGTTGCCACGTGGCATTCACATGGCTATGTGGGACACGTGTGTTACTAAAAAATAAACCTTTTGGCAAGCATAGGAATTGAACTCACAACCCTTTTACTACCAAACCAATGCTTTAACCACTGCACAACTTACTTCTATTGGTAATTATTTAACAAGTGTAATATATATATTACATAGCAAGGCCATGAAACAAAATCAAGGCCAGGAAACAGATTTTCTTCTTCTTCTTCTTCTTCTTCTTCTCACCTTCAACCATGTTTCTTAATCTTCATCATCTTCTTAACGAATAAGAAACAAAATCAAGGCCATGAAACAAATTTTCGTTTTTGTTTCTTAAATCATCAACATCATTTTCATTTTCGAAATTCAAATCTGAGGCTTTCGTTTTCAATTCTTAAATCATCAACATCAACATCTGGAGATTTAAATCATCAACATCAATTTCATTTTCGAAATTAAGGGCTTTCGTTTTCGTGATGCTGCAGATCTGATTTAGGTTTTGAATTTTGTGAAGAAGATGAAGTTTGATGAAGTTTTAATTTAGGGATTTGGGAATCGTTTGCAGATTTTTGTTTACGTACCAATTTAGTTTGCGATTTTCCATAATATTGTTGATGAAAGCTGGTGTTGATATGAACTTTGGGGATAAAAGAAAAATTTCGATTTCAGAAGAAGCAGATATGGAGATCAGAAGATGATGAAGAAGAAAGAATGCGTGTCTCAGTTTTTTTTTGGATTTTTTTAAAAATTAATAAGGTTTTATGTAACTTATATAAATAGTTGGGTTAATAATCTTAAGAAGTGTAGTGGTTCAGTGGTATTTACTTTAGGCATTGTCACTAGAGGCAGATCACAGGTTCAACTCCCTTGCCTTCCAAAATTTCTTTTTATTGAGTATGTGCACCACATTGCCATTCAAGCTTCAGGTGGCAATTTGTTCATTTATTCTGCTGATGTGGCGTGTGTTAGTGCCGCGTGGCGGTGTTGAGTTGGGTGATGTGGCATTGATTGCCATGTGGCATTGAGCCCCGATCAAATGATGACATGTGGCAATGATACCAAACATGGCATGATGACATGGGTTGATGGCGTGGCAGCGGTTAGTTTTGATGGAAAGTTAACGGCGGGGACCAAACTAGAAAGCGTAAGGGCTTTTTAAATTTTTGAAATTGCGGGGATGGCTGGATTTTACGGATATTTTGCAAAAGACAAAGCGTACCTTTATGGCGTTATCGTTTCCTACGATTTCTTGTTGTTATGGCGTTGCAATCGAGACGGAAGAACTTCCTTCTTCCTTGCGCCGTCATAGTCGTAGTTATTTTGATGACCTAAGAGGCGAGTCGGGGGCGATGTCATCATTTGAGAAGCGATCGGGAATAACAAAATAAGGAACGTGAGCGAGGTAAGGGCGATGTCGTTGTTGGTAAAGCATATTTGAGAGCTAGAGTGAGTGGCGGTGGTGAGGTTGGCGCTATGGTGATTGAGTAGGAGAGTGGCGGAGGCTTGAGAGTGAGATGAGACATTTAGTAAAGGGAGAGAGTGAAAGTTAGTGAGAGGGAAGAAAAAAACAAAGCGGGACTTGCTTAATTTGTTGGTCAACGGCGAATTTGGAGTTCCTCACTTTATTAGTGAGAGATATATTTCCTCCACTAAATCATTTCTAACGTCTTTTCAATATTTTATAGCGAATTTAACTCACGTAATTTTTAGAGAGATATTTTTTCGTCCTATATTGCGTCACAAGCGTTACCCGAAGTTGTGGGTGGCCAATTTTGTTTTAAAGTAGCTAAATTTCTCACTTAATAGTGAGAGATATTTATCCATCTCAAAAATCTCTCACTAAAAACAAATTTTCTAGTAGTGCAAGTCGAGTTCGGTGTGATCTGGGTGGAGTGCACTGTGAAGCCACTCACGATCTTTGAAGTCGGTATTGAGAATTATAGAGTGTAGCATGGATTGAAAGTGTACCTTTTTTGGATAGGTGGGTCTGTATTTATAGGGATCCGTGCCAGCTCTGTATCGTTGGATCGATCAGGTGAATCTAAGCTTTCAAGGCATGATAACCGTGGGTGAATTATGTGGATATGAATCTTAGTTATTCGACATGATTTAGGTCGAGTGCTAGAAGTGAGTCTCATGGTCTGAATAGGCACGGGACCGGTGGCGATTCTGAGGCGGTTCGGACCCCAAAACCACCAACCGAATTAAAACTGCGGTTCCAAAACACCAGCCCACTTCCGCCCAAATTTCTTTTCGGTTGGTGCGGGTTCGGTTTGGCGGTTTTGCGGATTTCGCGGGTGGGTACTTCCGGGTCTGGTGTAAAGAGAGACTGAGATAGATAAACAAAAATGATCAGGGAGGAGATGAACAACTCTTAACCAGAGAAGAAAATTTTGTAAAAAACATCGAGAAGAGAGATGAGAAACTAACGAGGAAGATGAAGGAGATAACCTCTCTCTCTCTTACTTTTGACATGTATTTAATAGTGTGTAACTTTTGTATGAATAATATTTGATGTACAAGTAATTCATTTTAAAATAACTGGCGTGAACACTTTGAACACACACGGTACATAGTGCGGTGCTCACGGATGGGACAAGACAAGCCTTTGGCGCATTCTTTGCCTCTCTGGCGTGCGATGGGGCCAGAGTCTGCGAAAGTTCAAGCTAAATTTTCTTTGTTGTCAGTGGGTTTGGACTTCAATGGGCCTAAAAATAACAGCCGGACCCGCCCATATCAAGTCACATGTAACGAAATATCAATCCAGCGGACCCGTCTAACGTCGAGGACCGCCCGTTGCAGATCCATTTTCAGCGGGTTTTCGGTTTTCGGATCGGTTTTCAATTTTTGTCAGCCCTAGTCCTGAACAGAAACTAAATAAAATGTGCTCGAAATACGATGTCAATGTCAAATTCTGATGTCGGAAAACATTTCTCAAGTGAGCACACGTGTAGATTCATGGCATGTTAGCACGACACGTGGGTGAAAGAATAGCAACAAAAGTGCCAAGTGGCACAAGTGAGCACACGTGTAGATTCATGGCATGTTAGCACGACACGTGGGTTGATCTTGGTAGGATTGCATTAACACATGGATAGATAGGCAAGGAAGGTGTTAGTTAGTATAAAATAAAGTGAAAAATCAATCATAGGTACGAAGGTAGAAAATTACTAAGGTTAGAAGAAAGAAAGGATCAATGTCGGGGGCACAAGGGCACAACCAAAGAGTCAAAGACAGCAACAACATATGAATCAGTAGAAGGAGGAGAAAACCGTACAAGGACTGATTTACGTTCAAAGGAAGATCAAGGTTTCATTCAAGTTGATAAGCTGCAAAGAGAAGGTCAATGATCCTGCTGGAAAAGGTGGTCCTGTTTTTGGTGCTGGTCAAGATGAAAATAAACAAGACCTTGGTGTTACTGGCACTGGCTAAATATTAACCTATATATATATATAGTTTTATATAATTATTCAACCACTTTCTTTTTTTTCCTTTTAAGTTTTTCTTTTCTTGTTTTTTGAGTTAATTAGAATGAATGGAACTGTAGTGTCAATATAATATTTTCAATCATGTATGAATGTGTGTTTGTGTGTGTGCAAGTGATTTAATTTGTAGAATAAAAGGGAAGAAAGCGGTTGATGATATAATGTAACAGGTTGGTTCTTCGATTAGTCCTTTAATTTGTTAATTATTAGCTTTCATTTCATCCATTCTACTACGGAAAATCCAATATGAACCGAACTAAGAAACCCAATCTGAACAAGTGAAAGATATGCAGAAGAAAAGACTAAATTAATTAAATGACTAAATTTCACACATTAATTATTTTGAACAACATTGCATGCACAGTTTGTGCCAGTGAAGCAGAAGCATTCAATTTAAAATGAGCCAGAATTTGCTAGTTCTTCTCCTCAAATTCATGCAAAATTTACATCATTGAACCTCTTCTGATATATCATAACTTATATGATACAAATTTTCTGTATGTATCTGCTGAAATGAAGCTCTGATAAAAGCTGTATTAGCTCTGATACATATAATTTTCATGTGCTCTGACACAAATTTTATAAATCAATAATATTGGCACAATCTATAGTATGATTAGTGCGGTTGCAGTGAGTACAAAGGCGATTTCCACGCTGAGGATATGGTTTTCCTCTTCCCCGAGCCATAGTAGAAGGTGCAGAGGTCTGCACAGCAACCACAGAAATTTCAGAAACAGCAGGAACTCCAATTTGGCGTTCTTGTTGGAGAATCATAGCGTATGCCTTCGTAAGAGAAGGAAGAGGTTCCATGAGCAAAATTTGAGATCTAATAGCAGCAAAGTTATCATTTAAACCTGGTGAAAAGGAGATAACAGAGTCACGCTCGCGGTATTCAGCAACAGTACGAGCAACGTTGCAGCAACAACCATCGGAAGGAGCAAGACACGACGATCGATAATTGGAGAGTTCATCCCACAGAATTCTCATTTTAGTGAAATAAGCAGTAACCGAGATCTCACCTTGCTTCAAAGAAGATGTCGTAATGGAGATGAGAAATCTGAGTGTTATCGCCTGAGAAAAGCAGACATTGAAGGCATCCGAAATCCATAGAATGCTCGAGGAGATCTCTCGGTGGAGGCGAAGTGGTTGATCCACGATAAGGCGAGCATATTGCAGCGCTTCCACAGACCGAACTTTGGATCGGAAGGGAGAGGGCGAGGAGTGAACCATCAACGAACACGAATTTATTCTTCATCTCTAACGCCATGGTCATGGCTTGTATCCAGCAGTGGTAGTTCGAACCTTCAAGCACCGAGAGAGGCGAGGGGGGCGAGAGGGATTTTCATTTGGATGGATGTACAGATTGGAGTAATCTTTCGGTTAGAGCTTCGCCGGCGAGGAGTTTGCAGGGAGGATCGATTAGATCGATCGGAATCATCATAAGAACCAGAAGAATCTCTTTGTGACGCCATGAGAGAAGCTTGAAGAAACGGATAGAGAAGAAGAAAACGGTTATGCATAGGGAGTGAAGAAGGAGTGTTTGGAGAGTTTATCACCGATACCATGTCACAATTTGGTAAAATGATTCTCTGATTTATTATTGATTGGATAATTGTATTTATACAAGCTAACAAAGGTAGCTATCAGATATGTGTATTGACTGAAAACTAAGCTTCACTAACTAGAATAAATGAACTAAGCTAGTAGTAAATAAAACAAGCTATGTACATAAGGAATGTATAATCTAACAATAAATTTATTCTGATTTAATTCCCGATTCACAAAGATATATGCATGCTTCCCGTTTCTGTCAAATTGGCGTGGCTCATCAACTTTTGTCAAAATATTTGCAACTCGAGCATTTGAGAAAAGCGCTACTCAAAATTCAAGAAATAATATGAGCATCAGTCGGGTTTCATCTTCTAACTTGTCTCTATGCTTAACCATTCTTAGATGAGTGGCATTTCTTTGCTAATAAATATAATTTGAGAGACCAATTTAATTCTTGACTCACAAAGATTTATTCTTGACTCACACTAATGTTTTGTCAGTGTTCAAAACATGTATCATTCTACTTAGAACTACAACAAAAAGAATGTTATAAAAAATAGAAGGAGGACTCACCTTTTGCTATAAAAATAGAAGGACTCTCAATAATGACATCACCTTTTTGCAACCATCACTGGTTCTAAGAACAATAATGTACTTGAAGAGAAGCATTATCTAGTCCCTCCTTGCCTCTAAAGTGAAGGTTTCATCTATCGAGTCTATGTATGGAAGAAGACTCCAAGCTGGTTAGAGTCTTCCCTGCCTACAACATGCATCTAAAGAGCTCATCTTGTTCAAAGCGCATTTGACATATCATTCCTCGGTGCCTTTAGATACTCCTAATCATACTTAATGCTAGTTAAAGAAATTTGAAATTATGGTATGAGGAATAAGAAAGAATGAAGAATATTGAAGAATCATATTAAGCGCCAAATCAAAGTGACATCTTCAAAGATCATATTTTAATTTGACCTCTGTACATATGTCGACCTTTGTACCCTCGATTTGTATGGAAAAGCACCTCTGATTTATGCGGAAAAGCACCATGCACATATAATTTGGCATGAGGCATCAATGGTTTGTCCTTTTATTTGAAAACCTTAATGAGTCAACAAAACTATTATCAAGGCTTCACTCTTTAGATAACAACAACATAGAGAACTTTTGCATGTATTGTGAATAACCAAGAGAAATACAAAATAGTTGTGCCTTGAGTATTTCACTCTTTAGAAAAATTTCAAATTTGTAATATCTTAAGCTTTGATTTTACAACTACATACCATATATACACTTATTTACGGTTGGAAAAATGTCATGCAATAAATACCTATTTACGGTATGGAGTTTTTAAACTCTATTCCATCAATCGCTACTGCGGTATAAGCGTTAATATCACAGTAGCGTATATGATATGACGTCTAGCGTTTTAAGATGCCCGCTAATGGGATCGTGAGAATCTAGAGCATATTCCTTCCGTATCAAATCCTCTCTCCTAGTATAATGCACTCGCACATGGCGCTTGTGATGCATGTGGCGGTAGTGCCTGAGGCTCCCAGTGATGTGCTAGAGTCCAAAGTGTGTTACTCCATGCGTAGTGCGCGCGATCTTGAAGGCACACGATGTTGTGCCCGATGTTCCACTTGTCCTGGCGCTATTAAGTGTCGGTGATCGCTGTTGTGCTCCTGACTTTGGTGCCGATAGTGACCCCTCATCCACAGCGTGTTTCCTTACTTGAATTCCTCTTTGTTCCACTTATTATTCTTGATTCTAAGAGTCCCCACTCTAAAGCGGGGCCATGGTAAATGTTTATCATGCCAAGCTTGGAAAAATAAGATGTGAACAAAGTAGGAGCCAAGGCCTTAGTAAAAAAATCAGCTAGTTGTCCTTTTGATGATCTTTGGCGGTAGCTTCATCATACCGATACTGCAAGCTTCTCTCTCATGAAGTGGCAATCAATTTCTAGATGTTTGGTCCTCTCATGGAATCTGGGGTTAGGTTTGCTATGTGAATAACACTTTGATTGTCCACGATGCAATCTTTGGTGATCTATCACGTTTAACCTTGACTCATCAGTAGGAAGAAGCGACCATTTACTGCTCACAGAGTGGCGATGGATAGTGTGCGATGCTCGACGACACGAAGATGATCTAGACAACATCTTTGTTTCTTTGTCTCGATGACCCAGTGATGATCTAGGAAGAGGCGATACCCTGGCCCGATTTTCTAGTATCAACACAATTAGCCCAATCAACATCGGAGAAACCAAAAATTTGTAGGATAGAGTCCTTGGAAAGAACAAGCCACATTGTGGTGTCACTTTTAAGCTTTAAAATGCTGAGATAGCATTAAAATGAGTGGCGGTGGGTGAATTCACATGTTGACTTAACCATTGTACAACAAATGTAATATGTGGTCTAGTATTGATTCACGTAAAGCAACTTTCTTATCAACTTTACGTACAAACCGGTATTTGCAAATGGATCTGCGAGTCTTGTGATTTTTGCATTACGGTCTAATGGTGTGAGCGAGCTTGGAAGCTAGGTGATCTCGTAATCAAGAGTGTGCAAGCATATTGCATACGCACCAAGATTTGTAGCTAGTGTCAGGAATGCGGAACATGTATGGTTCCATCAGCAAAGTCATATTTGTTCTTACCACCTAAAGGCTCTCCTCATGGATCGAGCCTAGGTATGAAGTAGTTTGAACCATTGACATTTAAAGCGGCGAAGCTTGATGGCGAGGAAGGGCCGTCATTTGGGGTGCACATAGTAGGGACTTGTTGGCTCTGTTTGGATCCTTAGGAGGATTCACGGGTATGCGGTCCCGCTCACATCCTACAGCCATAGCAGAATATCAAAAGAAAAGGAAGAAGAATCGAGAAGGAAACAAAAGTAGAGTAATTAGAGCAAATGCTCACGATGCCATCTTGAAAAGCAGTAGACAATTAAACATAATGATGATAGAAATAAATGAAACCATGTGAGCCATAGAGCAAGCGAAAGAAAGAAAAATTTGATCAAGAATAATGATTCATTGATGAATGTAGTGAAGCGAGAATCTTTGCTATATATAGCAAATACAAGTAGGACCACTATACTCCATAAAATGGCTTATTACATCATAGCTAAATGAAGAAAAGAAAATCTACGGAAGATATTGTGCTTGAGTTGTGAGATGCCGACTAATGGGATCAACAAGAATCCTAAGAGCATATTCCTTCATATCAAACCCTGCTCCTAGTACAATGCGCTCACGCATAGGAGGCAACTGCGATGCATGTGACGGCTAGTACCAGGCTCCCTATGATGCGCTATGTAACACCCGGAAATATTTAATTGAATTCTTAAGTTTATTTGGGCGTGATTAATTTGATTAAAAGCGATGGGTGTTGTTCGGGAGGTGGAGCAGTAAAGAGGGTGGTGTTGGCGTGGGAGGCCCAGGCTCGTGAGCCCTGACTTAAACCCTAGGGGTCTAAGCCAAGCTTCTCTCATTTTCACATTGTTGAGAGAAAGAATTCGGATTGAGAGAGAGAGAGAGGCATTTGCGCTAAAGGAGTGGAAGGAAGGGGAATCTTCTCAAGTTTTTCTTGGTGAGAGTTCTTAATCATACATGCCGTTTTCTTCCCTTTTCCTAGTGTTGTAGCCTTCAATCCCTAACCTCCATTGTGTTGATTCCTCATTGATCAAAAGGGTGGCGTAGCTACGGTTTGAAGGAAGAAGGAGAAGCCGTTCGTTGTGTTCTTTGGGTTTTATGCGTGACTCGCCGTCGTTGTTTAGGATCATACAAATTCGAGGTAAGGGTGAGTGTTTGGTTTGACATGATTGAGTATATAGTGGGGTTTTGTGGGGTTTGTAGGAATTGATATTGTGTTTGAAATTGATGATGTTTGATGATTTCATATTGTTGAAGAGTTTTGGTTGGTTTTGATGAAATTGATGTTATTGTAAGAATTTGATGATTCGTTGGAATGAAAATGCGAGGTGTCCTTGATTTAAATTTGATGGTTTATGTTGATGAATTGTTGATTGTTCTTGATGAACCATTAGTGATGATTTGATGATTGATTTGGTGGGTAAAGCGTGTTTTGGTGTTGATGATCTGAATTTTACGCACATTTCTTTATTCTTTGCTTAATCGCGCCTCGCTCATGCTGCGATCGCGCTCGGTATAAGCGCTGCTGTTGTGGCATCTTCATTTCTACTTGATCGCGCCTCGATCGCGCCCGGCTCTTGTGAGTCATTTTTATTCTCCTTGTTTTCTTCTTTGTTTTTCTCACTTGTTTTCGCGATTTTTAAAGCGATGTTTTCTCCACAAAAGTATGATGTTTCTTCCACTAAAAATATGATGTTCTTCCATTAAAAATGTAGGTTTTCTCAAATTTTAACGAGGATGTTTCCTCCACAAAAATATGATGTTCCTCTATAAGAATGTGATGTTTCCACTAATAAAAATGTAGCGTTTCCCCCGATTCAAGCGTAGTGTTTCCTAAGCTTGAAAATGTGGTATCATTTCTTTCGAATTTAAAATCACGCTTTCCTCAATTAAGATGTGATGTTTTATAAATTAAAGCGGGATGTTTTCGGACTGGAAGCGTGTTGTTACCCAAAATTTCAAAAGTGATATGTGTGATGATGAGGTGACATGAATTATGATGACTTGTGCGAATATACTCTATGAGTATGATTATGATGATGCGGTAATGTGATTGTGATGTGTCACAGCGCGCATACACTCTATAAGTGTTTTATAATGAATTGCACATGTGTCCATAGAGTCTCATAGCATGTGCATAATGTGGCGAATAGGCTTGGCCTCTTGCAGCGAATAGGCTTAGGCCTCTTATTGATGACGTGTGCCACTAGTGGCTTATTGTGCCAGTATGGTACCAACATGCATATACCCACGTGTGGGTTGCATTTACATGCATATTCATGAGCGTGACTTGTTGTCAAATTGTGGTTTGAGTTGGTGTTTGGCGAAGATGATATGGTGTTGATAATGATGTTGTATGATTGTTCGTTTTCATTACCTGCTCTGAAAATCGGTGGTTTGCCACGGACATTCCGTGGCAAATGTACAAATATCGTGGCAAATATGAATTTGCCGCAGTTTGCAACAGACAAATTTTGGTGGCAAAAAGCAGCACAAATCATAAGCGCTTTGCCGCAGTTTTCCGTGGCAAATTTTTCGTCGCAAATCCGTGGCAAATTTTTCAGTGGCAAATCAGTCATAAATTTAATTCATTAAAGCGTGGCAAATTCTTACACTTAAGTGGCAAATCCGCGCAAATTTTAAAAAAAAAAAAAAATTAAATTATGCCTCCAAATTCTATTTAATATTCGGCACCAACCTCTTTCCCGAATATTAAATAAGTACACCATTTATTCAACGGATAATAAATGAGTAAAATCCCATGAAAAATGGTTCGTCTTTTTAAATAACAAACTCGAGTAAATAGTAGATAGACATTTGTTATTATAGAATGAAACTAACTTTAAAAGATGCTTTGAGAAATTATGCTTATTCCTCGATCAATGACAATAAAGCGGATATATAAATAATGTGTCAATCATTATATCCATTTCAAATCTGACGGTGAAGCTAATTCCTAGTCATGTGAGAAGCTATCATTTAAGAGATTTGTAGTCATTATGATATAAGATCCTTTCCTTTGTTCTTTTCCTACAAATGTTTGTTGAGAATATCTATCAGTGTCACCACTTCAATCTCTTAGAACCATGTGCAATTGGGATGAGAACACTGCATGTCAATGCACACATTAATTCGAGATCCTCATTGCGAGGAAACTACGTGAGAAATCTCAACAAATTACCGGAATCTGAGAGTAACCTACACTAGGAGGATAGTGGCCAGCAGACCACTCAACTTCATTGAACTCCTTCTTGTTTTGCATTATCATCATCGGTTCTCATCAACTATAAAGTAAAAGAAGAAAGGGTAGTTGATCGATCACTGAAACATAAGCGATTTGCTATCATACATCAACTATGACGGGATGAACAATGGAAGAGATTATTTTCTACATATGTGATCATCACCAAAATTTAGGATCGATTTAAAAACATTGATTTCAAGCAAAATTCATTACTTTGCATGAATCCTCTTGTTTTTGCTCTTCCGCTCTTGGTCAAAATTCTCGATTCAACTAATTCGATTATCTAATAGTAGTTACTACTTCTAGTTAGTTACTTAGTTCTGACTATTCAACGACTAAAAAAAATTTGGATTCGATTTATCTTTGCAATTCGGAGTTTACAATTTGACCACATGAATATTGGCGACACATAATGCTGAATCTGTTAAAATCTTGATTTCAATAAATGACAAATTTGAATTTCCCTATTGCGAAAATGTATAAAAGTGTGTTAGTGAAGAAATTACGGTGATTAATGACCTCCTGGCGGCCAGATTTCCCCAGTAGCTGCTCGGCCAAGGATAAAACAAGTAGTAGCGATTCGGAGGCCACGGCTAGTTGTAAGCCCTCGAAACACGAAGGTTTGATTTAAGCGCCCAAAAGGTTGGAAGCTTGTGGAAGAATGCGAGGGTGACAAGTTGTCTTGCAAACAATTTGGAAAAATCGAGCCTCGTCAAATATTTTCAAGATAAAAGAAAACAATAAAGTGAAACTCCAATATCTTATCGACCAAGCGGGTGAAAGTGAAATGAAATTAAATATGATCAAAGCACACTTCTTTTTCTTGAGAGACCCCATGGCAAGGAGTATGACCATCTACTCGGCCAAAGTTTTTGCAAGCTTGCCGGGCTGTGGCACTATCATGCAACCAACAATCAGAAAACTATGCTTATACTATCTCGATTAAGATCATAAAAAAATAACAAAATTTGTAGTCTAAATAACAAGATGTGTGTAAGGTCACGGATAATCTAGTGGTTACACTAAGTGTAGCTTTGTAATATGAAATGGCGCCAACCATGTTCTGCATCACAAAATTTCAACGAGAAATTCAAAATCTCACATGCAACACACAAATTATACCTTTAACATGAAGATAGAAGAACCACATTACCAGCTCCATATTTCTGTTTGATTACATTTTTAAAAGCAGTTACGCTTTTAAACATTAATAAAGAACAAATTTGTTCTTTGACTTGTAACAAATAGTTCCTTAATTTTGCAATAGTAGAGTAAATTTTTCAAACATGAGCTTGAAGGCAACATACCTTCATGCCTATTATGGCAAGTTGCATCACTAGAGTTCTATTCAAACTTTCTTCTTCTTCCATTGGTTTATCGATAATATTTGTAGTCTTTGCGGATAGTCACTGTGACACCTCACGATTACTTTATGTTTTAAAGTCAACTATATATCAAAGAAGACTAATGATTAAGAAAATATTATAAAATTTCAATCACACCTTAAAAGGAGTAGCATCCATCCACCAATTTATTTGTTTCTCCTGGAATCCACATTCCTTACCTTATAGGAATACCACCCAGTCCTAATGCAAGGAATAAATATTATATCTTTCATATAGTATTGGCACCTTCAAAGCGAGATATTTCATTCAATTGAAAAAGCAGTAAGAAAGACAATTCTCTTACAACTAAGCAGCGAGATCAAGCGATTAACCTCGCAATCGGAATCATTGCAACTAACCCACAAAGGTATACGATAGACAAATAGTCAAAATCTAAAGACTTATCATACTCCCTTTTGTTTTTGTTCCAAATCATATCATTGCGAAAGGTATGAAGTGAAAGGGAAAAGGAGGGAGAGGCGAGTATTGTGATACATACCCACCATGAGCCTCGTGCAGGCTCACGGAAATCTGCCACCCTCGTATGTTTGGTGAAGCGAAACAACATAGAGTAAAAACATGTACTATTTAACAAATGCGCATCATGCAATCAATTATTTCATTTTTTCTAGTTGAGCATTGAACTAATTTATCTACAATGAAAACCCGAGTTTGCAAAGCAACCAAATATCATGGATACTAATTCTTGACTCAACAACATCTAATAGAAAAAGCGACGGGAAAATTCAAAACAAAACAACAAAAAGGGAGTTCGGAGACCCACAACAAAACATACCCACGAGGCACTTGACATTACGGTTGTTGGAACTTTCAATTATTACCCAATGGTTGTACTTAAAGGTCCCGTAATGTCGAATCGGGTAATAAAAGCAACGAGAACATAAAGTTTGCCTCGATGCCAAAACCATTTTAGAGCTCATAAAGGCCAGGATAAATAGATAAACAATCGAGAAAATTCGGTACCCAAACAATCGAAAGAATTAAGTACCTCATGCATGCGAACCACCAACGAATGTTTCAATTACTACCCAAAAGAATAAATAAATTGATAAACAAAAATAGAAAATTCAGTGCCCTACCCCTACATATCATACGCCACTTTCATGAATAATGGAGCTTCCAATTGTGCTTGAGTGTCAAACTTAAAGATCCCATGTGAGGCATATAGCTAATGAAGAGATCATTAAAACATTTTCCTTAATGGCATATTTTGAATGCTTGCAAATTGATCTTAACTATAAAGGAAAGCAGTCAAAAATCAAAGCGATGAGAACAAGAATAATGAAGTCGACTGTCTCGAGTTTCTATTCTAAATATGGCTCTCCCAAAAATTTGAAACATATAGCCAAAATTAGTTCCAAACTTAAAGCAAGCTGCTTCTGAAAACTAACCTTAAAATGTAGTCTCCAGCGTTACGGACCATTTCATCATCAAAATGTTCAAAATACTTGCTACTGGTTCAATAAGATTCTTGATGTTATGTAATAGATATATTTTTGTTCCATCCTTAGTATAAAAAGTCCCTTCCCCCAGTAGAAAATAATAAGAGGATAGCGTACAAAGGTCTGGTATGCTACTCCCGAACCATGTCTAATACAATAAAGCGGTCATTATGAAAAGCCAAGGTAAGAACTATGCATGATCTTGACACGTAAGCATCACACAAAAACACAGATCTGAGATAACCAACTTACGAAATGGCGTATGCGGATACATAAGCATCCAAGTTTGATATACTTCTCGAGGATTTACAATGGAAACAATCAACATAGCACAATCAAAACTAGCATCATCTTTCCTTGGCAAGTTTTCCAACACCAATTTTGATATGCTAACTGAGAAAATAAAGGAACAAATTGAAAACAAAGTGTATCGATAGCAATTCATCCTAAATTTAGAAACAAATAGGTCAGCATATCTAACAAATCCAAGACATATACATGAAAACCTAAATAAACAAAATCAACAAATCCACAACATATGTAACCACAAATCCACAAATTAGGGTTCTAAATCTGAAATTTCTAAAATCTAACTCCATTAACAAAAAGAAAGCGAAAATTAAAGCAAAACAATAAGAAGATTATAACTAGCGTTCACCTTCACAAAAGGAAGATAACGAGAGAGAAGAAAATGAGGCAGAAAGCGGCGAGAAAGTGTCGTAGAATGAAGGTTTGTGTTTGGGGTGGTGATTCTGAGAGAGAGAGAGAGAGAGAGAGGGTGAGCGATGGAGTAGCGGAGGAGGGTGAGGAGGGGAGGAGGCTTGAGCGGGAGGAGGTTGGAGGTGGAGTTCCGGAGGAGGAGGAGGCGAGGAGGAAGGCGTTTGAATGTTTTAGAGGAGGAGAGGAGCGTTTGGCTGATTTTAGGGGATCGGGCTCGTTTATTTTGATCAATGGTTTGCCACGGACTTGCCACGGCATCTCGTGGCAAATTTACTGTCATTTCACATGTCAGTGGCAAACCGTGGCAAACACGGAAATTTGGCATATTTTTTTACGCATCTTGCCGTCATAATCAAGTGGCAAATTAGCGGCGGCCAATCCTCCGTGGCAAACTTTAGTGGCAATGCAAGCTTATTCTTGTAGTGTTACTTTACTATGTGTGTGATTATGTTTTGTTGAAATTCTCTCCCATACTTGGAATGTTGCTCTTTTGTGGCAGCAGCTATGCCAGTGTAGCAGTGAAAGTCTTCTTTGCATACTGTATTAGCTATGAACTGTTTGTCAGTGGCTCATTAATCTGATCACGAAGTAGCACCTAGGGGCGTAGTTGAGTTTATTAGTTATTAATTAAGCTGTTCGATGAACTATATTGAGAATATGAAATGTGTTTGAGGGGCTTAGTGAGTTATTATCATATTCCATTGTGACCGCGTTAATTTAGAAGTTTTTTTTTAATTTTATGGCCAGTGGTTTTGTTGCACAAACTTTAATGAGTGCAAATGATGAGTTTTTATGACGGGTAGCATTTCTTTTCTACCAATTGAATTAATAATTTTGAAAAATTACTCTTATAATGGCGTGTAAATTGAGGGGGTAGAAAGGGATGTTACATTAGTGGTATCATAATGGCTACGATAATCTTGTTTTACGCTTGTCGCGCCTCAGTCCCGCCCGGCTCGCGCTCCACAGCGAGTCACATTCCTCCTTGTTTTCTTGCTTGTTTTCTCACTTTGTTTTTATGATTTTAAAAGGTGATGTTTTCTCCACAAAAATATGATGTTTCTTCCACTAAAAATATGATGTTCTTCCATTAAAAATGTAATTGTTTTCTCAAATTTTAATAGGATGTTTCCTCACAAAAATATGATGTTCCTCTTTATAAGAATGTGATGTTTCCACTAATAAAAATGTAGCGTTTCCCAATTCAAGCGTAGTGTGTTTCCAAGCTTGAAAATGTGGTGTCATTTCTTTCAGAATTTAAAATACACTTTCCTCCAAATTAAGATGTGATGTTTTATAAATGAAAGCGGGATGTTTTTACGGACTCTAGCGATGTTGTTACCCAAAATTTCAAAAGTGATATGTGTGATGATGAGGTGACATGAATTATGATGACTTGTTGGCGAATATACTCTATGAGTATGATTATGATGATCTTTGTAATGTGATTGTGATGTATTCTGAGCAGATACACTCTTCATAAGGTGTTTATGTGTGGTGCACATGTGTCCATAGAGTCTCGTAGCATGTGCATAATGTGTGAATAGGCCTCGGCCTCTTGCGGCCGAATAGGCTTGGGCCTCTTTATTGATGACGGTGTGCCACTGGTGGCTTATTATGCCCAGTATGGTACCATCGTTCATATACCAGTGTGGAGTTGCATTTACATGCATATTCATGGTGTGACTTGTTGCCTAATTGTGTTTTGAGTTGGTGTTTGGCGATGATGATATGGTGATGATAATGATGTTGTATGATTGTTTTATCTTCATTACTCTACTATGTCTTTGGATTATGTTTTTGTTGGAATTCTCACCCATGCTTGGAATGTTGCTCTTTTGTGTAGCCAGCTATGATGTCAGCGAGTGAAGGTCTTGCTTTGCATACGTGTTAGCTATTGAGTACACATGTAATGGAGTGGCTCTCGATCACAGTAGCACCAGGAGCGTAGTTGAAGTTTATTAGATATTAATTAAGCTGTTCAATGACTATGTTGAGAATATGAGATGTGTTTGAGAAACTTAGTGAGTTATTATCTTATTCAGCTTGTGACATGTTAATTTAGATGTTTTAATTTTATATGGCCGGTGGTTTCTTTGCACTGAAACTTTAATGAGTGCAAATGATGAGTTTTTATGGCGAGTAGCATTTCTTTTACCCGATTGAATTAATATTTTGAAAAATTACTCCTACGATAATGGCGTGTAAATTGAGGGTAGAAAGGGGTGTTACATTAGTGGTATCGGAGCGATTCAGTGCATCAGTAGGTTGTTAGTCGTCGAGTTGAGTAGTATTTGAGTTTTCTACTCCTTTTCTAAATTCTGTTCTTTGTTGCGGGTGCTAGAATGGCGGGGCGGAGCGATCTTGCTGCTAGCTTTGCTGCGAGCTATAGGCTGGAGTGAAGTGGGCAGCATGCGATGCTTGTCGGTCTTTGGGGCCAGCGTGGTTGTAGCCGCGTTCGGTGAAGAACCTCCCCTACTTTTGAAGGCGGGTATAATCACGATGGTGCCCTTGGTGGGTGAGTGAAGCTGGAGAGGATATTGCGTCATGGATTGTCTGGAGTGCTCGGAAGGCACATTCACGGTCCCTACACATGTTGAAGAAAGGGCTTATGAAGGCGGTGGATGGCTGACTATTCAGAGGTTGTGGTGCCAGCGAGGAGATTAGCAGGGTGTTTGAGAGGGGTTCGAGAAAATCTTATCAGGAGGATGTTCGCGGGAAGAAAGAGGTTGAGTTTTGAGACTTGAACAAGGTAGCATGCTGTGGCTAAGATATCTTTGCAAAAAGTTTCTTGAGAGTTGTCAAGTTTTATCCAGCACTATAATGGAGAAGGTCACGGAGTTCTCCAAATGCATTAAGTTTGAGAGCGGGTTACGTCTTCGTGATATAAGAGAGCCGTAGGGTATCAGCGGATCTGTGTGTTTCCGCTTGGTAGTTAATAGCGCCGGGATTTTTGAGGAGGACAATAATGCCTTCTCGGAGTTATGAAGAAAAGCGAAAAGAACTTCTCGAGTCGTAGTAAGCCATATGAGGTGCACTGTTCATGCTGACCCGCGAGTCCACGCGGCCCAGCCACCCAGTAGCTATTACCTCGCGATCTTTTCTACCCCACTTGTAGAATTTTTGCCTTAAAGTGGGAATCGAGACCTTGTACACCTAAGTAGTTATTAAATTAAATTACTTAGGTGTTTCATGTAGATATGATTATAATAAAACAATAGGATGGTGTTTTAATTAAAAAAAGGGAGAAGTATCAATAATTCCGGGGTGGTAGAGTATGGGCCCAAGAGCGAAGCCAATGACTTAGGCTCACGAGGTTGGTCTGTAGTCGCACCGTTCTCACAAAGAAAAAAAGAAAGCGAATGAATAGAAAGAAAGAAGAGAGAAAGCGAGCGCAAGGAGAGTAGAAGAGGAGAAGGAGTGGATCGCACCAAGCAAAGGGAAGAGAGAGCTCATTTGTTCTTTGTGGTTTTTGCACGTGACTCAAGGAAAATCAATTTCTCACAGTTAATTGAGGTAAAAGTCTCGGCTCTATAATAGAGGAGATAATGGGTAATATATGTGTCATAGGAGTACTGTTTGATAGTAATTGATGATTGCATGTTGATTGATTCTTGAATTTGATCAAATTGTTGGTGAAAATTGATTTAAGTGTGAGTTAGGGTTTTGTAATGTATGAATTGGTGATTTTGATGTTAATTGATGATTTGAATATTATGCAATTGGTTGTTTGATTATGCAATTAGGAGTGTTGGAAGAGTTATTAGAGTGAATTGGTTTGGAAGATTTTGGAAAAATTGGGGTTTGGTGTTTAGAGGCGCAGAGATGCTAGAATGCTGCAGCCACATTAATGTCTTGTTCACGAAGTGAAATTTGGAGTGTGTGCGGGAATGCACTTGCGGGCGCCACATTCTTCAGGGAAAATGGCGCCACGTACCCCTTGTTCATGTCACTGAGGGAAGGTGTTCTGTGCAGTGTGTGATGCGAGACGCCAAATTCTTGGGAAAATGGCACTTTGTGCCTTACATTTGTGTCTTTGGGTGTGGGTGTGCGGTGGCAGAGGCGCCAAATGCTTTGCCCAGGTGCCGAGAATGGCGCTGTGTCAGCTATGCTTCGATGTCTGGGTGAGTGAGTTCTTCAATGCAGGCGCGAATGTGGGTATTTGGGCCCGGTGAGTGAAGCTTGTATTTCTAAACATATTTTCCTCGTACCGACTTTTGTATTCACTGCCAGCTTTCAATTTTAAACATTTTGGCTCGAGTGGTTTTACGATTGCGGTGTATTTTTGAAAATGTCAGGTAGAATCGTTTTAGGTGTGTTTTGGAGCCGGGGAGTGAAACTTACTGCTTTCTAGGCATATTTCATGCCGGACTCCTCTGTTATATTAGGTGTTTTAAACATTTTTAGCTGGGTGGTTTTTGGTTTGAAGGTCTTTGGTGGTTAG